>JAMGZD010000005.1:3000000-3328495 GCA_024713855.1 Morchella sp. 2016-41
CTTCTCCTCATTTGACTTCTTTGACTCCTTCTCGCGAGCAAAGTACTTCTCGTCAAACTTGTCTGTGTCAACACCGGCAAGGTCGATCTTAGTTGAGGTAGCGATGACGAATCTGGCGTTGACGCGGCGGAGAGGAACACCATTAATCCTGAAGGGTCCAGTAACGAGAAGAACACCGTTCCCAAGGTTCTTGAGGTAGACGACACGCTTTCCACGGAATCGACCAGCGAGAACGATGAGGATCGCGCCGGGCTGGAGGGAGGGACGGAGAACGGTGGGTCTGGGGGTTTTGCGGACCTGAAGAAGGTCAGTGTATGATTCCTGAATTGAACCAGCTTCAAGACCAAAAAGAGCTCCAGGAAGCAATAATCAACAGAGCTCCCCCGCTGAATATTGCCCCCATAGCTCCTTCGTGCTCCTCCGTAGTCTATATCTTGAGCCTATCATCTAGAACCGTACCTTCTTTGGCAGTGACTCGTCCTCGGCCGGGTACCACTTGCTCGCCTTTTGGGCGGGGATCTCCCTTGTCCCAGAACCGAAGGGCACAGACTTGTTCGACATTGCGGTATTAATTGACGGGTGGTATTTTGTGTTGTCGGGAATTATCGTGGGTCGTCGTTGGGTGTTGTTGTTGCTGCGTCGATTAGTTCACCATACAATATTTTCGGACTGGGCGAAAATGTTGAGTGTGTGTGGGCTAGGATTTAGGGCTTCTGTGACGGTTTGTGGTGGTAAGATCTAAGATAATCTGGTGATAAGATAAGATTCTCTTAACATGCACATATGCAACGTTACTAGTATGTATTAGGAAACGCATCACAGATATAATCTTGGTAATAGTATCAGAAATGGGGGTAAAACCGATACCGTAACAGTACGGCATTTCCAAAGACTGCGGTACCATACTACAAGTAGAAGTGAACAAAGAATCTACGACAATCCGTGACAATTCAACTTTTTCCTGGCTGCGTATGGTCTCAGGGTGTCAGGGCGCAGCTTTATTAGGACGAATGTCAGAGTTTAAAGTTTGTGTGCGCCTTTGTTCAAGGGGCCTCCTACTAGGGTATACTCAAAAGTACATGTACTTCTTACATGTAGTATGTACCTACATGTCTTCTGGGGATGTTGATAATATTTAATATTACATGTAAGCTTTGTGAACATGTATCCGTACCTCCTGTAAAACCCCGCTACATGTATTAATGTTTCCCCCAGTGTACCCGTAATTAGATCACATATATAAATGACATATACATGTATGCAAGTGCACTGATTAAATCGAATGTAGGGCTAACGAGCTTAAATCTTCTGTGCTCATGATACATGTAATCATAATCGATTTTTACAGACCACGTTGAACATGGGTGGACCGGCCTGGCCACCCAAAATCTGCAAAGAGTAAAGATTTTATATATTGTAGGTATAAGCAGTCAACAGGTGGGCGCAACGCCTTGTTAGTGATGGGTCAGATCCGCGGATTTCACCTTTGAAAGTGTCGTCCTTCAAGCAATGGGGTACGTATCACAGCACTCACATTTGTGTGCTCCATGTAGGGTATCTACAATACTAATACAAATCATACATGAATCTTGAAAACGGTTGGGTGGGTTTAACATTCCACTAGGTGCTTTACTATGTATATGTATATACGCAAATGCCGTCAACATCAACATCAACATCAATACTCCATTCTATATAAATACAACCTTCACTGGTCTTAAATAGTGCTATATTCACCCTCTCCACGCCACATTTCAACACAGAATAAGAATCACGAAAGCTCTCGATCTCCCCGCCAACAAAACCAATTTCAAGAACTGCACCACTGAAAACTGATCTCAACAAACTCAAAACTCAAACTCGAAATGTGGTCTGGATGCATCATCTCCTTTTTTCTATTCACGGCAGTTTTTGCTGCCCCATCATTCTTCGCCAGGGATGAACCTAAGGCGTACGAATATCCTCTTTAATATCACAATCTCCTTGATATATAACATCACGTGCAGTTAAACTTACGGAAGCTGTTATTTTAGATATGTTGCGAGATTCTCTAGCGTCGTTGAGGGCAGTGTCAAGTTCACATCTACTGGAGGGGGTGCCGGTGTATCTATCGACTATAAACTTTTTGTACCGAACAACCTGCTTGGCCCTTTTTCATATCACATTCACGAAAATTCCGTCCCGGAGGACGGAAACTGTGCTGGAACTGGTGGGCATTTTGATCCATTCAAGGTAAGAATTATATTACATTACTACATATCATCGTGTGCGCCCCAAGTATCACAATAGCTAATAACATCTAGCCCAACTCGCCACGTACGAGCTGCGATAGATCAAGGTCTTGGACATGTGAGATTGGCGATCTGTCTGGAAAGCTCTATCCATTCCCGAAAAGCGCAACTGATTCACGTGAGTTTATTCTACATCTTCTAGCCTTATAATCTTACCTATTAAAATGAAACTAATTGCACTATAATTTCAGCATCTCTTACTGCGACTTTACGTGACCCTTGGATCTCTGTGATCCCAGGAAACCACGCCTTTATTGGTGGTCGTTCCATCGTGGTTCATAACATCAATAAGGATCGCATTGGTTGTGCAACTCTGGTACCTTTGTAATAAATTTCTTTGGTGGATATTCCATTTTATTTCTCTAAGGTTGAGTGAGCGAGTTAACTACCAGTGGTTTGCATTATATACCTTACTTTACTTTTCTGATTAACCGTTCCTACTTTCAGTTCTATTCTGGCTAGCAAGTTCGGATGTGTCTGGTGAAGGAGGAGAGACTGGTGGTTATTCGTGCGCCGAGCGGTTGGTTTTGTTCTCTACGGTTTCCACATAGGCATAAGCATCTTTATAGATTATCAAATATCAAATAACTAATTTAAAAGCGGCACAAATAAGTAGCGAGCTTAGTAGACAGTGTGCTGTATTGTTGTCCGAATGGTACTCAACGGACAAATCTTTTCAATTGCTAAGAACTCTTCTCTCTCTAACCATCCGATATCTTGGAGTTGCTACTCTTTTACCGAATGTGTTCGACTACATGTGTGAGAGGACTGCTAAGATCCCTTCGAAGGTTAGGATAACCCAGGAGAGTGCGGGTAAGGGCCTTCTACTTTAGAGGTACGTAGGCACAACACAACAGCCATTATATTACCTCGCCCTGTGGGTGTTGGAATCGTATGGTGGGTCGGGTAATCGAGGGTATATAATTATATATTATACCGTAGGCTCCGATTCTCCTCTGTGTATACATATAGTACTCTCAAGTATCTTTAGGTGCTCACACCTAAAGAAAATTATGATTACCTTACCGTCGAAACGCATACAATTTTGAGCTTATTCAGTCGGCTTATCCAGAACGTAGGCTCACAATAGCCTTATGAATCCAGTAAGGTTCAAATAAGTATTATTTAAGCGCTTTAAGGATGAAATAAGGCTTAAAAAAGGATTTTTGTACCGATAAAGCTATTGTAAGCCTACGTTCTGGATACGCCGACTGAATAAGGCTCAAAATTGTATGCGTTTTGACGGTAAGGTAATTTCCTCGTTGAAGACCAAGATAATTATGCAGAATTGAGTCCAGAAAACCGATGACTTTAGTATACAATACCAAAAAAAGGGGGTGTGATACGTACTCTAGATCTATCAATACGGAATGTGTAGAACATCTGAATTAAATCGGAATCCTAACTATTATACCGTTGGATTACTGTATTCTGCTAGGTGCAGTACTGAATCCACCCGTTCTTTTGGTGTTGTAGATATTTGGGAAAATGCCCATTAATGTAAAAAAAATTTCTTTCTTTCTTTCTTTCTTTTCTTTCTTTCACTCTTTTTTCTGGACCTACCTGCCACGATATGCCGGATAGAACATCCCACCAACCTCTAGATATATATAAATATCCCTATGTGTAGTTAGAAAAAACTAGTACGCTCTTCGTTATCAATCATATGAATTAGAGAGCGGGTGACTGCATACAATACAATAGCAGGGAGTATGTGCGACACAGTATATCACTCGACCCCGAATCAGCCTTTCGGCTATGGCAATATCGCACTCCCGTCTTCCACCACCACACGCAATTTTCGCAATACAGGACCAAACACATTCCTTCAGCGTTGCTAAACTACTATTATATATTATGTTTTGGTGTATATGCACTCGGGGTATCTTTGGGGAATATCTCCCGTTATTCAAATTGAGGCTGGTCTACTAGATTTCGCATAAAACTCGCCGCACAGAATATCATGACCTAAACTTCTACTGTAATAGGATATACCATGGCTACAGTCAATGCTTTTTATTCCTTGTAAGATGATATCTGAAACCCATATATTCCATATATATCCCACCGTGCAAAACAAATGCCCATGTAAGCAAGTAACGCCTAACCCTAAAAGCGAAGAAGGTACCCTAAAATACATGTATTTAAGACCAAAACCCTTGCTATAGAAACCTAAACTGTATAAATGAGCCCTTAAAAAGCGCTAGCCGCGGCGCTCAATAATGCCAACAGCTGCAAGTGTAGAATCGTAGTGGAAAGTTACATGGAGGCGGCTCGAGGATTGATCAAGACTTGACTAGATACTTCAGGTGATTCTGATTTGAAGCGCTTGGAAGATGAGGTGGCAGTTTGGGAGACCGAAAATGGTGGCTTCCCCTTTGTAGGCTTATGGAACGAGGCTGGAGGCTCAGGCGTTGCTTCATAAGGGATTATGTCTTCCGGTAATCCCCTAACATCGATATCCCCTTCGAAGACCTTCATCTTTACCGAAACTTCAGCCGAATCGTATAACGATAGTTTCTCGAGAGACGCTAACATTCCCTCTGCAGCCCAGAGATTTTCAGAAACCCCATCAATCCTGGAGATGTCGGTTTTATTAGCCTGAGTGACCGAGATCTTTTCTGGTGGGTGATTACTTTGAAGCTGCGCCTTCCTTGATTCGATTGAATCTACCGTTACTTATTCCTTGTAATTTAAGCCAAGCAAACCGCAAGCCATCGCGTACAAAACTCATAGCGTGAAACCCAGTCTCTTCAAACCGATCTTTTAGCGCTGTCGATAGCCATTCTTGGTGACTCCGTTGCCGAAGTTCCATCCCCACAACAAACACCGGTACGACTCTGGAAATAATATATGTTAGATTATACAATATGCGGGTTTTAATATTAAGAAATGCTTACATAGACGCATCAGTAGAATTTGGCAAAAATGCAAAAATCCTAAGGGCAGCATGACAAAGAGAGCCGATGTGGGGTGGGACAACAGGCATTTCTGGATACCGTATGCGGAAAAGTTGAACACGAACACCGATTGCCCAGCCGAGCACCAGTCCAACACAGATATGTGGGTATCTTCTGGGGGTAATTGAAACAATATCCGTGTCGTTTATGTCTTCCTCTTCCCCATTTTCACCGGTTGCTGGATCATCATCAAGCGCCTTGAACCAATAAGGGACCTCCGCGTACCAAGCATCTAATTCCTGATCCAACTTGGATACTCGAGACTCAATGATATCTTGCAGGCATGACTTCTGCTCACTGGAGGTATTTACGCCGTATTTCATCCAAAGATCTCTTCTTCGCTTTAGTGCCCAGGCCTTAAGGTATGTGAGTCTGCAGCAAATCACACAAAGCTTGGATAATGCTGCATCTGCGGCGAGAAGTATTGGCGAGTCATGGGTAATGGGTACACGCGTAAACGGGTCTACGGTCCACCAATCACTTGTCATAAAAGTCGGGTTTCCAGAAACGCTTGAGGTTGCAATATCCGCCCTTTTAAAAGCTGCGTAGAGAGCTCTGCCAACTGGAGTCATATGCGCTGCTTTACCTTGAAAAAGGTGAATAGGGTGCTTGATCGTAATGATTGGAATGAAAAAGTACCTCTAGCAACTATAATGTCCCTACCTCCCAACATGTGGACGCCCATTTTTACGTTTTCTCCGTTCCATATCTTGTCCAAAAGTGTTAGTAAGTTTGCATATCTTGAGAAAATATGGGGATATCTGGATTCCGCGGGAATATTACTTCGTAATGACTTAAAATGATGCTCGTTGCCAATAACGAATCTGTGTCTTTATTCCGAAAATCAGGATCCGATACAGCTCTGAAATGTTGCTTGAGAGATTTCTGATAATGTGATGCAGCATCCACGGTTATCATTCGTAAATCCTTCTTCATTAATCCAGTTTGCAAAGCTGCTAAGGCCAAAATCCCTTCCATCAAGGCTGGAGAATCATGAGCCATAGCTGGTATATACTTCCGGAATAGGTCAATATAAGAGGGTGAAGTATCTGCTAGTCTTTTCGCCGAGAGCTTCATGTAAATCGCCAAGAGTTCTTGATTCGTAGGGTTATCTAAAGTCGTTGGTCGCGGAGGGGCTAAGGTCATGGTTGTTGGGTTCCAGCTAACTCGAAATGAGCAATGGTATTAAACAAACTGGAGAAACAATAAATCTTACCCTGACATTGGTAATGATATTTCCCCCATTAATTTTGGCGAAAACCTCGTTACAAACTCTGGTAGGGAATTTATAATTGCTTGATCCCGGGACATGGGCCCTTTACCAAATATTGGTGATGAGATCGTTGTATTTGAGTCAAAACTGATTATGCTTTCTGGGGGCGAGCTCGCCCCTTCGCTTGAATCCGAACTATCATCGCTCGTTTGATTTACGATGTACCCTCCTAGCCTCGAAGGGGTTTCTGGGATATCACTGATCATGAGTTGAACACCCTCAGAGTTTATCTGCATAGGTATTAGAAAACGAATAGTATTCAAAGCCTTAATAGTCTACTCACAGAAGCCTTGCGTTTTCTATTTATCCCCATATATGCATCATTCCTTCTTAGCATCTCATTGACGAATAGTTGAACGTCCCCTGTACAAAGGCGCGGTAAGTTGAAGGGTCGCAGACAATTGAGTACACAAGTATCAACCACGCCGTTCCCCCGCTTTTCCTAATTATAATAGGGAATTATACCATTCTGGATTTCTGAATCCTGCAGCTGTCTGGGTACTACCCATTTATCATTTTCCCAAAGAAGGACCGCGTCCTCGCCCTCCGCCTCCTCCCCAGTTTCTTGCCGCAGTTGTTGTTTACTTTCTCTCTCAGTTTCCTTCCTCCTAGGCGACGGCACTGCAGTATTCTTTGAATTATGTAGGCTTCGCATCTTGGAATTTGCGTATTTCTTTCTATTGAAAAGTTGGCAATGAGTTGGCAGTAAATTGCATGGTTGCCTGCTCCAGAGAAATTAAAGGGATGGAGGATAGATCAGCCTTTCCACCGTTCCAGTTTCTTAATAATACTGGGATTGCGCAGCGTGCAATACCCTCTGTGTTGGATCCGGACCCGGCTTCTACTATGAGATGCCTGAGAAGTATGATTACGATGACTATCCACGAGGATCCTTTACTTATATAGCTAGATTGAGAAAGAAGACCGACTGCGGGTAGATAGATGAGAGCATCGGCTACACACAGGATTCTCTGCGATAATCGAAGGAGGCGCACGTTTTACCGATAAAAAGCGGTTTGGGAAGTTTCTTTACTTTTTCTGTCTATTGCTGGTCAAGTTGACCCCTGCGCTGATGGTACCTTGCTGTTGGGTAGATAACTATCCAGATGGATAGCAGAGGACGAAGGCTGCTCGGCTCCACAGATTTCTCTTGTGCTTAAGGCTGTATAGTTGTGGAGGAATCCAAAACCGTTACGGTATTGGATTAAGGTGTAGGCTTATGGATCCTGCAGGTATTTTAAGGCTGCAACGCCTTTCCTGGTGTGCTGACGCTTGGTGGCTGAGGAGGACGAATATTTGATTTCAAGAGGTCTTAAGCTGAAATTGAAGTTAGGGAGATGCACATTATGCAGGAAGAGTTTGGGTGAGTGGAGTAGAGTTAATATCGAGGAAGGGGCTATGATACTCAAGATCTAGATGCTCTGTAGCGAAGACGATCAATAGACGCCGGATGCGGAACACAAGGTTTGACTTCATTCCTTCTTCCGCCGCTGAGATGTTTAAGCTTTGACCACATGTGTAGGGGAAGACCTTGCAGATTCAGCCTGGCAGGGCAACAGTGGCTTTTTGCACACATCGTACGTGCATCGATATCAGCTCCCAGTGTAGAGTACGTATACATGAATCTACCGAATTGCGTATGAAGATTGAAAGAGCCGATAGGGTAAGAGCTCGTGTCACATTAGGTAGGTACTTGTGCGCACAAATATCTCGGTCATACCAAAAATTAACGGTGATCATGAATCAGATATCTACATGCACCTACTACTAGTAGAGGAGAACTTGAATGCGCAGAAGAGACTAAGTTCAAGAAACGCAGCTAAATAACCAGCCCATCTACAATACCGGGAGTAGCAAGTCGAGTACGCCAAGTTAGGCTATGAAGAAAATCTCCACAGCCAATCAAAGCCAACTTCAGGCTCTTCTCGCCAAAGAAAATTCTAGGATTCTAGGCGTCCGAAGTAGAATATGAACAAAAGAGGAAAAGAAGGAGAAAAAAGGTGGCTGAATTCAGCCAATGCAAGACCGTTGATGCCGCCCAATTACCCGTTTTAAATAAGATGGGATCTTTAGTGGTTGTGGTTGATACAAAGCTGGCTAGCGGCTACTAGCTATGTGGACCAACCACGTGGAAAACATGTGCCTATCGTGACTCGTGAAAAAGACGTTACACACCCGCGCTTTCCGGTTGCGCTGCATGTCTTCGAAAGAGGAAAGTTCAGCTTTTACGGTGCTCTCGCCGTAGGGCCCATCCCTTTATGGCCATAATACCAGTTACCCAGCACATCATAAGTGCTGCGATACCGATGATGACCGTTAGGATGAACATTGGGTCTGCAGAAACTCTGTCAAGGTAGCTGGCGGTGTCCTTATTCTGATCGATCCGGGATGTCAGCTACAGAAAGGGAAAGAAGATATGCTTTTTAATTACTTACACTAGCCATGAAAATTAGACCCCCGGCCAACAGACAGAAGGATCCTACGATCTCTGTGGGGGGTCTGGACGGAAGGTACGATATTGGAGGTGAGAGATAAAGTAAGGCATATGTCAAAAGCCTAAAGACCGAGAACCCGGATAAAAGTGTTCCCCACTGGATTTGGATTAGCTAAAGATTCATTACATCGATCTATTAAACCTGGGGTTCGTACCTGTGTGTGTAAAGTAGTCGATAAAGGCAATGCCTGATGGTGTTTGCTCATCATCACCCCTAAAATGAAGAATACCAAAGCCGGAATCGGATTATACGACATGTCATAGTTCCTCGGAACTTGATGTCCAGGAGTTGAAATAACAGGAGAGTTTGATGGAGTTGTCACTCGAGTGACTGTTGAGTAATTGAGCAAGTCCCGAATCTTTTTGGACTCGAAAAGTATTCCCGACTTCACGACTACAGTCAGCACTCGCAAAACTCGAAGATCTTATTTTTTTTTACTCAATTACTTACCAGACCACCCCCGATAAACATGAAAGCTATCGATACATGCTCCAGATCGCCATGAGACCAAGCACCGCCCGCACCGGCGAGCCGTTCAAGAAAAATATTAGAGCAACCATACACAAATATTGTGGTCGATTCAATCATTTCAGCCGATGGAACGTATTTCCTAGCCCAGCCCCCGCCAAATTCGCGAAGAGGAGGCTTGACATTCCATGCCTATGTTTTATTCGACGTTAGAGAAAAGGTTCCTTCTAGTTCTGGTTTGCAATTTGGGGGGGGATCCAGTACCCAACCAAGCTCACTAAATGCCCCGAGCCACCTTCCTAGGGTGATGATACCGTAGAGGAAGAAGATGCTGCCTTTAATGAAGTGTGCAAGGCCGTTGAAGACTCTGTTTCCCATCTAGATTGAGATATAATTCATCAGTAACTCCGATGATAGGCGATTTACAAAAGTTTATTACTTACGAATATGCCGCTTCCCGTTACGACGCCTAAACATATCTGCACATACCCCAGAATCACAAGGAATCTCTCTATACAATCATAGCAAAACTCGCAAACTCGCATAACACGCTCATTGAAGACAAACGGCATACGGCGGGAAAGGAATGATTCGATACATCTTGTAGTCTTAGCGAAATAACCAACCCTTTCCACCTGTGTTGAGGCTATATAAGGCTCATCACCATCGAAGTCTTGAAGCTGGTTATTGCGATTATCGTAAACAGGCGCTCCCGGTGGATAATAATCCTCTGTTCCCTGGCCGCTATCCCCAGATGGCCTGCACTCCGGATCATCTTCTCTAATCGGCGTGAAGCCTTCCTTACTTCCAATGAGATACCGATTCTCTGGAAGCACAGTTCTGACTATTGCTCCCAAAACCCCGAGAACCGATTGAACCAATAATATGCAGATGATCGCCCATTCGAGTTTACGGTAAGAGTTGTTTGGATAAAGGTCGGGAGTAGCTTTGTCATATATGAACCCGAGAAATATGCTGACGCCGTGTGTTGCGAGGAACAAAAGCTTTGCGGGAAGATGGTATCGTGAATTTGATATCGATAGTACACATGCTAGTGGGGAAATTTAGCCAAAGAGATATTTATGAGTGGTTTAGGCAAGTGAGTACATGTACTTACACACTGGCATAACGATTATCCAGCCTACACAAACCGTCAAAATATGGGCATACATTAACCCTCTATATCTCGGATATGAGAAATAATAAGTCCCCTCATCATTCACAATCGTAGCTGTGTGTGCCTCGTGGTTATGCTCATCATGTTCGTGGTTATGTTGGTGTTCATGTCCGTCTGCGTAAACTGTAGTGCTCAGGAAAAGCAGCAGAGTCAGGCATATAAGCCTACCTGTAAGCCTTTTTTGAGTAGACATTCTGGAGGAAGTTGCGATATTGAAATAGAATCATAAAGAGAAAGTCGGGCGCCCCATAACTTTATTTACTTGTTACTTTTCCCTACCGGAGACGAGGGACCCATCAAATGGCACGATGCTTTGCCCCAGAAGGCATCTAAACACGAAGTGGAGCTCGATGCTTCACTTAATGACGTATCGAAAATTCTGCATGAGTATATGATACAGATATGTATGTAGAGTACAGAGATAACTCCGCACACCGTACAGCACCGGTAGTAAGTCCCGGAATGCGAACTCCGCCATACATGATGCCAAGATATTGTTTAATACGGGTACTCCACTCCGAGGTAAGCATTCAACTCGGTCTCGATCTACTAATTCTACTACAGGGTAAAATTTTCAAAAAAAAAAAAAAAAGGAATGTTATCACGATAAAAATTAACCATGGGACTACAGAACCCTTGAATATTGGTTGCACGGCATAAGGAAATTCGGAATTCCGAAAGATCCGAATTTCCGTCTTGGGCTTCGTTTCCCTCCTCCCATGCTGCTAGTTTAACAACAAAGTACCAACTAGGGAGGGATATGCAGCATTGGACTTTTGAAATCCGATTTCAATTATAATCTTCGATAATCGGTAGCATCATACCCACCCAGATAAGGAACCCTAAATCAACAACAGTTCGTTTAAGAAGTTAGGACCGGGGAGAAAAGAACATTAGAACCGTTGTGATATAGGCTCAGGTTCGGCGACATTCGCTACCATTCGACTGGACTGTGTTTTGTAATCCACAATGCGAGTTGGAAGAGTCATATGCTCTTCATACGACCGTCACCCCACGCGGATCCAGGTTAAAGGTACTCTAAATAGAATATACGTGGTCATGAGGCGTTTAAAGCCTGTCTATGCGTTTGTTCCTCTTTTTGTCTCTGTTTCTTTCTTCTTTATTGACAATGAATGTTGCCCAAAAATAAACTTATTCTTAAAAATCGCACTCTCTCTTCTTAGTATCAATATGCTCCCATGTGAAGTTTTTACCCTCAAAAGACGAGTAGCAAAGGAACTCGTTACTAAGGCCTTTCATATGACGGACTTCATAGGTGGTCGTTCGGATTCCAGCATGCTTATATAGCTTCTCCACTAGTCCCTGCATTCGCTCTCCCGTGCAAACAATCAGGCGATTATTGGGAGTCCAAGGTTTCATCATCCATCGGACAGTTAGAGCCGCTAGTGATGGGTAACATATGTCAGTGATAAATAATATACAAGGACGGAAGTGATGAAATCGATGCGATAATTTGCGATAGTGAGTGATAAAACTAGGGGCTTTACATTTGGTCTGGCAGTCGTTGCTAAGGAAGGGTGGGTCTAGGATGATGCGATCAAACTTGCCCTTCAATGACTCGGGAAGTCGGAAGGGGTATTTGAAATCGTAGTACACAAACTCGTCGAATAGGTCGAATCTATCGTCAAATTCGAGAAGGTAGACTTGGATGCCCTTTGATACTTTTCCAGCGTTCTAATGATGTAACTCCCCATCAGTAATATGCCCTATGTAGAGCGATGAACAGCGATGGAATTTGTATATATACCTTCATTTCCTGTATCTTCACAAATACGCTAGGAGCCGAGACAATCCCGATCACGGTCTCATCCGTCGCACCGTCCAGTAGTGCCTCCGCAAACTGTTGAGCTGTAGTGTGATCGTACCAGAACTGCACCGCGCCGTACGTAGGTAAGCTTGACCGTACATTCACCATCATTCTAGAACCGTGCCATAGGCATAAAAATAAATAGAGAGCGCCCACCAACCTGAGAGTGCTGCCAATCCTCCTCGAAGTCATTGATGGTGACGATCTTCCTTCTCTCGACATCTTCGTCCTCCGCCTTTTTCTTCAGCGCCTCAAAGCGGGCCTGGCGCTCATCCTTCTCGCTGAGGAACGCACGAAGAGCTTCCTGCGCCTCGGGTGAGAGCCTTTATTTGTGCATGTGAGGGTTAGCCTGTCTGCGACGGGGAATAGGTGGTGAGGGGAGAGAAGAGTTCAGACTGGATTTCTTCGTCGTCGTCGATTAGGGCCATTTTTTATGGACCTTTCTTTTCTTTTTTCTTTTTTTCTGGTTTTCAGGTAGTACTGAGCCCGAGAGTGGTAGTGGGGTTGTCTGCAGGAGGGGAAAACCGATGTCTGGCCGTAGGAGTGAGCATGGTGCTTATTTTTCATGGATTGAGGAAAATAAACCTGGGTCCTTAGAGGGTTTTTGGGTTTGTTTCGACAAGTTTATGACTGCCTACAGCTACTTTTATTTGGAAGATGGTGTTTCATCAACTTAAGAACTTGTGGGATATTAGTAACGTGATTGAGAGCTTAGGGTTAGGGCACTTCATCCAATCTCTTCTCACATTTGGATATAGGGCAGACGATAATTGAATCATGGCTGTAAAAGAAATTCCGGTGGGTATACGCATTTTGCGCAAATGTATCTAAGATAACTCCGCCCCTTGTAGGTTTGGCTTCACAATCATAAACTATCGGTGACAAGAACTACATCTATTTAAAAAACTAAGAGAGAGAGAAGGATGAAGGAAGAAAGAAGAAAATAATATTATGGAATTATTCGGAGGGTTCTCTTGCTCCCACCCCACAGCCTCCGAGGAAACTATAAAGAAGTGGGAGCCTTCTATCTCCGCCTCATCTCCCTTTTATGAACACCGAGATGCCCATAAAAAGAAGAGACAAATCTTGATCTCCCAACGCTCCGTTAAGGCCCACGCCATAATTATACAGCGGGTCCCTGCAGTCTCCCGAAGAGTCTGCATCGCTGGTGTTCTAGGTAGTACAAATAGGTCACATTTCCGGATATCACATTAGAGATTGGATGACGTAGATTTTGCTAGCGAACGATGAATTGTATTGATTGCTGCTATTCTGCTTGATAAAATTTGGTGGTGCTATAGATCTAAGGATCGTAAATAAGCGTTAGTCGATGCTCTCAAGTTTAGGTAAGAGTGATGAGCGCAATATATGGGAAGGATGGAAAGATCAGAGAGGCTCGCATGCTAAATTTTGTAACCATGTGTTTGTCTTAAAGACTAATCGAATTTTTTAATGTCTCATCATCTCAATGTTGGTGGGGTATTAGGGCAGAAAGAAAGCAGGACATCTAAAGAAACACCATATATAATGGGGGTGGGAGGGGGGGTATCACTGACCTTTTGAAAGGTGTTATTAAAGAATTGCGACATCTTCTTTATTTGTTGACATTGACGTTGAAGTTGATCATGGAGAGAAAAAAATTCCTTCCCACTATTTAAACCACACTTCCCCGGGTAACCAATCCTGTGCCCAAATAGCGCCTGCTGTGTCTACAATGATTACCCTACCTACGCGTCTCACAACCTTTCCCACGCTCTGCAAACACTAAGAACTATCCTCAACAGTACAATAGACAATTACACCATGGGCATAATCGACGAACAGCGTAGTCTCTGCGAAGACCTTGAGCGCCTTGAGCAAGCATGCGCCGACCGCAGTCTCGAGGAACCGAAAACTGTATGTTGTCCTTTCCCGCCGCCGCCCGCCCGCCGTAGCCGCAGTTACTAATGGTCGGATTGACTTGCAGATCAGAGAGCGATTGTTGCGTGATCATCAGATCGCAAAATTTGTGGACCGCTTTCAGCAGCAGAGTTCTAGACTATTAGATATCCAAGCCGACGCTGATGGGTTTGTTATATCCCCCCGCTGAGAGAAAGAGAGCATGTTAACTAACTCTAGGCAATAGTGTACGACAAAAGGAAATAGACTCACTCTCCGCCAAAGACCCCTTCGATGAATTCTACAAACAGCTCTCACAGATCAAAGACTTCCACCGACGCTACCCCAATGAACCCGTGGAGAACCTCGAGCGCGCCTACAAGCGCCGCCCCGCCGTCGCTGATGGCGAGTTCGTCTCGGCAAGTGAAATTGATACCATGTTTACCGGCGAGGAGAGCAACGGGCGGTTCTTTGACCTGACACGCAGCCATGAGGAGTACCTCAATCTCCCGGGAGTCAAGAAGCGCACGACGTATCTGCAGTACCTCGGGCTATTTGACAAATTTGATTGCTTTGTTAGGGCACAGAAGATGAACGATCGGTACTTCTCGCATGTTAATGGACTGGCAGAATATCTAGAGAGCTTTTTAGCAAGGACGAAGCCTCTCCAAAACCCCGAGGGGATTGTTAAAAACATTGAGGAGGAGTTTGAGAAGGCCTGGAAAGAGGACAACGTTCCTGGATGGGGAAAGCTTGCACCGGCTGAGGGGTCCACGGAGGTTGTCGGTCCCCAGAAGGAAGAGGCCAAAAAGGAAGAGTTCTGGTGTGCGCCTTGTGGGAAGGGCTTTGGGAACAAAAACGTTTACGACCACCATTTTGACTCGAAGAAACACAAGAAGGCAGTTGCAAGGCAACAGGAATCTGGTACCAGAGTGGAACTAGAAGTCCGAGGTCCAGGCGGCCAGGAGAGTCTTGCGAGGTTGAAAGATAAGGCGATAGCAGAGAGAGAGTGGAGGGTTAGGGCACTCACTGAACTGATGAAGACGGAAAGAGAGGGTACAATGACAAATGTGGAGCGAAAACAATCGCTTACTGAGAGAGAACGACGGGTATATGCTCTCCCTTTCTCATTATTCCATGATCATTCCTAACCGTTCATCACAGATGGAGCTGGAAGCACATTACCAAGAGAACTCGGCGGATCCAAATGCTGAGGCCGGAGATGCCTCAGATGACGATGATGATGATGAGAAAATCTATAATCCTCTCAAGCTACCTCTAGCCTGGGACGGTAAGCCAATCCCGTACTGGCTATATAAGTTGCACGGTCTGGGTGTCGAATTTCCTTGCGAGATTTGCGGAAATTTTGTATACATGGGCCGACGGGCGTTCGACAAGCACTTTAACGAGCACCGACACACATATGGACTGCGATGTTTGGGAATCACAAACACAACATTATTCCGTGAAATTACAAAAATCGACGAGGCTCAGAGACTATGGGAAAAATTAGAAGGCGATAAAAAGAAGAAGAAACAGGCAAACGAAACGGTGGAGGAGATGGAGGATGGGCAAGGAAATGTTATGCCTAGAAAGGTTTACGAGGATTTACAAAAGCAGGGCTTACTTTAGTCCATGGAAGGGTGGGGGAGTTTATTGATGCTTTTTTTTCCTTCCCGTTTCTATTCCTATTTTGATGCTTCCTCAGTCTAGTTTCTTTCTTATATGCATGTAGCTATAATAGAGGCCGTAATTCAAACGAGTGATTCCCGATGACCCATTCAGCGCAGTGCCGCCATGATCAACAGCACGTCCTCCATGCACCAATGATAATTCGGTGGCCTATCATGGGAGGGGGAATATGGAAAATCTACCATTGGTCGAGAGGTGAAGCTGTGTCATTTTTATCATACCTACTCTACTCAACCAGCAGCGGCGGGGAATTCTTATCTCGCATGATCTCGGAGAGCGATGGCATTTTGCCGCTTGGTGCAGCGGGCATCATCTTTACCTTGCAAGTGGTTTCCCCCCTCTTCTTTCTTCTCCTCTCACTGAGGCCTCGGATTGCTTGGATAGGATCCATCCAACTCACATGTACCTACGGTATGTAGGTACTCTGCCGTATTTGGGTAAGTCTCCATGTCATGTAGGTCGGACCAACCCGATTGGTCCGCTGCGCCCTAACCCTTACCTCCCTTCGCTTTCTTCCATCATTTCAGCCTCATGAACGCTAATAACTTGTCTGAAACACTCGAACTGCGCGCGTCCTGCACGTAACTTACTTCATCCTTCAACCTCCACACTCTCTAACACCTCCCACACACCCCCACCCCCCTCACTCACTCACTCCCTTTCCCTCCCCCCCTTCTCCTTCTTCCCCTCCCCCTCCCCCTCCCTTCCCCTAGAAAGACATTCTATCCTTCCATTCCAAGGTTCTCTTCCCTTCCAGTAGCTGTGGTGCATAAATAGAAATATCGTGTTATGAAGCTGCCTCCCGCTACTACCACTACTTCCCCAAAGGCTGTTAAAAACAACAAGCCAGCTGCAGTAGTCGCCGCGACGTCCTATGGCTGTGGTCCGAGCTCCTTCCTCCCTTCCTCCCCTCCTCCCCCACTACACACATTTTTAACGCGTGCATACGGAAAAAACAAACAGACCATATCAAGAGCCTTCTACAAAGCGGACAAGGAACAAAAGCTTATTACTCGGGCGCTACCCGCGTCGCTTTCGACTCCATCAGAACTACGGCGCAGACATGTGTAAAGTGCGATTGCAAGTTTTTGGTTACGAGGACCTTTCTGTGTATGCAATGCCCGAACATTCACTGCCCGCAGGACGCGAAGGAGCACTCGAAGGATATGCGGCACGTATTTGGTGAGTGGTATTATTTCTGCGCCGGCGCCTGGGGCGGCGCGCTACTGGTACTGATTGTGTATTTGGTGTGTAGGTATTGATTCGAGAAGCGGCCATGTTTACTGCTTCCTCTGCGAGGATTTTATTTATGACCCGACCCTAGAGGAAATCCGAATAGAACGAGAGGCATCCGTTGAAGGACATTGCAAGTCACCCCCCATCCTCACCCCAACAACCTTCTAACACCGTCAACAGCGCGCAAACGCCGCCGAATAGACGATTACAAGCCCACCCCCGAAGACGTCAAATACATCGAATCCAACACACATGCCGCGCCCTGTCGCGCAACTGGCCTCCGCGGCTTTCTCAACATGGGGTCCACTTGCTTTATGAGTGTCGTCCTCCAATCTCTTATTCACAACCCTCTCGTGCGCAACTTTTACCTCTCGGACGGACATAAGAAAGAGTGCACGCAGATAAACTGTATGTCCTGCGCCATGGACGAAGTGTTTTCCGAGTTTTTTGCTACGGATAAAGTAGATGGATTTGGTCCTGTGAACCTTCTCACGACGTCGTGGAAGTGCGAGCAAACCCTCGCTGGCTACCAGCAGCAGGATGCACACGAGTATCTGCAATTTCTTCTGAACCAGCTCCACGTGACGAATGGGGGGAATAGCGACACTAAGGAGGACCCATGCAAGTGTATCATCCATAAGAGTTTCTACGGGAGGCTTCAGAGCGATGTTACGTGTTCCGGATGCTCGAATGTCACCACTGCGTATGATCCGGTCATGGATCTATCACTGGATCTGCGGATCAAGTCGAAAAAGAAAGCTGTCACGGTAGAAGGAGAGCCAACGATGCAGACGCTACAGGAATGTCTAGAGCGCTTTACGAGTAGCGAGAAACTAGGAGTTGATGGATACAATTGCGAACGTTGTAAAAGCGCGCAGGAAACCGCGACGAAACAGTTGACGGTGAAGCAGCTCCCGCCAGTGCTGTGCATACAACTCAAAGTACCTCTTCCTCCTTCCCAGTTCAGCAAGGCCACAAATGTAAACTTACAAATCTATAGCGGTTCGAACACTCCTCAACCGGATCCTCGAAAATTGATACAAAGATACGTTTCCCGATGCAGCTTGATATGACACCATACACCACGCGCGCACGCCGGAAAAACACCAAGGCGGCAGCGGACGGTGCGAGTAAAGCCAAGACGAGCGGGTTGTATATGTATGATTTATTAAGCGTGGTACAGCACCATGGACAGATTAGCTCGGGACACTATGTGAGCTATTCAAGAGAAAATGGGCAGGTCAGTACATAATCTTGGCTCTCTCCTCTAAGGTTTCCAAAGATACTGATATCGGAGCAGTGGTTCCAATTCAACGACAGTGTCGTCACATTAGCGACAGAGAAAGAAGTGTTGGGTGTGCAAGCGTATCTGCTATTTTATGTTGTCCGGAACCTTAGTTGAGGTCTGGTCAAAACCCAGTGCAGGAGTCATAATGGGAAACGGACATGGCTGTGAAGCAGGCGTAATCATATGGAGTTTTTTTTCCTTTCCTTTCCTTTCCTTTCCTTTTCTTTCCTTTTCTTTCCCTTTCTTTTCTTGGATCCTTACTCTATTCTTAATTCTACAGGGAGATGTTCTTTTTTTTGTTCATAAGACCGGCTTGTTTTCTTTTTTCTTTTTACTATCTTCATTCTTCCCTTAACTACAGGCGTCGAGGACTTACTTATTCTTACTCTTATTTCTTATTCTATTGTTGATTATTAGGGTGGAATAACTATCACTATCTCTGTTATTAAAAGTATGAACACACAGTGAGTGAGAGTATGAGGCGACCCCGGAAGATAAAAATTCTTGTTATTGGCACCGCTGTACACGTCGGAAATTTAGTAGACGAGGCTAAGAAAATTTCTAGGTCCATACCTCACAGCCGGAGAACACCCCATAGGCTATTCCAGGTAACCTATTAGACCCTTTGCGCAGATAGAGCTGGCTCTAAATTCTACTTGTATGATTGGTTGATGAGAGGATCGACGCCAATCAGGTTACCAGAATTTGGAGCTGGAGTCTTTTGCGCAAAGGGTCTATTATCTGTTAAAAAGGATAGAACGGGATTAGGCTCGAGTGATACACTATGATTCAAATTAGTTTATGGGCGTAGGCGCCCCTCCCTCCCAGGGGGCTAGTAGAAACGCCCACCCAAAGGGGGAGTTCTTGATGAAGATTAGAGTTAGTTTGGGACAGCATCTTTGGGGGGTTGGACCACTTATATATCCCCCTTAGTGCCTTAGTATATACTATTCTCTGTATTTAGTTTCAAACTCTTCAAACTCAAAAAGAGGGGTCAACATTATATTCAACGCGTTAATTTTTGTGGTTTGGTCTCGGTGGTGGGGGTGGAGGTTTGTCAACCTGTCCCTGTTCGACCCTTACTCTCAAGTACCCAAATTGAAGCCCAGCTCTCGCCGCAAAGGTATTTACCACACACCGGCGGTAAAGGTGGATACAAGACTAAAAAAAAAGGACAAAAGGAACAATGATTGAGTCCAAGAAAAAAGATTAAGATCTGTCTGGCGGAATTGGAGTTGAGCCTACAATTACCACTTTTTTTTTTGTTTAATTCATTAATTAATGGCTACAATTACCACGGCTCAGTAGGCGAGTTGGCAATTATTCTAGTTTCCAACAGTCCCAAACCCAACAACAGAAGCTCCAACTATTTAGTTAGAAAAAAGTATTTAAAGACTCCAAGCCAAGTAATTGATTGGGCTTGGCACCGAGTGATTTGCTGTGACCCAGAAACCCGCGCTTCTTTTTTCTTTCTTTTTGTTTACTTCATTGACTACGTACAAAAAAACCTACGCTTGATGCTCCCGTGTAGCCTACTTGGCAGAAATTAACTTTCGGCTATAGATATTGAGGTTCTTCAATGTCTCTATTATTGAGAGTGTTTACTTCGTGTGGTGTTGCCTCTAGTCATTTCTTCAGATGTAATAGGGAGGATAGCCGAGTCTTTTTTAAGGCCACAGAAGCCAGTTCCAAAAACATTATCTCGCAGAGCTAAGCCGTATGCCCCAGGAAACCGAATTCATTACTCTGGAAAGGCCTATATATTCCCCGGTCTAAAGTCACCTTCCCATGAAGTTCCATTATTGCGTTATATGTGGGCCGTGAGTGATCGATGGAAATATGAAAGAATTGGTGGTAGGAGTGACTGCTTGCTGATTATAGGAAGGAAGAAAAGGGGGGTTAAATAGATGGGAAGACGGACTTGGACAACTGAATTGGGAGCTACCAAGGATTTAGAAGAGCAAGTCCCTTCTGCTACATGCTGTCCATGACCTACTAAGTACTCCCCGTTTTTCTTCACCAACTACGCCCACATATAAGAGACAACACGCAAAACACAGCACGCTGCACTTTTGGTCTGAGAATATATATTACCGGGCAGTAATATCCGTCAATACATCAAGAGCTTTTCTACTCAAGCAGTTAATTTCTTGAATAACCGGTCGCTAACCATACTTAGGACTCTTTCTTTAGATGGGCAAGACCTCGTATCTCTTTTCCTCGCTGATTAGAGGTGGGCGACGTCCAAACTCAGTTCATCAGCCCTTCTCAAAGCACTTCCGTAACTCCGAAAGGTCCAAGAGCTAACACTTCCATATGCGCTCGTTTTACCATCCACTTCCACAAAAGCTGGCAGCTACATCGAGGAATGAACAGAATTCTTATACTAATACTTTACACCTCGTTTCTCCGAAATTTAGCCCACTTCTCTAACCTTGAAAACATCCCCGGTGTACGGAAAGTGTCTCCAAGCGGGTTTAGTTTCAATGTAACGCGCAATTTCTCACTCACTAGGCTTCTTGTGCCTCAAGATATACGTATCTATACATATCGAAACAAAGAAAAAAGCGGTCTCTATAGAGACTCTTACATGTCTGAACCTGAAACTATGAGCGGCAAGCATTTCCGTTGCCCTAGTGTATGCTGCACCCAAAATTTGGAGTCCGCCGTCAGGCACAGTTGAAGTGTGTATGAATAAGCCTTCGGAATTGGAGCTGCATGCTCCATCGAGTTGCTTGCGCACTACGCCTGGCACAGGATATCACTCGCTTTCTAATTGATTTATCAAGTGTAAAATTTATTGAATAGAATTGCAAATATCAGCTTTACATCAAGCTCTGGTGGCCAAGTTGGTAAGGCGCAGCACTAGTAATGCTGAGATCCTCGGTTCAACTCCGAGTCAGAGCATTTAATCTTGTCATCAGGACGATAGTACATGAACTTTTAGCGGTTTTTAATTCTGCTACTTGCTGTGTCGATATTCAAAAAAGCGCCCTCTCTTGCCGCTGGGAGGGGCATACAATAAACTCCTAAAACCGAGATTTGTCATTGGAAGAGAGATCATTGTACCTTGATGGGTATTATTTATATTTATAAGTGCTTGCACTATCTCGAACCCTATCGTACATGCAGCCGGGGTCTCTACATCAATGGTTCTCGCCCTTGATACAAAGTGAAAGACATTGTGGGGCTGCAGAAACTCCGGCCCCAAGGCCCCTCTCCATTCCTCAATTCTATTTGTCCTAGGCGCGGATAAAGGGAAGTAATGACAAGTAGTACTAAAATTAACAGCAACCCAATACAATAGAAATGATAGCGCGTTGCGCAAACGTATAAAGAAAAATGGGTAAAAAAAAAAAAAAAAAAGCCAACTCCGCGCCAGATCCTAAATTGCCTGAGTGACCTGGCAGAAAAAAATGCAGCAGGAAACAAAGATAAGAAAATGAAGAAAAATAGTAAGGAAAGAAAGAAAAATATGCTGATGCGAATCGAAGTAGTGTGCGTCCCAAGGATATAGTGGAAAAGGCAACAAACGGGAAATAAAAAAAATAAGCTATAATTCTCTCTAGTAGAAAGAATGAAATAATACATATCGTCCCATCACTGAGTAACGTCGAGATGTTGAGTCCAAATGCATAAGTTTATTCGACGCCCCAGTCTTCATCCCATGCACCCACACGAGTCTTCCGGGGTCTCTCATAAATACCATAATCGTCCTCATATTCTAGGACTGTCTCCACATCATCATCATCCAGTGCCTCGATAGACATATCTGTGGAGTATATCTTCTCCGTCAATGTGTATGCAGCCCCCGTCACAGCCCTGCTAGCAATCTTGGATGCAATGGAAAACATCAGCCCTGCAATATATGATGACGGCTTGATTACAACCAAGTTTGCAATGCTGACACCTCCAGATAGCATGATTTGAGAGGCGGAGCGTGTCAGTCGTGGTTTCGTAGTTGTTGAAATTGGGTCGAAGCGATGTGGCGGGGTGTTTCGAGGGGGCGTGGAGACCGATTCTGACCAATTTTCCTCGGACTGGGAGTCAGAGCCGGACCAGAGACTTGGTGTTGATGCGCTTGAGGGAGTGGGCGAGTCTTGTGAAAGGTTGGTGTATATTCTAGGCTCGGTTCTTACGTCTATTAATGATGTTGCACGCTCTCGACGTTTGGCGATACGTATTTCCTGTGATTGTATCTTTGACTGCCGTTTGGTAGTAGGGCTCGTAGGGCGGCTCGGGGATGGTGTGGAGGCGCGTGATGATCTCATGCTGATTGTTGAGAACGTATTTGTGTCGGTACTAAAGTTTGGGGTCTTGAAACCATTCCACTCCATCATCGGATCAATAGATGGCAAAACAGCTCTCTCTTTATGTGAAACATCTTCTCGTGAGATATCGACTAGTGCCCTTGTCGCATCTTCCTTCAACTCCTCGGTTTTTGTGGGGGGTGGTTCCAGCCCACCCAAAATACCGGCCTCCTCCTCCTCTTCTGTCACAAGCCTTTTCTTCTCGAACCCCTGTACCGATATCTCCTCGACCTCTCCCAAATCGGCCAGTTCAGCTACCTTGCTTGGCCGTCTCCAAACCTTTGAGGGCTGTAATGTCCCAAATACTTCTGCCTCCCTACTCACACAATTCTCCCCCGTCCTTTGGAAAGGACAAGCGGTTACCTCGTATGCTAGTATTTTCACTAATACACCGCTGAATTCAATGGCTTTCACGGCCGGAGAATCTTCTGGTCTAACAGGGTCTGTCAGCATTCAGTTCTCGCTACTAAAAGCAGTATTGGTGACATACTCGAGTATCTCTAGCCTCCAAAAACTCCCAGGGCGGATTTGGAGACAGAATGTCCCTCGCCCATCCACATTCCAGCATTGACTACGTGAAAGCACTGGCCGCAGCGCTGAACCAGACTGCAAGAATGCAATGTCATGAGGAATAGTTTTATATATTCTAATAGGGCCTAACAAAATTAGCATCCAGCCCTTTCCACCACCACCGCCAAAAGGATTACTAAAGGAGCAAGCATACCCGACGCGATGGTCCTCTCCGTTAGACTCGTCCATGGCAACAATCTTCCCCCAGAATTCACAGCACTGAAGCTCACAATCTTCGCACTCGAGTGCGCAAACAACAAATCAATATTCTGGGCGCTCGCTGCAGCAGCACCGCCTGACATAGTAGGGGAGGCCGCGGCACATTGCTCGGAGGTCGAAGAGGAACTCCCTCTCCTCTCAAATCCGGCACCGAGACGTACAGGCACCGACGCGACTCGTCTGGGGCCTCGCGGGTTGGGCGTGAACTTCCGCTGGGAGGGCGATGAGATTTGCATCATTGTGGGCTAGCTATTTCATACGGTTTCCCGGACTGTAAGACTAAGAGGAAACGTAGCACCGAAGCACAGTAAAGAGCTCGAGATGCTTGGAACTCGAAGAGACGGGTTCCGAGGGGTCACGGGATAGTGAACGTTTGATATGGGCCCGAGAACGTGACTTGGAGCGCGATGAAAAGAAGGAAGAACTCAAAGTCTCAAGAGAAGGTGTGTGTCAGTCACTCACGATAGAGAACTGAGATTTCAGGTAGTTGGGGAAAAACAAAAACAATAGATAGGCAAAATAGGGACCACGAGAAACCCTGAAGAGGATAAACTAGGAAAAAAGGGAAATTAAAATACGGGAATGAGCGGTGGACAGTGGGAGGTCTTAACAGAGGAAAATGCGATTGTGAGTGTAGTCATGTAGTGTAGGAGGATACCAGGGAGGGGAATTAATTTAGGGGAAGGTCTTGGACGGATATCGCTCGGGGGAATCGTTTGCCTTACCGTGAAGGGCGGGCGGTTATCAAACACATGGGCGTTTGTCTCATCCCCTGTCAAATCAATAATCTCCCCATCGTGAGGCGAGAATCAGGAAAGTGGGATGAGGTGAGATGCAGTTACCCCTCTGTTTGCTTCACAAATGTCAAAATCGCCATCTCCTTTTAGTAGTGAAAGGGAAGCTCATGCAGCAAAAGCTAAAGTTGCGTCTTCTTCTGCAGCTGGCATGTATTAGAGTCGCATTTTTTACAGGGGCAGAGTTGAAGATCGGATGGAACGTTACTTAACCGGCAAGACCCGAAGTGCAACAATGGTCAACCAAAGCTTGAAGCCTCCGAAGACTTACGCACCTTGCGCAAGTCAGTGATAGAATACTCGCTAACAGTCTACCCTCCCCCGTGCTTGCGATTGGAGGAAGGACAATGTAGTGGGTAAAAGCAACGTACCAAGCTAAAATCTACCGTTAACCAAACATACAGAATCCCAATCTGTAGCTGCATCTGGAAACCCCCACTCAGATTTAAAGGTGCGGGGCCTCTCTACAATATTTCGAACCAACTTGACGCCCGTCTTGATACCCTCAATACTCGGATCGACGGTCTTGTTACTGCAGCGCAAATCCTCAGTTCTACGGTTAAAGCTTTGAGTAATAATGACCTTGGTACCTGCATGGGGGAACTTAATGAGCACCAAGACTTGTAATTGTGGGAGGCGTCTTATCAAACCTGCCACTTTCTCTTCTATACTAGCAATATCTACAGGCTACCTTTGCGTTTATACAATGCCTCTCGTGATGAGTTTTCTCCTATCAAAATACCCACCTCATCTAGATCCTCAAGTTTGGCAAGCCCGGAACAGAGCTGAGCTGCAACAGTTTACTGGTAATATTCCCTGTACTCAAAAGATTTCTGGTATACCCCCGTCTCTCGAAATGTGCTGATAATATATCCCTTTGTCAGAGCAGAGGCGGTGACATTAAGCCGCGACGGCGTAGTGATATTCAGAAAATCTAGCTGTGGAGGCACTAGAAAAATGTAGGAAGGGTCACAGAAGGTGACTTTAGAGCAAAAGGCCCACGGAATATGGGTTAGGTTTATTGCTGAGTACTCGCCTACAAGTGACAAAGTCAAGGATTATTTGTATGGAGTGGCAAACACACGAAGGATCTACTCGCAGTGCCGAAAAGTCCCGGGTCATGTGAGTGAGATCAACCACAATTGGGTTCACGTGACCCGACGACTTTTCGGAACCGCGAGTACCGCCAAAACTCTAAATCGATTAGCTGAAGGGTATTGATCAGCATTAGAAGTATTTGTTTGTAGTATGATCTTGTATGCATAGCTAATTTTTTGAGTTTTGGCGGTAGTTCAACAACTACATGTACATGTATGTACCTGGGAATGTGGGTGTGCTTAGGAAATCTATCGCTGCCTACCTTGGAGTTCCAATTGGCGTTTAGTGGGGTAGGCGGACTGCGTATACGAAAGAAGGACCTAGAATTAATGGAGTTCATCTCCTATTACTAGTAGAGTGATTGTCACACCCATATTCTGAGCTTTCCACACCAAAAACCGTCGCCAAGAACTAAATATTTAGACACCGAATAGGGTTTCCTCATGTCAGTTGCCTAATTGAGACACTGGGAACCACTTGGCATGTAGTACTGGTCCGCGACACAATACCAACAAGAATATTCATTCGGCATAAGATATGATGCAATAGTTTAGGAGCTATTCGATCGGCCGGGCAAACATAATTACGAATTATTATTGGAGTTGAGTGGAAAAAAGGATTTTATGGTAGGCTATTTTGAGGTTATTGATGAATCAAATGCGGAAATGGGCAACGACGAAATGTTTTCGGATTATAGCTCTGAGTTTTGGCGAGGAAGATGACGGCGATGTTTGAGCGAAGCGAGTCAACTATGGAGACGGAACTAATATTGCGTGTGACGAAAGAAACGGAATGTAAAGAATGCGAATAAAAAAGCAGAGATTCTTTTCTATTCTTGTAGCCTGTATGGAGCCCGAATACCCCACACGCATACATACCCAACCCTTACCTTCATACCTCCTGCAAACCCACAAAACACGCGATTCGACTGAGAAGAAAATTTATATAAAAACTTCAAACCCCACTTTACGTGCTACACAGAGGATATGGTATGAACAAGCTTGTGATATTTCAAGAGAGGAAAACAAAAAAACATAGGGAAAAAATACAAAGACGCTCCCATATCACCCAACCACCATACAGGTTTCTTCGCTAATCTAAGAAAAACACCCACCCAAACCTTTTGAATCGCCCCACATCCTCTACTCACGCAACAGATTACATGGTTTATGCGTGGATAGGTTTCGAGTAGGCAGCCATGGCAGCCTCCTTAAATGCCTCAGAGAGGGTAGGGTGAGCATGGCTTGTGCGACCAATGTCTTCTGAAGATGCACCGTATTCGAGAGCCAAAACACCCTCTGCAATCATCTCACCAGCGTTTGGTCCAATGATGTGGATTCCCAGAATCCTGTCGGTCTCTTTGTCCGTGATAAACCTGTGGAAGGAAGGGAAATATTAGCACAAAATCTCCGATACAATACAATTAATAACCGCAGATGTACTCACTTAACCATTCCCTCAGTGTCCAAGTTGGTCTTAGCTCTAGAGTTGGCGCTAAATGGGAAGCTTCCAATGTTGTAGGGCTTTCCGGTGGCCTTAACCTCTTGCTCGGTCTGCCCAACCCAGGCAGCTTCAGGGTGAGTGTACATGACGCTGGGAATGGCGCCGTAGTTGACGTGCCCATGTCCCTTGCTAATGTACTCAACCGCTGCGATACCCTCCTCCTCAGCCTTATGCGCCAGCATAGCTCCGAATGTGACATCTCCGATTACGCGGATGTGGGGAATCTTGGTGCGGTATTCCTGGTCAATGACAATACGGCCTCTCTCGTCGGTTTCGATACCAACGTTCTCGAGACCAAGGCCGGAAGTGTAGGGTCTACGGCCGATAGCGACAAGGACAACGTCGGCATCGAGCTGTGAAATCGGCGATTAGCATAGCTTTATGAAAATATACTAGTGTTAAGCCTACCTGCTCCTCCTTCCCGCCCTTCGCAGCTTCGATCTTGATCTTAATGTCATCGGCGTTGACATCACCACCGAGAACCTTGGTGTTGAGCTTGAACTTCATGCCTTGCTTTGAGAGAATCTTCTGCATGGTCTTGGCCATATCAGCATCCATACCTGGGCCACCAATAGCGCCTAAGTATTCAACCACGGTAACCTCAGCGCCCAATCGTGACCATACAGATCCCTAAACCTGCTATCAGCTAAAATCTCCCCCGCTAAAAGCTTTGCCAGAAATTAGACACGAACCATCTCGAGTCCAATAATACCACCTCCGATAACAATCATCTTCTTAGGCACTTCTGTGAGCGCAATCGCGCCTGTGCTGGTAACAACTCTCTTCTCATCGATTTCAAGGCCTGGGAATGGTGTAGCCTCTGATCCAGTAGCGATAATAATGTTCTTTGCGCGGTATGTCTGAGCTTCTCCACCATCGAGAGGATTTACTTTGATTTCGTTCTCGCCGGTGAGGGTACCGGTTCCCTTGATGTAGTCGACGCCATTCTTCTTGAAAAGATACTCGATACCCTTTGTAAGACCGGAGACTGAGGTTTCCTTTGCCTTCATCATTTGTGTAAGGTTGAGTTTAACACCCTCGACTGCATGACGCCAGTATTTCAGCTCCTAGCTCCGAAATAAAAATGAGATGTGGCGTAATGGGTATACAAACCATCAATACCACGGTTCTTTACATCGTGTAGGACCTGGTGGTAGATATGCGAGTTGTTGAGTAATGATTTTGAAGGGATACATCCCACGTTCAAACATGTCCCACCCAGAGCACCACGCTTTTCAATGCAAGCAGTCTGCAAATCCCGCCGTTAGACCCTTGCAAACTACATATAATCTGTAATTGGTAACTCTTACCTTCAATCCCTCTTGAGCAGCCTTGATTGCCGCAACGTATCCTCCAGGTCCGCCACCTATATAAAACCTCATCCGTCAGCTCAGCTATTCCCAACATACCATTTCCTCCAAGCTCCTATCGCAGGAATATGGCGCACATACCAATGACAATTACATCATGTTCGGGAGTCTCAGAGGCGAATCCTCTGCGGGGAACAAGGTAGAAGGCGGAGGGGGCACCTGAGTTCAAGGGCCGGAGTAATGAGCGGGACTGTCGGGGAATAAACGACTTCAACATGGCTGCCCAGAGAGATTGAAACTAAAAGATATCTCTAGAATTGATGAAAGTGATGAGAGTGGGATAGAATGGCAAGGGCGAACAGAATAATAAAACGAATCTTCCTGGGAAAGAGGGAGAGAGGCTTTTTTCTTTAAATCTGAAGTGTGAGTGAAGAAACCCGGAGTTCAAGTTTCTCACTTAGCGAATGGGGCCTCTTGGGCGGAACCTCCACAGACCGGGTAAGGGCTCTTGGCAACTACGATAGCCGGTGTCCGCGTGCCACCACGGAATCCCCAACAAATTACTCAGCGAGGCCATACGATAAATTTCCATCCTTCCGAAGGTATTCTCGTACCCATCCCCTGTTCAATTCCGAAGGGCGGGGACCCAGCCGTTCGTTGACAATTGAACCCCGTTGACAAACTCGGGTTTCTTTTTCTACCTAGGTAGCGGACCGATGAATATAGATATATGCATTTGTGATAATTCTTCGTCCATGAATCTTCATGAAGCTACCTCTATCCCAAGGGATCGATTTCATATCGTGTCATGGAAAGGCGTTAACCCCGTCCACGACCACTTACTCATCCACGTGCACCTGAGAAAGTCCAATTGGAGGGGTAAATCGCCGCCGAAACATCTTTTATGCCGTTTCTACCCATCATCAAAGGCAGCGCACCGCCATCAAAAGCTCTGCTTCCGGTGTGTGCCTAAATCAGCACTAGCCACGATGGAAATTTAAGGGTCTCCACACTCGCCACCTCTCGTTGGTCAGATGGATCATATCGCGTCACTCGCAGATCCAGTCTTTGAAGGTTTTGTGTTTCCAAGAGGTGAAGCTTTGGTAGTGACGTTATTAGTTAATGTTTGAAAAGATCTCCAGAGTACAAATCTACATGTAGTCATGAGCCAAGACAAAATAAAGATGACCTATGGAGTCTATAGAATTGAACTCGGGGGCTCGTGAGGATCTAAGATAGGGAAAATAGCCGCAGACACATAATTAGGGCCTTTTCAGTCTCGCATATCCTTGTGGTAATGAAAGCAACCATCTCTTCCCGAACTATAAGCACCTCTTACGAAAGGTACATGTAATGACATACATGATTATAAAAGCTAACAATTGACGATATTCCTCACATTTAGTGGCGAATCAGGTACTGGCAGTTATGGAATACCAGTTAATGGCTCATAGCCGACTTGGTCTTGATAGTTGGATGTACATATATTCTGATACCTCACATCAATGTAAGAATATCCGGTCTACTGCTGTAGTATTCGTTAGATCGTTCGCGTGGAGTTTGAGGTGTGCGAAAAGTATGTAGTCGTTCCTTTTCTGATACTCGTAATTTCACAGCGTTTCCGGACTGGACTGGGTCTGCATATGGGCGTAAATCGTGCATAAGAACATTGTTTTGGTGGTATGCGGACCCAGTCCAGTCCGGAAACGCTGTGAAATTACGAGTAGATGTATGGGCGCCTTCCAGGGCCACCTGAGGTATACTAGTAGAAACCGTTTATATCGTAGATTCTTTCTTTTTTACGTTCATTGCTTGGTTGAGGGGGTGTTTGAGTGGCCCGGGAAGTCTACTCTACATATATGAAAGTTTTCTACGCATACAATACCAAAAAAAAAAGGTACGTTATTCGAATAGCCTATTCGTTTTTGTAAAGCCGGTTTAATTCCGTATTATTCATTAAATCTCGTGTCATAAAGTACTGTCGCCCAGGTTCTTTGACGGATGATTTTATTGCGAGGGGGGGGAGGATGATTCCATCCAAGTGACCGTCTGTTCTGTCACTATAAATACGATATCCTTCTGCAATAGTTTTCTGTCATGCTTAGGTAATTGTTACATGTCATTTTATGTGCTCTTCCGATTGCGTGGCCGACAGTACTGATTTCACCCCGTTTGTTCGTACTGTACGTACTTGTAGGTTACGAGATCTATGCTCTATTTGTCTTCCGATGCCATTTATTAATAATTACATGTATTTGTTACCCGGTTAAGCTCTGATGACGGCGTTGTTGGGTCATCTTAACCAGAGGACTCTACAAAATGGCCAAATGAAGCCAGCAACTCGAAATTACATTATGATCATACCACAGTAATCACCGGCAATGGTATTGATCTGTTTTCTGAGCAAAAATCTATTTGAAAGTGCACTAGCCTAAATATGCATAATCTGTGGTATCAACGTTGCGGCGGAGTTGTCTGGTGACAAAAGAATACATGTAATTACATGTAGTATCTAGGTTAGTACATGTATGTATTGGGACAAGACAGATCGCAGCAGGGACAGAGTACTACATACTCCCCAGTAATTACTACGTAGCCTTTTCCTTCGTCTATTTATTGCGCCTTTCCCTTCTCCTTTCTTTTCGTCATCATCAATACTCTTAGACCCGGCGATCTACGTAGGATCAAATCTTACAAAATCTCCGAGATGATCGTCGGAGTTGGTCATCCGAACACAGAATATCACTCGATCTATCTTTCAAACCTAAAGCAACCAGCCAAGTCTTTTTTTTTTGTTTAACTCATTAAAGTCCACTAGTTTAGCAATTATCAAGGCATGAAGAAATAAACAACCAAACACCTCGGGACATGAAGGAATCAATACGACATTGCCCAACGAAGAAAGGGACTCTGTGTATAAAGACTGCACCTATCTCCCTGAAAAAACATTCAACATCTAAATGCAAACACAAAAGACTCGATAGATCTAACGAGTCCCCAATTCCAAAATGCTTCTCAAAAATGCCATCTTGTTGATTATGGGGGTGCTCGTAGCCTCGGTTCACGGGCAAGGCTCGAAGAACGAGTCTACCACTCGTGGAAACGGTCTTGTACCGTCAATACAACCCTCCGAGTCTCGTAAGAGGCTTCACTCTAGGGAGTTTTTCCCTGCAGTAAACTTCGGGGCCTCCGGACCCCCATCAACTCATTGGCCTCCTGGTTTGCCTCTTCCCTCGATCCTCCTTATCGGGGTTCTTAAAACTGACAAAGCACAGTGAGTAAGCCCGCTGGTCCCCAGCTACAAACCCGGGAATTTTTTCCCGCAGTTGACTACGGAGCATCGGGGCCGCCACCAAAATACTGGGATCCTGGTTTGACCCCTCTATCATCCACCATATAGTCCACAGTGCTGACCAAATGCAGCGAGTAGACGCGCCGCTAGCGCTCCGATTACCCCCCCGCCCCCTCCCCCTCCCCCTCCTCCTCCGCCTCCGCCTCCTCCGGCCCCGTCAGTCCCTGAGCCTCCAAGTACGTCTCAGCCTCTCCCGCCCTCTCTCGCCTGTTATGCATGCATACTGATCAATCATAGTTGTCATCTCGGAATTTGACATTGACCGCTTCGGTGGCCCCGCTTACAATTATCGTCAGTGGGAGACCCCGAAGATGACCCCCGAGGAGGAGGCTGACCGTGAGACGTGGAAGAATGGTCCACCGCATACTCCAGGCGAGTTTGAGTTCTCGTTGGCTTTTGCTTGGCAAGCTTTCAAAGATTTGCTTTCGTTGTTGCCTATAAAAAGCGCGCTGTCACCATGACGAGCCGTTGTTAGATGAGATGTAGTGATGTAATAGAATAATAGATACATTCTCTCGCCCCTTGTCCATACATGATGTATGCTCACTCGGATAGATGGTGATTAGATTTTAATAACGCGGATCTTGTATAATGGCTGATGTCAACTATGAAGATGTCTATATATAAACTTTTGGGTGGGGTGATCTTACATGATGTTAAAATGCCACACTATATGCAATTAAGAATCATTAAAGTCATTAATTGAAGATGATCAAGGTAACTGCGGTGGGGCAGGCATGTAGATTGTGTTTGATCCGATTAAGATAACGAGATATGGTTATGAATTCAAAGTTATGTTACTAGATAAAATAAATTAAAATGCGAAGAATCACCTTGCGAGGTGTGTTCCCTATAACAACGTGCGACTGTATCACACCAAAACCAAAAGCTAACTACGAGCGGGGCCTTAGAAAAAGAACCAAAGTTTTACCGTACACAAGTATACGTTAGATTAACCGATACTTTGAGTATGGTGGCGCCGATGGTTGGAGGGGATAAAGTGACAGATATTGTTATATTCTTGGGACTAACGTTTTCGACCCAGTCCAGCTTGTGGTAAGATTATTATAGAAATATGGGAGGAACCCTATTGGCTTGATCAGCCATACAAGCCCTGTTTTTAGACCCCTGTTTCTACATCTCGCTGTACTCTACTGTGTCATACCTAGAAGTGTATCGCATGGCAACAACACTAAACCTAGACGGGAAAAAAGAAGGCTCTACAACACCATAATAGAGGATAGTTCATCTGGAAGCTATTCAAATGCACGTGGGCTTAAGTTTGATTCATTTCTTAAAATCTGGTAGTAAATACCTCAAGAAGCGGTGGAGATAGATACTAATTTATGTGGGTTTGATACTCCTCTAGGTCTGACACGGTATCCGGTCTAAAATGTTACATGCAATTGATAACAACAGTCGGCGGTAGATCCGGATGGGACAAGTTGAGCGAGTGATGGGTTGTGACGCAGCTTAACTTGTAGCGTCTGGCGTTGGTGTATGGCTTTCCAATTGAATTTGCACAGGACCTGGAAGGGATATATATGCAGTGCCTGGTTACTCAATGAAAGCTACATGCGTAAAGCTTTACATGTATTTATATATAAGCTTTTCCCCCAGTTGGTCGAGCTTCTTCAATTTACATCGTTAAGTGTAGATGTAGAGAGCTGTTATTAGCTGAAGATAGCGTAGGCGAGGAATACATTGTATACATGTAGCTATAACTACATACGTACAGGCTTGAACAGACAGAAAACACCGCTCTATAACATCTACAACACCGCACTGAGCGGTGCCCCCATCATCCCAGTCGTACGCATAAAAACCATACCAAGCTATCATTACTCTCGCCTAGGCCGATCATTGGCTGGTTTCGTGGGGGCTAATTTTTTGACGTGGGTCCCGCCGTTGCCATAAGCGAACCTCCCCACCCAGTCGGAACTGCCATAACGCCCCCAGCAACACGCCCCAACCCCACCACAGTCCAGTCCAGGATGTATCCGAACCGGAAAAAATCATTACCTCAAAAAAACCCCTACGACGAATGAATGAATGAGGCTCACGAGCGAGCTTCATTCCATCACTAGAAACACCAAGCACACCATGGCCGCCGTCACCCGCAATACCACTGTCCGCCCGTTTCTCGCGGCTCCGCTCCGGCTCCGCCAATGCACGAGGAGGAGGAATGTGCACATCAAGGCAACGCCGTCAACGTCATCCATCGACGGCCCGGTGGACCTGTCGGAGCAGACACAGGCGATCCCAAAGTTAAGCGGGGTGGGGCCCTTCCCGGCGGGTGAGTTGTAGAGCGGTCCATCCTTTTTGGGGTTGTGTGGGGGCGGGAACTAATTGCGCGGTGTGGGTTTAGATGTGAGGTTTGAGGTCTTGGGAGCTCCGTATTCTATGCTGTCGGTAGCTCTGCCGGCTTCCTCGTTGCTATACTCGAGGAGAGGAACATTGGTGGGAATCAATGGGCAGACTGAGAATGTGAGGGTCTTTTGGGGGGGTTGTGACGAGTTTGTGGAAAGTTCTTTATCTGACAGTCTGGGCTTGCAGGCGGTCTCAACGTTATCGATTCTTGAGCCCTTCAGAAGGGCAGCTCTACGGATTCCATTTCTATACCAAAAAGTATGACAAGGCTGCGGGAATATCGATACTACGACGCAAACAAAATGCTGATACAAACAACCCTCAACAGATATCCTCCACCTCCCCACTCACATGTCTAATATCCACAAACACCCCCAACACCACATTCGGCATCATAGAGCTCGACGGAAAAGTCGACTGGATGCTGACGCAAAACGATGCACTCCTTGCCTGGACCGGCCACTCCGTCTCCTCCAAGCCCACCATCAGTCACAAAATGGTAGAGCCCTCCCTACATCCTAGAACCCACAATCACTCTTTCCACTAACAATCCCAGAGTCTGGCCCACTGGGGCAACTCCAAGCTCACCGGCCGTGGCCTCGTCGCCCTTATCGGCCGCGGCCAGATCTACCAGGTCACCCTCAAGCCGGGTGAGGAGTACACAATCCACCCCAGCGCCCTCCTCGCATACTCTATGAATGGCCCGTCCCGGCCAATGCCGTATAGACTCAAAAGCACGTCGCTCCGTCTGCAGATTCCTCGCTTCAACATGATCCGCCGGCACCTGCCGGAGGTGGAGTTTATCCGGGCGATAAAAGAGTCGGATGTATACAAGACCATCGCCAGAACACTCTTTGGCATCAAGACCTGGTCACGAAGGACCATTTGGGGCGACAGGGTATATTTCTCCCCTTTCCCTCTCGTTCTGTTTGAATCATCCCCCGGCGGTGCTGATGCGGCCCCTGTAGTTATTCCTCCGCTTCCAAGGACCCAGCACAATTCTTGTGCAGTCACGGACTGCACCACTCTCCGAGGTCTTCCGCAAGGAGAACTTTAGCGAGCTCGCAGATACCGAACCGGGACTGCTTCCGTCGCCGATAGCTACCAAGGCGATTGAAGCGCCCTCCTCTTCCTCCTCCTCCTCCTCCTCCTCTTCAGAGAAGATCACGATCGGTGCGGCAGATGTGCGGCCGGTGTCTGCTGGAGGTAGGCATCCGAGTGCACTGAAGATTGCGATTGTGGGCAGGGATGGGAAGACGGAGTTTCAGGATTCGGACTTTAAAGCCTTTACGAGGCCGTAGGGTGAAGGGTAAGGGCAAAGGTGTGAAGAGGGTGAGTGTAATATATTACATAGATTGAAATGGGAAAAGGGTTTTATAGCTATAGTACATGTGGGCCTGTGAGACCTGTCTTTTAGTGGTGTGATGTGCTGGCTGTGGTTGCGGGCGAAGTGGTGTTTTGTGTGGTAATGATCATTTGGTCGCTTTTAATGGTTGGTGAGAGCCTAGCGGTAGGCCTTCTGGTGATGCATGCATGCAGTCAGTATTGGACTATCATACCATTGAAGCTGGCTTTCAGCATCTATCGAAAAATGTGTCGCCCATCCTAGGCTTCTGCAGGAGCTCCAAGAAATTATATGTATGTACATGTGATGAGCCCACAGGGCTAGGGGTGGTGGCTCTTAACTTTGCTTTGCCTACCTAGGCATCAATCCCCTTTCGACAAGATACAGAACTCTAAAGTGGAGGGCGAGTTGTGGAGTTGCAGAAAGATTGGCTCGTCCAGCCCACCAACACAAATAGCTAAAGCCAATAATGCTCCCTAGGAAACATTTATTTCTACCTGCTATCCACGGGCCAACGTTCGTAGTATTCATTCATTCATTCAACCATGTGGATCGATTTGTCTCCGCTTCAAAGCAACAACGCAACACATCACAATCACCCGCACGATCATAGAGCAATTACGGATACTATTCCCCTGATCAACATACCGGAAAAAGCTAATTTTATTCTACTATTCCCCGCCATATCTCCCAGCAAAAAAAAAAACACAGGTCACTAAGCCTCCGCCGGCGGCGCCAACGTAGTCTCCATCCACGCGCCCATCTTATTCACGCTCTCATCCCAGTCCAGCAGCCTCTGCTTCATACTCACAATCTGTTCCTTATCGAGCACCTTTGGCTGCACCCACGAGATCCTCGCCACCTCGGCCACCTGATCAATGCTGCCTCTCACGAGCCCCAAGCTCAGCGCCTTCATCAGCAGGTGCTCCACCTCCTCGGGGTAGACACGCGTCTCCTCCAGGATGGTCGCAAACGACATGGCGCGGTCGTGCGGCGGGCGGCGGAACACCGCCTCCGTCAGGGCGGACAGGCAGATCTTCTCGCGGAGGAATTTGGACTGTTGCTCGAGCAGCGGCTGCTTGGAGAGGTGGCCAGAGAGCCCGTGGAAGTTGGCGAGGTTGCCGGCGTTGAAGGCGAAGAGGAGCTCGCGCAGCCAAGCGTGTTCGGTGTTTTTGAGCGAGTCGAGGATGGGGTGCAGGAGGAGTTCGCCAAAGTTGTAGATGGTCTCGCCGAGGAGGGCGGCGACGGAGAGGTTGTAGGCGCGTTCTTGCTGCTCGGAGGTGCTGAGGTCAGTTACGTTGACGCAGGCGAGATAGAGGAGGGCGTTTTTGTAGTAGGAGGCGAACTCGAGTTTTGCCTGGGGAGGTGGGTTTGTTAGCTCTATATGTATGTGGGGAGGGAAATGGGGAGGGGGAGGGGGGGGAGAGCTACGTTGTAGTAATCGGCGTTCACGCGGTAGAATGAAGCGTGGACGACGGACTCGACAGAGTCAAAGGTCTCGAGATGCTTCTCGGCATCATCCAGAGCTTTCCGTGCGCCCTCCAGATCTCTCAGGAGCAGCTTCACCCGAGCTACCTCGACCGTGGCATAGACATATGCATCCTTCGAGTCGTCCCGATTCACCTTTTCCGCCAGTGCCGTCAGGAACTCCAGTGCCTCCTGGTTATCTATATCCCATCACTATAATCAGCTTTCTTGTTCTACTCTGTGCAGCGTGCGTGCGGCTTTCTTGCTTGCTTGAGATGCACGGAACGGACGGACCTTTGCACTGTCTCGACGCCGACAGGCCCAGCGTGACAAGCTTGAGCTGATTGATCTTGTCCGAGAAGGACAGCACAAAGTTCTTGTAGAGCGGGATGCGCTGGGGCGCGCTGTCGGGGTGCTCAAAGAACTGGAGCAGCACGCCCGTGAGCTGATGCCACAGCTTGCGCTCCCAGTAGTCCTCAAAGTCGATGAAGAGCGGCTGCAGGCTGGGCGGGGCTACCTCGTCCCGCTGCTGCGTGAGGAACTCTGGAACGGGCTTGGGGTCGATGTCCATGGCTGCTGATGTAGGAGGGATGATGGAGTTTGATGATTGATTGATGGGGGCAGTCAGTGGGGTGGGGGACAGGACAGGACAGGAGAGGAGAGGATAGGATAGGATTGTTGGGTGTAGTAGTTGTGATCTCTATCATTTACATCTTGGTGGGATGGAAACAGCAACCAACCAGAGCCCTGACCCTGGGCTGCTACCCCCCCGCTGAGTAAGCAAGCAGAGAGCATCACGTGCAGTGGGGCCGCATCTCCACCCCGACCGACCGACCGACGACCAACCCACTCATCCATCCCGCCTACCGGCCTTTTCGAGGGTTTCAGTTTTCCTTGTAGAAAAGCCACCGCCCCCGATCAATTCTCCCCCCTCTCTCCACTCATTCTTTCTTTTTACACACACCACAACCAAGATGCAGAGGTGCCTGTTTTCCGCTGTGCCACGGAGCTCGTGGGCGCCGGCCGTTGGCCCGCGCACCATGCTGGCGAAGAGGGCCATCCACGATATCACAATCACGAGAACCGGGAGGCCGATCATTCGCCAGCCGTCCGGCGGGAGGTGTGTTTACCGCTGCTACTATTACTTCCCGGTGTACATGTGTATGTGTGTGTGTGCGGGTGCTAACGGGAGAGGTGGGGGTTGGGGGGGAGTATAGGTCTTCGATTGGAGGTTCGTTTTTATTTTAATTTTAAAACACCCGGGTCATATGCAGCGGGCAGGCGGGGGGGAGACGGGGGATGGGACGGGGTTGCTAATTGAGTCGGGAGGGCAGGCCACACCGCCACTGTGTTTGGAGCGTCTGGGTTCCTCGGGAGATATATTGTCAACAAACTCGGTATGGCACCCTCGTTGGAGACGTGGGGTGGAGGGCAGAGCAGAGGGCAGGAAGGGCGGGGTATGGGGCTGACTGGGCGGCGGGAGGATAGCTAATGCCGGGTGCACGGTTGTGATCCCGTACCGTGAGGAGATGACCAAGCGCCATCTGAAGGTCACGGGGGATTTGGGGAAGATTGTGTTTGTGGTGAGTGCCCTGCGCTTCGTGGTGGGGAGGGGAGGCAGAGTGGATATTGATTGTGTATGCGCGGGATAGGAGTTTGATCTGAGAAACACCCCGTCGATTGAGGAGAGTGTGAGGCATTCGGACATTGTCTTCAACTTGATCGGGCGTGACTACACCACCAAGTATGATTCCCCTCACTATTGGCTATGGAATGGGAGCAGTGGCTGACGATATGGTGTGTGATTGTGATAGGAACTTTACATACGAAGACGTCCATGTTGAGGGCACCCAGCGCATCGCCGAGGCCGTCGCAAAATACGACGTCGACCGCTTCATCCAAGTTTCCTCCTACAACGCCGACCCCAAGTCGCCCTCCAAGTTCTACGCCACCAAGGTACTCCCCAAATTCACCCCTATCCCCCCGCATCTATCACCGTACTAACACCCCCACGCAGGGCCGCGCAGAAGAAGACGCACGCCTCATCTTCCCCGAAACGACCATCGTGCGCCCCTCCCCCATGTTCGGCTTCGAAGACCGCCTCCTCATCAAGCTCGCCGGCGTCACCAACCTCTTCACCGCCAACAACATGGCGCAGCGCTTCCGCCCCGTGCACGTCACCGACGTCGGCAAGGCCCTGCAGGCCATCGCCTACGACGACAGCACCGCCGGGCAGACATTCGAGCTCTTTGGCCCGCAGGAGTACTCCATGCGCGAGCTGGCGCACATTGTGGACCGCGACATCATCCACAAGCGCCGCCACGTCAACCTGCCAAAGCCCGTGCTGAAGACCATTGCGCGGGCGCTGGACTATGTGTGGTGGCCGACGATCGCGCCCGATGAGGTTGAGCGCGAGTTTATCGACCAGAAGATTGACCCGGCGGCGAAGACGTTTGAGGACTTGGGCATCGTGCCGGAGAATGTGGATGATGTGGCGTATCAGTACACTAGGCACTTCCGGTAAGTAACTCGGGTGTTGCTTGTTTCTTTGCACTGTGTTGTGTGGGGGTTTTTCGGGGTTTGCTAATGACGGGGGGATATATATAGCCCGGCGTCGTACTACGATCTGCCGCCGATGACGGAGAAGGAGAAGAGGGAGGACAGGAAGTATCTGCACGTTGAGCACGATCTCGTCTAGAGCCCCCGCCCCCTATCCCCGCTTTCAACTCCACCTCTACCTTCACCTCCGCCCCAGTGCTTTTTTTGTTTCCTCAAGTCTTTTTGTGGATATATACATATATCAAGTGTGATTTGTGCAGACAGAACAGTAGAGTGCAGTGTGCTTGCTCAGTAGATTGTGTATATACGGCATCAAGCGTATTACGCTGAAATCGATTCTTTTTTTTTCCCTCCCCTCTTCCTTTACGTTTTATAGTTGTTTCCTTTTCTTTTCTACGTGACTACACGTGCTGTGCTTTATATGTAGATTTTTTTTTCCTTTCTTTTCTTTCTTTCTCTTTCATGCAGCCGTGATCATTGCCAGTCACTGGTGGTGTGGGGGGGAAATGATTGTTTAGTGGGTTCTGCAGCCCTGTCTAAGCGTACATACTCGGCTTGTGATGGTGCCGATGATGCCGATGATTACATGTATGTAATTACGCGACTCCCGCGCAGGCCAAACAGAGGTTGCCTCGGTACAGACGTGGATAATCACAAACACAAGTAGAGGATGGAGGATAATCACAAACACAAGCAGAGGAAGGAGGATAATCCGTGTCTGTCGCTGTGTCTGTCGCTGTGCATGCCAGCTGCGGTCAGCCAGTCAGTCAGTCAGTCGTCAGCGAGTCGGTGGTCTCCATGTGCTTATAACAGCTCCCATGCTCCTCGCACGTCGCCTCGCCCCCAGAGCTGTCGCAGCAGCAGCAACAGCAGCAGCAGCAGCAACAGCACTCCCCCCCGCGCCCGCACTCCTTCCCGCACACGCACCCGCACCCATCACACCGCCAACCACACCGCCACACCGCCACAGCAGCACAATGGCCGAGCCCAAGCACCCGCACGACGCCTTCCTCACCGCGCAGCTCGCCTCGCTCCCCGCCCTGCCGCCGGTCGAAAGCCTCTCCCCATCCGTAATCCGCATCCTCGGCCACAACCCTGGCAAGGTCTCTCGCACCCCCCCTCCACCCCCCCCGCACCCCTCATACACACACACAAACTAACACCCACCCCCAGTTCACCCTCCAGGGCACAAACACCTACCTCCTCGGCACCGGCCGCACGCGCATCCTTCTCGACACCGCCGCCGGCAGCCCCCACTGGCACGCCTCGCTCCTGCGCGTCCTCGAGGCCGGCGGCGCAACAGTGCCCACCTGCCTCATCACGCACCACCACGGCGACCACACGGGCGGCATCCCCGCCCTCCTGTCGGCGTCCCCCGCCACGGCTGTGCACAAGCACACGCCCGCGGCCACGCAGCTGCCCATCGCCGACGGGCAGGTGTTCAGCGTGCCCGGCGCGACGCTGACGGCCGTGCACACGCCCGGCCACACGGCAGACCACATGTGCTTCCACCTTGCCGAGGAGAACGCCGTCTTCACGGGCGACACGGTGCTGGGGCATGGCACGACGGTGTTTGAGGACCTGGGCGCGTACGTGGGCTCGCTGCAGCGGCTGGTTGGGCTGGGCGCGCGGCGGGCGTATCCGGCGCATGGCGCGGTGATTGAGGATCTGGGGGGGCGGGTGGCGGCGTATTTGAAGCACCGCGAGGGGAGGGAGGCGCAGGTGCTGGGTGTGCTGAGGAGGAGGCAGGAGAGGAGTAAGTTGGCGGGGTTGTGGGGGGGCAGTGAGGGGGTGACGGCGGGGGAGGTGGTGGCGGAGGTTTATCGGGGGTTGGAGGGGGATCTGGTGAAGGCTGCGGAAAGGGGGGTGGTGCAGACGCTGGAGAAGGTCAAGGGGGAAGGGGGGGTGAGGTGTGAGGAGGATGGGGAGGTGAGGAGATGGTTTGTGGTGGAGAAGCCGCTGAGATTGTAGAGGTGTTTAGGTAGTAATCAATATATGGGTAGAAGTATCTTTTCCGCCTCTGGTGATACTAACAGTTTGAGGTTTTATAACGGGGGGTCAATGATGGCCTGACTGGTAATGATTGCTGTGAGCAAATATGGGAAACCCTAGCCCTATAAACAATGACAATAATGCCCCCCGGCCGCCCCACTGGCCTATGCAGCCACCTCCGCCCGCCCCCCCCCCCGCGCCGCACTTTCCGTAGCGGAAGTATATAGTACGGCCACTGTCTGGGTGCCAGAGCCCTGCTGGTAGCGATCTGTATCGCCGAACAGGGGAGGGGCTGCCGACGCTTTTGCATCCAGCACCCCGACCGACCGACAGTGCCGATCAGATGAGTTTTTACACCCCCTCCCCCCAACGCCTGCACAAGTCTTGGTTGTGTGGTCCTTCCGCCACACTGTTTCTGCTACCCCCAGCGGTAGGATGGGCATGGAAGCGGCACTCTGGGGGGGGAGGTGAGTATCATGGTATCTATTGACCTACCCGTTATGGGAACTATATGACTGGCGCTACAGCATTTTCTGCGCTTACTCTGGTCTCGGAGCTGCAAAGAATCTCATGGTCCGGCTCGGAGGGGGGGGGGGGGGGGAGGAGTGCTTGGTCGTCGGAGATACTGCTGCTCGGGGTTTGGACCTGGGGTTATTCGGGGCGCTACTGTTCGGAGCGTGATAGTTATATTAGGGTAGGGATTGTGTTTTTTTTTGCTTTGTATGTGATTCTGATGGTTGGTGATGCTGGTGGGGGGTGAAGTAGCTCGGGATCGGGAGGTTGCTCCTTGGCTACGTACTTGAGTTGATGATGAGGTGGGGGTGGGCAGAGAAGAGGTATGTTTCTCTCTCCCTGGCTTGAATGAAGTAGTTCTGTAATAGCAACTAAGCCACTGTAACCACGTATACCGTACATTCCGGCTTGTAGGGACGGGGGCGGTCGGGTCATAGAATATCACTCGCACTGGCCGATCTTTTTTCTTTTTGTTTAATTCATTCATTGCATGCACCGACCTGCATGATTTATTGATTGATAATCCAACTGACCCGCAGTGGCTTAAAGCATTCAACTATACTACACCGGGATCACTTGTAACAGGCTTCCTCTCAGCTCTGCTCGATATATTTGTGTACTGGGCAGACACGAGAGAGCTGATGCCCTTGTTTTCTCTGTATTTCTGTGGGCTAACCCAAATGGGCGGGCAAACACAAGGGCCAGGGGTGCTTAAGCACATGCAAGAGGTTGGACGGCGAGCTGTAAGAAAGAGACAAGAAGACTTTGGCCAGCTATATATGGCAAGAGGGATATCCGGGACCACTCTCCCCTTGCGAATCAACCAAGCCCATCATCTCCGTTGAACAGAAACCTACAATCTCGTGATCAGGTTCTACAATGGACCAGCCCATCGAGCTAGGATTCGAACTCTTCAAGTTTCTGAGCCCGTTAAAATACAAAGTTCATATGTGACGAAGCTGCCTAACACATCAACAACAAACAACAACGCCAAAAACACAATACCGCAACCCCAGGGGTCAGATAGCAATACCACCTGCTGTAACTCATCTTCCACTGAGTTATTGATCAAATGACTAATCACTGACTAATCACCCACACCGCAAGCTCCAGCAGGCACCCCATGCGGCTCCTCCCTGTCGTCATCGTGCCTGCACCACAACCACAACCCCCCACCACAACTCAACCCAAACCGCCCGCCCGCCCGCCCGCCCGCCCACTTCCAACCTCCATCCTCACAACCCCCACAGCTCCATCCCTCGATGCTCTCGGCCAGTATTCTCCGGCCAATTGCGCGGGGAGGGCGTCTCCACCACCACCACCTTCACCACCTCCTCGCACGACCCACCCTAACCCGCACTTTCGCCTCGACGCAGCAATGGCGCACCATCAAGACCGAGAAGGAGAAAAAGACGCTCGCGGCAGTGGTGGACCAGAAGAAGGCCGCGGAAAAGATGCTGGCGGGCGACGCAAGTAAGAAGACTAGTCTGTTGGCGGAGGCAGAGCTCACGACGAAGGAGCAGAGGAAGGCCGATTGGGGCATCATCAAGGAGATGTCAACGTACCTATGGCCGAAAGTAGGGGGCTTTCCCTCTTGTTCCTTGATTCCTCCCCCCCCCTCCCCCCTCCCCCCGGCCCTCTTACGTGTAGAGCGTAGTTGTTGAGAAAGTGAATTGCGATAGGGCGAGCTAGGGATCAAGGTCCGGGTCGGGCTGTCGTTGGGACTGCTGGTGGGCGCAAAGGTATGTTTCTATAGCTACTTGTACCTGCGTAGATCAGAAGGGAGAGTATAGCGAGAGGAGGGGCCGCGCGGGAGACTGCGATGCTGATTCCGATCAGGTCCTCAACGTCCAAGTCCCCTTCTTTTTCAAGAGCATCGTAGACTCCATGAACGTCGACTTCCTCGCCCTCGGCGGCACGGTGTGGACCACCGCCGGTGCGATCATAGTAGCATGTACGAGCCCTCAACCACCCCCCCTCCCGCACCGCAAAGCTTAAAATAATGTTTTTTTAATCTCAAGATGGCCTCACGCGGGTAGGAGCGACGGCGTTCCAGGAGTTCCGCAACGCCGTGTTTGCCAATGTCGCACAGAAGGCGATCCGTAAGGTGGCCTGCAATGTCTTTGACCATCTGCTGCGCTTGGACCTGAATTTCCACCTGTCGCGGCAGACGGGAGGGCTGAGTAGGGCGATTGATAGAGGGACGAAGGGAATCAGCTTCTTGCTCACGTCCATGGTGTTTCATATCTTTCCGATCTTCTTGGAGATATCCATGGTTTGTGGGATATTGGTAAGACTGCCATTGGCCCCCCCTCCATGTGGAGCTTTATGGGAAGGTGGCTAAGTGGCAGAGACATATAAATATGGGCCTAGCTTTGCGGCGGTCACGGCGGCGACGATGCTTGCGTATTCGGTCTTTACGATCAAGACAACGTCGTGGAGGACAAAGTTTAGGAAGCAGGTAAATGCCGCTGACAATAAAGCCGCGACGGTGGCGGTTGATTCTCTTATAAACTACGAGGCTGTTAAGGTATAGTATATTTATTCACTGTCCGCCAATTGCCCAGGCTCGGGATTGATATCATTGTGATGAATGATAGTACTTCAACAACGAGAAATTCGAAGTCGGCCGCTACGACTCTGCGCTGAAGAGCTACGAGAAGGCGTCTATCAAAGTAGCCACATCACTGGCCTTCCTTAATTCCGGCCAAAACATAATCTTCTCCTCCGCGCTCACTGCAATGATGTACCTCGCCTGCCAAGGCGTCGCCGAAGGCAGCTTGACAGTCGGCGACCTTGTGATGGTCAACCAGCTCGTCTTTCAGCTGTCGGTCCCGCTGAACTTTCTAGGGTCGGTATACCGCGAGCTGCGGCAGTCGCTGCTGGACATGGAGACGCTGTTCAACCTGCAGAAGGTCAATGTGGCGGTCAAGGACGCGCCGAATGCGAAGCCATTGGAGTTCAAGGGCGGCGAGATCGTCTTTGAGAATGTGACGTTTGGGTATCACCCGGATAGGCCGATCTTGAAGAACGTGAGCTTTACGATCCCGGCGGGGAAGAAGACAGCGATTGTGGGGCCTAGCGGTTGCGGGTGAGCATTTTCTTTTCGCAATATTCAAGCGCATAAAGGCTGTTAGTTGCTGATGGATGGATGGTATACACGGCACAGTAAATCAACCATTTTGCGCTTGCTATTTCGATTCTATGATGTGCACGAAGGCAGGATTCTCATCGACGGTCAGGATATCAGGGATGTGACTACGGAGTCGTTGCGCAAGAGTATCGGTGTTGTACCGCAAGACACTCCACTGTTTAATAACACCATTGAGCATAATATCCGCTACGGTAGAATCGATGCGACGTCGGAGGAGGTGCTATGCGTCTCCAAGAGGGCGAAGATTCATGATATCATCTCCTCCTTTCCGGAGGGCTATCAAACGATGGTCGGGGAGCGTGGCATGATGATCTCAGGTGACTAGCTTGTACCCCACGATTCCTACTTTTCAAAGCATTTCAAAGCTTCTAGAGCTCCCGACTAAACCAAGAAACAATATCACAGGTGGCGAAAAGCAGAGGCTTGCCGTCTCACGACTTATTTTGAAGGACCCGCCTCTTCTGTTTTTTGATGAAGCTGTGCGTTACCTGTTCCTGAGATCCTGATTACAGCAGCAGACTGATAGGAATGTAGACCTCCGCACTTGATACGCACACGGAACAGGCGCTACTTAGCAATATCAACTCCATCCTGAAAGAGAAGGAGCGAACCAGCGTGTTTGTTGCGCACCGTCTCCGCACCATCTACGATAGCGGTGAGACTACTCCTCCCCCACACTACGCCAAACACACTCGCAACCTTCCAGAACAGCGTACTGAATTTTAACTCTCTGTTCTGCGTAGATCAAATCATCGTCCTCAAAAACGGTACCGTTGCCGAGACGCCAGGCACTCACGAGCAACTTATTAATTCTGGCGGCGTTTACTCCACCCTTTGGGCAGGTGCGTTTTTTTCTCCCACTTTCTTTTGCTCTTATATTTCCCTCGTTTTCCGTTCCTTCCTTCTGTGGCTTCCCACCTTCTGGCGTGGGGCGGGGCGGCGGGGATGCATGTTGCTTGCTTGCGGGGAAGGCCCCGGGGTTGCCAACCAGCTGTTTCATGCGTGTTGGGGGGGGCTGCGACTAACGACTAGCGTGTGCGCCTTTTAGCCCAGGAAACGATGCCGACAGTGGAAGATGGCGCAACTTCTTCGACCAAAACGTAGATGCGCTGAGTTCTCCCGGCGTTGAGTTTCCAACCCCCTCCTCCTTCACCCCCGTTATCTTTTGTTCTTCTTTCGTCTTTTCTTCCATCCTTGAGCCTCCTCGTTTCTATTAATGATGTCTGTTCTGGTTGAGATAAGGTCCGTGTACCTGCATATTATAGTGGGTATGTAGAAAAAGTCTGTAGAGTAACACAACTCTCGTACGTTGTTGATATCTGGCTGCTTGGTGTTTGCCTGGTTGGGAGGATATGTGTATAGAGTTCATGTACCATGCGTGTGCCCGTTCGCTCGTTCGCTCGCTAGGTTACTCTACATGATGTTGTAATCACGATTCCCATCACGGCGCCTACTCTCAAAGTAGGCAGGCAGGCAGGCAGGGTAATCACAGTGTGATTATGTGCCTCGGAGACCACGACCAGCTCATCATTTATCTCCCAACACTCAATCTGAACCATTGAGTGCACCTCCTTACGGCCTGGCTTCCGCCAGGATTCGTCATCGTGGTTGGCTACCTGGAGGTAGAGTACTCATGGATTCTGCCCGGCACGGGTGCGCGTGCATTTGCCTTTGCGTCCATCTATCTGAAAAGGAAAGAAAAAAAATGGCAGGTTGGAAGGTTGGCTGTGGGTTGTCCTGTTGGTTGCGTGAAACGGGTATTTTGTTTCGATCTTGCAGCTTGCCATGATATCCCTTGCGATCAGTAGAGTAGTACTAGAGTAGAGTACCTACATACATACCTAGAGTTCGTAGAGCAGCAGTTTGCAGCAGAATCAGATTAGCGACCCCGCGAGCCTGCTCCAGGTATGTAGGTACTTCTCGCAGCAGGCCCGAGCAAAATGGAGGCTGTACCAGTACGTCTGCACGCACAGTCCTGTCCTGTCCAGCTCATCTCGACATCATTCTAGAGTGCCTACATAGCTCGCGAAGCTACTCTAGAGCGAGTATCGGATGGGATTCTCTCGAGTACCCTGCTGGCAGTGCACTCCCACACTCCCACTTTTCATAACCTAACCTAACCCTATGCAGGTACTTTTTCGAGATGCAGCAGGCGGGAGACAATAAAAGTTGCACTTTAATCAGCACGCGCAGCACTTTGTATTCTATTTTCTCCCTGCTACTTGCTTTTTGATCGCTGATCTCTCCCCTCCCTAGAACATGTGCTGTACAACTCGCGATCGGGATGTTTCAGCAAAAAGCATATTTAGGGTGCGGAACTGCAAGACCTGCACTTTTTTATTCCCGTGACGGGTTTCACGGCATGGTGGTGGGTTTCTATTGGGGCTTGCCGAGAGCCCGAGTTGAAAATCGCGAGGGACCCGAGTTTGTGTCCTTTTTCGGCCCTTTTGGGACTGCTGACTGGTTTGGCGGGTGCATTTTTGAGACTATTCTAAGAAGGAGTAGAATGGATTGGGGAATGGACTGCAATGCCCAGCCGCAATAGATCGTATCGTATGATGGGCGTCTGCTAATGTCAACTCTAAATGTGGCTGGATGGAAAAGTCAAATTGTAGCAAGCAGGTTTAAACGCGCGCAATAATTTTAGCCCTTGGGGGTGGGGGAGTTCAGAATAGCTGGGCGGGCGTATGATGAGCTGGATTGTGTTATTTTACGATGATGATGGTGAATGGCAAAGCTGTGGTGATATGATGTAGCTAGTGCTGGTTCAGACTCTTCAAATATTGCCCGACCCCTGCCTCTGCCTTCCTGTCCAAGTCTGCCTGTCTGGCTGATCCGTAGCATGTAAGTGCAAGGCCGTCGACAGCTACTCTAGACAGCATCAAGCTGCACAGACTGGAGCTGGAAGCTGAAAGCTAGACGCAAATCGACCCCCTCTTGTTGAGCTGTACAGCACATTTCCCGGGTCTTCAAAATGCAGTTTCCAGGCTCCACTTAACCCCCCGCCCCCCAGCTGGCTACTTTTCTAAATGCGGTTATGCGGCAAGCCATGCTGGGGTCTGGCAGGTTCAGGAATGGAGAAAATGGGAAATTCGGTACCAGTCCTGCGGGGAGAGAGAGAAAACGAGGTTTGCTCAGCATCCCACATACTCCTTGTCTTTCCCCCGATTCCGCCGATAAACAAGCAAGGCTTGCACGCGCGGAACCGGCGTAGACGGCACAAAATTTGAAGAAGAGGGCAAAAAAAAATTAAAGGCCTCACAGCCTTTTTCTTTTCCGGTTTTTATCTTTTCCCTTTTCCTGTCAACAAACCGGGACTAGGACCGGAAGGGAATAACAGAGGTTGTTATTGTCTTCGAAACATCCCGCGAAGGTTCCTCTGCTTTACATACGGTTTGCCGTTGTGCGTGAAGTTGTGGCGCACAGACCGCCCGTGAGACCTTTTTTTCTGGTTCTAACTTAACTTCTGGCTCGACGACACACGGGTGGGCCGGGGTGGCCAGGGAGATGGTCAGGAACACGACCAACCAGAAGTGTCAGATGCGGGTGTGTGGCGCTGGCTTGTCGCGTGCGTATCTAGGAGAGATCCACCTCCTTTTCATTTTTGGGCAGGCAGCTCTCAGGAATGGCACCCGAACCATGGTGTTTGTCGTGGGACGACCCACCCACACCCACACCCACACACATCTCATATCCATCTCGTTTTGTGTTAATTCGACCATGCCTACCTACTATCTTTTCTAAAGTATATGTAGATACTTCTTGTTCTGGTCTACCTGAGGAACGCGGGCTTTTCTGCCAGCAGCTGTAAGAGGAACTTCCTGATAAAGATGGTGCAAGACAGACCACCCTAGTATTAGAATAGACCCGTTGCAGCCATATTTGCCCAAATCCATTTTACTCGTTGGTTTAGCCGTCTTCTGCCCAACCTGCATCTACCCAGAGTTTATCAATTTAGGTACCCGAACTCTGGGCACCCCGTCCTATCCCAGAGAAGCTAAGATCAGTAAGTATTACTAGCCTCACCTCCACCTCTCCCTCCCTCCCCCCCCCTTTTGCACCGTATTATTATTAGTTCTAGTATTATTACTGTAACAGCCGCCACTCCTCTTTTTTTCCCTTCTCCTCCAATCCTTTTCCACCAACTGCGTTGTTTCTGGCTGGCTGGGATCCACCACCTACATAACTTACTTGTACTACTTACTTCATTTTATCCTTTCCTTCTTTCTTCTACTACTACTTATTCCATCCTTCCCTCTTCCGCTTTTCTCTTCTTTTCCCTTTCCTCTCTTTCCCAACCCTTCTTCTCCGTTCATTGCTCGCTGCTGCCGCCGCAAATCTGGCTACCACCGCCCTGTAGAAGCAAAAACATAAAGGGAACAAAAACCGCTCCCCTCCTCCCCAAAAAGCCAAAGTCAAACACCGTGCCTGTCCCTTTCAAGCTTTGTTCTGTTTGTCGTTTTCCGTCCGCTCTGGTCTGTGAGATTCAAAATGGGGTTCTTTGATAAACTGCATGCAAGTGAGTACCTCGCTTTCTGTTCTCTGTCCTTTCCGTACCTTACCTTACCTTACCCTCACGCATTCGAGGGTTTGGTTCCCCCCCACCACAACCACCACGTCTTATTTGTTCGGGGATATTGTCGTGCACAATCAAGTGACTAACCAGGAAATAGAGTATGAGTTGTATAAACTAGAACAGCGCTACACCAAGCGTAAAAGAAGAACCACCTTCATCTCTGACGCCAAATATGTCGAGTACGTTCACGTCTTTCTCTACACCCACCTATCTCCTTCAGACAGAAGCTAACACTCGGGAATTACAGTGGCGAGTACGTATATAACTCATACCAGCCAGCCAGCCCACAAAAGAGCAGCTTCCGCGTTTCGGAGACGGGCTCGTCGAGTAGACGAGGCTCAAACAACAGTTAGCCCAAAACAAGCCAATCCCACCGGGACCACGTACTTCAATACAGCATAGCATGGCCAATTGGAACGGGATGTGGTGGGGGCAATTGAAAATTGGAGGGGGATTTGACTGATGATTTGTACTATTTCCACGACAACCTTGGAGGGCTGGGGGGTGGGTTATGGGGAGAAAGAGAGAGAGGGAGAAGCGATAGATGAAGTAAGACAACGAGAGAGAGATGCAGTCTCTATCTACAGCTCGGCCGGCCGGAACACTACAATGTAGAGGCTATATAGTTACAGCAAACACACCCTCATTCATTGTCACCGTCGCCGTCATCCTCACATCCTCCTGCTACGTTCGCGTCTTCTTCTCGGCGAACCCTTCATCCTCACACCCCCCATTCGACCGTTTCGATTCTTACGCTCTTTTATGGACTTTTTTGGGTTTCCTTTTTCTAGTTATTGGGTTGGTCTGGCCGGTTTTTTTTTATCAAGGGAAAGGGTTCCCGGGAATATTTTTTCATCTTCAATTCTTGTTTTGATACCAATTATTCGATTATTCCCTTTTTCTCACTGTAGAATATTCTTTCGCTTTATATTTCCTTTTTTGTTCATTTTTTTGTTCAAGGGCGCAGCTTTGGATGGTGTTCTGATTTGAGACTCTTTTTTGATATATCTATATCTCCTTCAGCGGTGTGCACCGCTTGAAATGGTAGAATACATATAGGCAACAGTAGCAAAGAAATGCTAAAGGTGACCAACAAAGAAACGAATCAAAATTATCAGGACTTCTTTCTCGGGGATATCATACAAGTTTTGTAATTCGAGGATTGGATGTGTTAGATCTGTTTGTCATATTGCTTTCTTTCTTTTCTGTACTGCGCAGGCCAACTTAGAGCCTATCTGTGTTTTGTTTGTGCCGGGAATAGACTAGACAGGGTGTGAAAGAGAAAAGGAAGAAAGGGAAGAAAATTGAACTCAGGTTATGTCAATATTACGCCCTGGCTCATGATCATTCATTATTGCATCTATCTCGTTTCCAATAATTAAACGACCACCGGGCTGACAGTCACGGAGGTGAGTAGCACGCACTCACTCCGCAAGCTAGGGAATATAAACGCCCCGGGCTTCTTCTTCTGTAGCATGTGAAAACGTCATAGCACCCAATCTCACGATGCGTAATACCTGGGGGCGCTCAGGCAGCGGTAGCAGTCGTCTGTCATTGCGACGGGCTGACATTTATGAAGTCTGCTCCGGTCTGTCTCAGGGTTTTGACTGAGTGAGTGTCTTGCCCTGCTTATGTAGGTACATGCATATATGTTGTTTGTTTATAGATAAGCCACGATTCTTGGCAACGTCCGTTTAAGTGAGATTGTGGTAGGTAAGGGGGTGCATTTTCAGTTCGTCCGAGTGATCAAGTGCACAGCGTTGGTGCCCTTGCAATCTCCTAGATGTTGGTAGGGTCGGTTCCGGAGAAACCATGTACGAAATGGCCCCTATATATATTTTTTTCGTGTTCTGTGCGCGTACTCCTCCAGCCGTCTTTTTTCCTTCGGGATCGAGTAGGACAGTATATAGCTCCCAGTACAAGTTGAACCCTGCACGAGTGATATGTTATGACGATCGGTTCATCCCATGTTGTAGACCTGTGTGGCGCAGTCGGGAATAGGGAGAAACATAAAGCACTGGGTAGAGGTCCCGAATGTACTGGATGAAGCTCCAGGGGGCCGTATGGTAGTGTTTGTAGGGCAACCAAAAATGCCGCCGGTGCGTATAGCTATGCCTACTATACATTAGGGAATTACGGTCAGTGATCATAATGGGTAGATATTTACCTTACAAGTGGAGGATACAGTTTCAAGTGAGCTTAAGTCATCTGATACCCCGTCAACAATTGTATTGTTGCGTTTTGTCATAAACTTGATTACTAGACGAACCGATCAATCTAATTTAGAGAGTGTAAATTTCGGACTGTTAGGGCCGGGAGGCGTTGGTTGGGGGGTGTAGCTACTGTACTGTGAGATGATACATAGACTTGGTACCACAGTAGTTGGAATCGATGCTCTCTTAATTTTTTCCAGCGATCATACGACCAGACTGTAAAAAGTGTTAACCCATATCACCTGTTCGATTCGGTCATGCCAGGCTTAGAGTCCTAATACTTAGAGTTACTCTCTCTAGGTATTTCTTATACTGTATAGGGCTCAACACCTTACTATTTTTTCTCTGCCGCTTCTGTAGCTCCCAACTATAAAGCCTGGTTACCCTCCTCATTCCCACCTCATCTCATCGCACCGCATTATATTAATTCTAAACCCACCCACCATCGCGCGCCCCCACAACCCACGATGGCTAAAAAAAGTGTCTCCACCAGCACGCAGCGCATGCCCGCACTGCCCAGCACCTCAAAGCCCAAAAAATCCACACCCGCCGCGCCCACGCGGGAAACAAAGGGTCTCCCCATCAACAAGGATGATCTTCCCGAGAACCAACCGGGCCACCCAAACTTCAACAAGTTATATGGGCTGGATTTGGGCGAGCGCGCGGCTCTCAAGAAGGATAGGAAGGCCGAGCTGCGCGAGCGCGATGCGAGGAAAGATCGGGTGACGAGGAAGGGGAGGGAGAGCAAGAAGTTGAAGCAAGGGCTTGGGGACTGGTAGAGAGAGGGGTGAAGAGGGTGTCACTTTCTTTCTTTCGGGGTTAGGTTGTAGTGGTTCTATTTTATACCGATAGAGGCAGCAATCGACTAGACCGGGAATTTTTTATTTGGGATTTTACTTTAGGATTGGGTTTGCGTTTGGTAGCTTGGGTTCTGTGCTTTTTTATAAACTACATAAAGGCTAGATGGCGGTACTGTACACATACCAGTTAAAGCTTTTATACATACATTTTGTCTTTCCAGCTATGGAATAATGTGAATTTCGGGGGGCTTTTGATTGGATGCGACTACGCGGTACTAGGCCTGGTTGGGAATAATTAGTAGCAGTTGGCAGCTAAAAGTGGGGCTTTTCTATGGTTGGTGGGCTAGCTACTGGGTCTAATGGATAACCGAGTGATAGCCTGTGCCGCCTCTTGGATTGATGAGAGGGATTATAGGGGGCCAGGGAAGCGCATGATCAGTATCCATTGGTTCGTCGCCCATTGCTTGGGGTGTCTTCCTCGATTATTTCTGCTGGGTGACTCAAGCCCGGGCCGTAGTGCACACCCCGCGCGGGGGAAGGAACGCCACCGCGGGTCTTTTCGTAAGATATGAATATTATGTACGGGGTTTGGGTTTGGATTTCTTGGTCTTTGTATGCCAGGCCGGTGTAGTAGTCCGTGGGATTTTAGTGGAGAATCGCTATGCGGCCCTTTCTTATTGTAAATGTAGTTGGATGTCTTCTAATTTTATGGGTCCTCGGTAATTCTATTCTCTACCACGTCTATAGCTATGCATCTCATTGCGGGATCGTTACTGCATGGCTAAAAACAAACCAAGACAAAGGTAAAAACATAAATGAAAGAAATAGATAAGAGGGTGAAAATAAAGATGGAAAGAAGAGAAAGTAAACTATCCCAAGAGACATGACTCTCAGCAGTATTTCGACTTTTTCGTCCCGCTTATGTGAGGCATATGGAATGTACTTGGTTTTGAACTGAAGGCACGGGCTTCAAGATCAATATCCCGGTCCGCTTTGTTTTTCTCCATCTTCTTGTTTTGTAGGTGTTCCTTAATATTATCCATAGTCAGTATATGCAGGTGTTTCTAGTAATCAATTTAAACCATAGGAAACGGGATACGATATATACCTCAATATACTTGCAGACTAACCATGTCAAGATCACCAGGACCAGGACAGGAACGCAAAGGATAGGATACCACGACCAATGAGGACCTCCAGAAAGTATGTCTATATTCATCCCAAATAAACTCTGTTTTATATTAACAAACTGGACAGAATATCTCATGGAAATAATATAGCTAGGGGATATACTGCTACAAACATTGATGGCAGAAATATAAACTTGTAAAAGATCAGCCCAAATTCAATCATGTAGTGTAATATGTGTCAATATTTACAGTAATCCAGCTGAGTCTTTTCATGCCAACAGCTGTTGTGTTCGACCTTTGGGACTCATAGGCTTGGAGTAGATTTAGTTTCTGAACGGGTCTTTAGCCTGAGACGAAACTAGCTAGATCTAATTATAATTAGGACATTAATGAGGATAAACTTACAAAGTCAACTAGCCCTTGTGTTTTTATCTCTAAAGCGGTTATTTCTTCTTTAAATCTCGATTCAAACTTCAAGACCCTCTCTGATAATAACGCAAGCTCTTCTTTGAATCGATTTTCTGGGCATCCAGCCCAGTCAATTTCCCGAGAGAAAAAGCTGTCACCTTTATATTGGATTAGTGTCTTGTTGCAAATCTGTACATGAGATGTTAATTGGGCCCGAAATTGACTCCATGTTCGTGCATCCGCAAAGAGGTGTTCCAGATAAAATGTTGTCTTAGAGGTCTGCTCTTGACCATACTTGCTTCTGAGTAGTTCACCATGCTAAAAGAAAAAAAACCATAAAAAATGTGGTCAGAGCGCGAATTTTGATTATATTCAAAAGGGGAGAATATTTACGTCTTCATCTAGGTGATCTCGTGATGCAATAAGAAGATCCTCCCATATTCTGTGCAAGTCATCAAAGAATAAGGTAAAGAGTTCCAACGAATGATTAGGAATCCAGCGGTGGTTTAAGGTACTTCGGTATTTCACGGTTTGTACTTGTACTTTGGGCTTGTAACTCTCAGAAGAACGTTTGTCGTCGTTCGCCAGTGCTAGCATGGTCCATGAGATGTGGCCAGCCCGACGCTCAAGCTTAAGGCCAGCCAATTTAAGACCATTCTGCTTTGTGGCATCGACGATAATAAAGAACTCATACTTTATAGAGTATTTAATTAAAACTTCGGATAAATTTGTAAGCTATTAGAACTTGATAATTCACTTCGAGTATCTAGGGAATTATACGTACTCGGCGAAACATATACGTTTGTCAACCTTGGTAAGTCGGTATTCCACCCATCGAGTCGTTTCGGGTCGCATGGCAACCATCTTAGTACTGTAGCCGGCCGCGGAAGTTCTCCAGGCCTGGGCGCAGTAGGGTGTTGTAATAGCTCTAGGCTTTGTGGGATTAGCACCACTTGAGAAGGAAAATCATGAGAGTGTGTTGTTAAAGTCATATATCTACCATAGAGATCTCGTAGGAGCATTGTGATCAGAAATCCACTCCTCAGCGGTTTTCATGTCCGTGAGTAAAAGAATTGAGTCGTCAAAAGACATATATCTTGATAAAAAAGATTAACATTGGATTATGGCAGAGCTTGAGGCAAGGAATGGAAGACTGTACGTGAGCTTATTTTCAATACGATGATATGACTTCCTTTTATTCGGTATTTCTGCCTGTATTTCTTTGTACTTGGCGGAATACCCTGGGCTTTATAAAGTCAGCCTTGCAATAATTATAAGAGAATACAGGAGTATAGTGATCTTACTTGCTGATGGTCGTAGGATATCGTATCTCTTTTAGCTCAAAGATTTCATCGCTTTCACCCTCTGGGCAGGGAAATATTTTACGCCAAGCAAGAGACTGATCGATGTTGTGGGCATGAGGAGCAGCACCATGCTTTAGCAAGAGCAAAATAATTTCCTGTAGTCCATCGGCTCTAGATAAGGTCGCGGATTCTGGAAGGGTTTGACCATCTGAATTTGTCTTTTTCGTATCCATTTCTTTTTTTGCGGCCTTTAGTGCTGTCAATTCACGGACCTTCAATAGTTCAAAGATCGTTGACTCTAATGGATTTCGGTCGTCTAAATCAGTCTTATCAGTTTTTGCCCCCTTTTCCAGCAATAAAACGACAGCATCTTTGAAAGGCCGAACTGCAGCAATGTGTAATGGGGTCTGCCCTGCGCTATCTCTTGAGTTGATAATAGTTTTCGACGCTTCGCCGTCAAGAAGTTTACGGAACTCCTCGCCGACTTGTTTATCATTTCGGCAGAACGAATGTAAGCCATGAGTCGTCAGACGCTTGAAATACTCTGATATAGATTTGTATTCTCCTTTATTGGCTGCTTCGATTGCGCTGATTCCACCTATTGCTGACGGTTTGGCGTCTATGTCGGCTCCGCGTTCCACTAGCAACTTCACTATATCTCCATGTCCCTTTTCAGCTGCTGCTTGGAGTGCCGTTCTCCCATCAGATGCTGATGCAGGTGCGTTTATCTGAGCGTCTCCGCCCCTTTGTAACAGAAGTTCCACCACCTCCTGATATCCACCTCCAGCTGCTGCTTGCAGTGCTGTTCTCCCCTTATATTGTGCTGGTGGCGCGTTGATATTTGCACCGTTGTCTAATAGAAACCTTACTATTTCTTCATGTCCACCCTCAGCGGCCGCCTGTAGTGCCGTTCTCCCTTTGGGTTGTTCCAGTGCGGATTCGTTGACCTCAGAATCTTCCAAAAGTAAAGTCACCGCTGATTTGTATCCTTTTCCCGCTGCTAACTGTAAGTTAGTTCTTTTCCCTTCTTTCGATTTTCCGTTGGCAGCGATTCCCTTTAGTAGCAACTTCACAGCAGTCATTTCTCCCTTTGTGGCAACGTTATCTATTACTTCAGCAAGACCATCTACAGTATCGGCACTGTTATTGACTTTTCTCCCGACCTTCAGTAATAACTCCACGGCCTCCCAACGACCATCTTCTGCTGCAGCTTGCAATGTCGCCTTCCAATATGTGATATCTTGTGGAGGGAGGGTTATATCTTGATCCAGTATTTCTGAAACCCTTTTTGCGTCTCCTTTGCCAGCTGCTACGACTAGCTGCGTGTGAATTTCCGGTATTTTTGCAAAGTTTTCGCGGATTGATCTCCAATACGTGTACGAGCTTTGAACACCGGGGATGCTTAAAGTCCGTACTCGCGAGGATCCCTGATTCCTGGAATCCACCGAAGATACTCGGGCATTTGTATCGATTTTTCTCGGGCTATAAATATCTTGGGGTTTGAGGTTCTGATTTCCCACTGAAGGGATTTTAATATCCAACTGGGAATCCCTAAATCCGGAATCCTTATCTGTAGATACTGGGCGAGAGGTTGGAGTATTAAATTCCACGGTAGAGATACGAATACTTGGCTCAATTTTGGGGTTTATGTTGTCTCCGGATACCGGTGGGGGTTCTGGATTCTCGATCCCAGTAGTAGATGTTTGAACAGCTGTCCTGAACTTCTGCGGCTTGGTATTATCCGCAGACGCTGATGTTAAGACATGATTTGGAAGCCCCTGGGTGGAGATCTGGAGATCTGATTCTGCCGGGCTAGATGTACTTGGAGAGAGTAGGAGTGATTTAGAATTATAAGGTTTGGGCGCGGAGATTTGAGAATATTCCTCTCTTATACTGGTTTCATTCGCGGGACTCGCATATGGTGGATGTTCAATGTTTAGAACGGGGGCCTTAGGAGTTTGCGACATTGTGAGAGCTGGCTTTTGATGTTGCACTATGTATTACGACCCCATTAAGCAAAATAATATCAGAGATCAAGTCAAATCATAAAGAGATCTATCTAGCAATAATACCTTTAGTAAAGTTTGTTGGTTTATGTGCAAAGTGGATGAGTAAATTGTCGCTGGGATGTATGCTTCTAAGTGGAACTATGGTCCCTATTATACAACACCGGATATCCAATTGAAAAACCCTATCAAGAGGCTTTATTGATACATGAGTGCAAATCAAAACATTCCATCTTGATATGAAGGCGCGCATATACCTGTCGACGTGTCACTGAAAAAAAAGATCATTTGTAACTAACTGAAACACAACTGCAATGGAAGCAATATTCGGGACAGTTATTCCCAGATAAGATTTCTCCTTTTCGAAATTACGCTGGCAAGGGGCTGCACATGCATGTATATATGCATATATGGTTCACCAATCGTTGGCGATAAAAACATCTGTGGGCTACTGGGCCGCCTCATTTTGTATATATATATGCAATGCACCTAGGCCTGGAATAAGCACCATAGGGCGCACGGGCCAGTCGTTAGGTGCGTAGTCTACTACTCAGTTCGTCAATTGAGAAGTGTGTTCAACCCCTAGTTTAGATTAATACCTTCAAAAGCCTGGGTTTCTGTACTCCAATTGTCTCGAATTAATTATCAACCACTACACTAAGCCTAATTGGGTCTGGTTCGAGACAAGTACTCCAATAGCCACAGCAATATTGGGATTCTATTAGAAAATGCGGTCTAAAAATAAGGTTAGTATGGCTGGACAAACCAGTGGCCTCCTCCTATATTTCGATAATAAAGATTACTGTAGAAAACCACAAGCTGTAATTAATTTATTAAGTTCATGATCACTCGACCAAGCTTTGATCAATTGAGCTTATGTTAATAGAAGTATATACTAGCCACCATACGTATATAGATGTAGGTACGGGCTTTCCTAAGCCTAGAGTATGGGTTCATATGCGTAGACTTGGCACTAAGCCCCATAAGATAAAGACTTGACAGAGTACGTATATACCCAAAATTCCACACTATTCAAAATAAGATATATAAACGTCCTGTCTCTTGCTCTTGGATCTCTACATGCGTGCTATTCTGTAGCGATAAGCCATAACCTTGGCCACGGATAGGGATAGGTGAAATGTAGGTATTTCCATATATCGCCCCGTGTCCCACCCATCTACGAACCACTAGAAAATGGTCTCTGTAGCCACTGGCATGAAACTCGTGTTCAGTGTGACCTGTATTTTGTGTGCGTTACTAATAGAAATCTACATTTAGATTATGCCACTCTCGCTGACCAATGTGGTGCTGTACTATTGGTCAGCGTTAGCAGAATATGCGAAGAGTATATTATTAAGTAAATAATTGGATCACCAGTTTATCGCGATCGTCTTAAAATTTTGTAAAGGCTTGAGCATAGGTGTACCTAGCAATACTTTGGACTAATATTACGATATCTCCTACGTCACTTATCCATGGGAATGATCTCGATTCAACTTCAGCTAAGCTAGATCACATGAGGCGGGCTAATTTGTATTTTCACCATCCACTGATAATCCAGACCGCCCGCACTTGCATACAGCTTCTAACGTCCCGGGAAATTGATATAACATAGAAACAGCTTTCGCAGCGCCTGATGTCCTAACGGATTCTGCCTGATGACCTACACCAACCAAATTGAGGCCGTGTAGCTCTCCATGACTGTAAGCTCGTTAGTTTGTCAACATATCACAGACCTACTAGTAGAAGACTGGGAGATCGATTACTTATATGACATGACCCAATTATAATTCGTACTACTGGTATCAATGAGATTTCCCTACCGCCGACTCCTTATCCTAGAATATCCTGTAATATCCTGCCTCTACATTCGCATTATTTCTACTCGGGCCCTTGGCTATCATGGCTGGCAGCTTGTAGAGAGTTCAACTCATAATTGAATGATAATGAACTAGTTTCCCCAAATGACGCTTAACTAGAAGTGACTGTATCCGTAAGGGAAGGAGATAACTCGTAGATAAAGCGGGGAACGATTCAGTTGCGAATACGGCGACCTGGCAGGATACGCTGGGAGTCTGGTCCAGTACAGCAATGACAACCATAAATGTCGATAAATCGAGCGTATCCTCCAATCTTGAATCTTCCTAGTTTTCCACAAAACAACGATGATTGATGCCAAGATGTCCGAAAGACACTGTGCCGAGTTTTAAACATATCCCCACGGTATGATAAGCTTAAGCTCCAGTGAGACACACGACCAACGGGGTTGATCCACGAGTGATATCTTATGACTCAAATGGACCGAATAAAAAGACGCGTTTCGTGCTTTGACGCTTCCTTGCCTTTTTTTTTGGGGGGGAAGTGAGTAGCCTCAAGTGAACAAAATAAGGAATACGTTTCCAGGAATTTAAAGGCGGGCCACTTCCTCACTTATCTATCACACGCCCATCACACAACCAACCCACTGACCATCACACATCCGATTCCCGAAGTCACTGAAATAGTGACACGTGCACTATTTATGATAAGCATCAGCTTCCTCTTGTGAACTGTAGCCCCCGCATCCTCCTCGTGGAGGCGCTCGCGAGATCGGGGGGAAGCGAGCCAATGATGTGAGAGGCCGATATGCATGATGAGCCATGGTGAGAACCTGTCAGCATGAATATGCATGTCATCTTATCTCCCGCTTGGGTGTTGGGAATAGAAACACTCGCTACTAACTCTACTGGCTGGAATTGCTGAAGTACTCTAGTTATGTACCTCTCCCATTCTTCTAGTGATGTAGACCGAAAATTCAGTCATATGGAGATTTGTCTAGAGAGAATCCCGTTTTGACTCTCAATCCGTATCCATTGATCCCTACATGGTTGGTGTACGTCTCACCCGGTATAGCTGGTTTGCTTCCAGCATACGCGCCGATACCGCCATGAAGATCGAATGTTTGGAGCGCTCAGAGACCGGTTTTGTGATGGCTAGATGTATCTTGCTGGTATAGGTCTATTATAGTTACGGTGAGGAGTGAGTGAGTGATTGTACGAGTGATGTTCTGTGCGGCAGATTAGGATCGTTATCTCGTAAGCAATCCTTGATCTTGATGTCTATTCGTAGTCTCTACCGTTCGTGAATATTATAGCGCGTAATGCCCGTTTAGGATCTTTAAACCTTTGCCCTTATTGAGTGGAGGATTTGAAAACAGGGGAAACCCCGAGTGAGCCTCTATGACGCACGAGTGACATCCTATGCTGCGGTCCCGCACCCCAGATCGAAACCACATACGTACTCGCACAAAAACACACCCAATCACACCTCACAACAGACCACAACCCCCCACCACTCTCTTCAGGCAGATATCCAAGAACTCAATCACAGATTATATTCACTAAAACTCTTATCACTCCCGATCTCGCGCTCAGATACTTTAAGCTGCGACCGACACAAAATAAAACGCCTGCTAATTGGAGAGGAAGGAAGAAGAGAGCCAGATGGGGCGTAAAAACCGGAAATAAAAGAGAGACATGCAAAGGGGGAGGAAAATAGATGCGATACATGGTTGACTGATAAAGAGAGCCCGGATATGTACCTAGAGAATCACTGTAATAGATGTCTGGTCTTAAAATAGGAAGAAAAGAGGAAACAACTACAGTACATCGCTACAGTCTATCACACAGGGAGCTCGAAAAAGCGAAACAAAAAGCCACATAAAAGATATTAAGGATGATTTTGCAGACGGGGGAATCACTTTCTGACACCCCTCCTCCCCGCAGCCAGTCTTCCGCCCAACCCCAACCCGGAACCGGATCCTCCAGGCCTCACAGTCCCCACAGTACTCTTCCCCGCTACCGACATCCCCGACCTCGTCGGCGACATAACCTGCGGCGTCCCCGTGCCTCCACCATTACCACCACCACCAACGTGAAACATCTGCTGTCTCCTTGCCCTCTCCTGGACACTTTTGAATTTTTCCAGCAGTTCAACCCACTTGATGTCGTCTACCTTCCCCTTTAGCCTCCCTGGTCTTTCACGCTCTGGAGGTGCGGCACGCGGAGCAACGTGAAGATATCCAATCGCACTGACGCTGTTGAGGCGGTTCTTGAGGGCGGCAAAGGCGGAGGATTGTGGGAGGAGCATTAGAAGGCCGTAGAGACATTTGTAGAGGTAGGGATGCTTCTCAGGTTCGAGGAGTTGCAGACGAAGATACGTGAAGACGGGAGATTCGAGAAGTTGAACGAGTTTATCAATTTGGATGAGGAGGTTGACAGTGATCTCGAGTTCAGCGCTGAGGCATGGGTTAGCACTCGATGGTTTGGCACTAGTGGGCTGTGCTCATCTCTCGAGGGGGATAAACTTACAAGATCTGCAATAAGTTTGACGCCTGTTCATACGCTTGCGCCAGCAAACAAAGCGAGAATGTTGCAACGGCATTATGACACCAGCTCCTAAACAAGCTCACAAAGAACGTCTGACCATCCTTTGTATCCAAACTCCTCAGCCGTTTCCTCAGATCTGTTAGTTCCGGTGCCGTGATTAAGTTATTATTCAGGTTCTGTACCATGATGCTGGCAAATTCTACGTCCTCGTCCTTCTCGAGAATGTCTGCTAGTGTACGGTAGATCCGCTCTGGGTTTAAATTTACGCATAGATGTCGGATGATGAGGTTCCCGCGGGTTTCGAGGAGCCGTCTGTCAGTAGAGAAGAGGGAAAGGAGAGACACCATAAAAGAGGTGAAGTAGTCGTCCTCACTGTTGTGGCTGATTTGGGATAGGAGTTGAAGGTCTCGAGTTACAACTTGGTCTGAGGGATCGCTGAGAGTTTTTAGGAGTGCTGGGAAAGTGCCGTCATTGATGGCGAGCATCTACATAAATAGTGTTAGTAAGTACCATTGTCCCGTTCTTATATAGTAAAATATGGCGACCAACTTTACGAGGTGCCTTCTTATGCAGCATCAATAGCCAATCCAGGGCCACAACCCTTGTCTGCTCATGCTCATTGAGAAACTGTAGAGTTAGTGCATTAACTGTTGCCGAGTAATCCAGATCTGCCTGTTTCGGTGGGGTAGGTGATGGCGGAGGGACAGGTGTTGGTGGCGCAGGCGGAATACTCGACGGTGTGCGCCTTCCCATTGAATCTGACTCCTTTGGTAGCGACTGTCTCGGCATAGAGTCCCGTCTATCACTTCCACTCCTCTCTCCCATGCCTGTACTCTCTCTTGTCGGTTGCCGCGACATAGGTGGCGACACGCTTTCTTCACTCAGAGACATAATCAGATTTAGTAGATTGTTATTAACCTTCAGCGCCGCCTGGCGTACCACTTCGATCTCATGCGCGATAGCCGGAAGAACATGCGACAACAATCGCGGAACAAAAAGTAGCATATCCTCTGGACATATCTCGAAAAAGTTATCAACCCACCGCAACGCAGTAAGTTGTATCTCCTCCTCTATCTCTGGCGGTAAGTTCCTGGCTTTTGTGGTTTCTCCATTAGAGATAAAGTAGAACCCACCTGTCGAGTCGATGAAGGGAATTAAGATCTCTAAGATCTTCTGGTACGCGACGACTACATCTTGCCCTGGTATCCAAGAACCATCCGCACCGCTCTTTTCGTCATCAGGTATAATGGTGTTATCCCCTGTATCGCTGAAGGAGAGCTTTTCCGAGAGGTGCCGGTTCATGCCTTCGTCGGTTCCGTCATTGAAACTACCGTCTTCGCTGCGCGCCCGTTCTCTGGTCCGTGATTTACGAGACTCTTCAATGTTCCGTTTTACGCTCGCAATGCGCTTAATTTCGGCAAGGAAACCTTCGAGGGCTTGTTGTGTGGCGACGTGCACGTCTTGGTTGGGGTCTGAGAGGAACTCGAAGAGGCCACTGAGGAAGTTCGGGAGGTAGGTTACGAGCTCTAGATCTGGGATTGAGTCCAGGAGTGTTATCCATGACACCAAAAAGATGCGGGTGAAGGGGTTTTTAACGTGGATTCTCTCTGTTAGTAGTGGAATAAATAGCGGCAACGAGAACGCAGTCTTGAAGGCAGCTTCTGAAGCATATGTGGGAGAATTCGAGTCGGATTGATCGTCTATTATGCTCTGCTCTGGAGACTGCAGGACGGAGACGTAGGTGGGCGCTGACTCTGCTACAATGTCTTTTACAAGGCGGTCCAGTAGCTCCGCACCGTTCTTGACTGAGAGTTCGGAGTCCGCGGCTAGCTAAGCGGGGTTAGTATATTTCATGTAGTCTGTAGAGAACCGGACGGGAGCTAGAACGCACTTTTGATAGTGCGTCGAACACATCGTTGAAGAACGGGAGTATTTCGCCCTTTGCGACCTTTGCAATATTATACATGCTCTCGCAAGCATAGTACCGCACTCTCGCATCCTGATCCGCAAAGCATGCTAGCACTGGAGGTACAATCTCCTTGAGATATTTCGCGACTTCCTAATAATCTTGCGTTAGCCTTCTTACCCCCCCCCCTCAAGGCCCACTTCCTACTCCACACAGTAGTAACTCACAGGCCCCAACGCAATACTCGCCGCAGCAAGACCAATCAGTCCTCCATTCCGCGCATGCGGTTGGTGGACGGCGTATGCGAACTCGTGGCAGAGTTGGCCGATGATCAGGCGGATACGTTCATGGTCCTCATGCGCGACGCACTCCCGAACTACCTTCTCTAGTCTTGCCTCTGTCAGCTGCCGCTATGCACCCACGTTCTCCCCACCTCTCTCTCTTCTTGTGAACTCACTCAAGGGCGCCGAGCTTCCGCCGGTCGTAGAGCTTGTCGTTGAGACTACGTTGGATTGAGTTATCCATATAACGGGTGGGCTAGTGGTGATGAAGCTTTCCGAAAAAGTATGTGTGGGGTGGGGTTTGAGTGGGAAGCTGGTGGTGACGGTTGGCAAGGATGAAGGTCGAGGTGTATGTAAGGGTCCTGTAGAGCTTCTTCGTTTCTTCTTTTAGCTTCGGTGAGGCTCTCGCTTATGGAGGTGTGTGGGTGCCTGGGAATGCAACAACAGGGTCTGTATCCACGTCGACTCACTCCAAGGAGAAGAGAATTTACGAAGAGGAAGAGGAAGAAGAAGCAGTAGAATAATATTACTTCAGACAAGCAGAGGGGTAACTGCTAACTGACCAACTAACATGTGCACAATACAGTGTCACGGTCAACGACTAAGCTAGCTAAGGCCTGCGGGGCAAGCAAGAAATCGAGCCCAGTCAAAACCGCTGGTGAGGGGCGGCAAGTCTACAGGAAGGAAGGGCGTCAACTTGCGTTCCAGTCCAGCGTGGCTGCCAAATCTGTCCAACGCTTTTCGGACTAGAGATGGACACCACCAACTAAACCACTACGCGGCGGCGGCGATTGGCTATGCAGATATTATGATATATCACAGTTTACTATTGCAGCCTCCTGACTTGGCTTGGCGGAAGATGTGAGTGATGGGTTGTGATGGAGCCCTGAGGGGATTTATACTAAATAGATCTGCATATATATATATAGGGTTCCATGGGCACATGGGAGTTGCACTTTTGTAAAGCTGTGTGAAGTGCATCTTATTCTTCTAGCTATATATGCTGACATCAACCTACACTATGACAGAAGGTGGTATGATATGATTTAAATGAGGAAACGTGACCAAGATGCATGCGGAGGGTATATATATAATCCCATAACCACTCCTTCATACATCGTCTTGCGAGATCTCCAATAAACCTCATCCGTCTTCATGGACATGTACATATCAAAGATCCACAATCTGCCACATATCAATACCACTCTTTGATAATATACAACGCACACTATATATCGTTTTTATCATAATATTCATTAAATACGTAATTATACTTCACCTAACTTCCCATTAACTGCGGAATAGAAAATTATTGATAGACTAAGCCTAACCATTTATATAAACATGAGGAAACCCGTATATACCTTAAAAAGGCCATGAAGTAAATGACTTACAGCGACCAATAACAAAAACATTTGAGAATAGACTTAGAGCCAGTCATTACACCACCGTCATGACTGACCGCCCTCCCACCGCCACCCTTGCAAACACAAACGCCGTGGCTCCACACAGGAGCATAGTCCCGGCAAATATCTGTAACCCTTCAAATCCTCCTCCATATCTTGTTACAAGTGCACCTCCAATAGGCACACCCGTCAATGCAGCCAAGGATATCACAGCGAACATCGCTCCGTTCCTCACACCAATTTCACGAATCTGACTGATCTGCGCTAGACACGCCGGCGCCAGACTCACAAACGCGCCCGTGCTGAATCCATACAGTACTGCAAATACAATAGTCGGGGCATTTCCGGTTGTTGTCATCCACAGGGCGAAAATCAGGATCCCAGACACATAACTAATCGCTACCATGATATTGTACCGCCCAACCTTGTCACCGATCCACCCGGGGAGAATTCGGCCGAATACCGAGGCGGCGTTGAGCACGGAGACCATGTAATTGGCCAATGTGGTACTCATGCCGTTCTGTTTCGCAGAAACGACGATATAGTTGAATGGCAAAAACATCCCAAAGAAGAAGAAGAATGCGCCAATCACCGTCAACGTGAACCCAGGCTCCTTGAAGTGTCGTGTGAAGTCTTTCAATATGAACGGAGACCACCCTTTCGCTGGGAGTCGTGATTGTAGCGTAAGGTTCGCGATGATCATGAGCCCAAGAATCAGGAATGCGGTGATACGCATGGACCAGCCGTAACCTACTCTAGGAATGAGGCGCTCAATCATGATTGGCATGATGACACCACCGAGAGACGAGCCGGAGGCCATGATTCCGAGGGCGAAGGCGCGCTTCTTGAAGAACCAGGTGGAGACATCGCCGAGTGCTGGGTAGAAGATGAGGGACGCACCAGTGGCGGAGACGACGCCCTGACAGATGATGTAGTGCCAGTACTTGGACGAGATGCTGGTCATCATGAGGCCAAAAACATGCAGGAAGGTTCCCAAAGGAAGAATGAAACGGGACCCATAGGCGTCATAGTACTTTCCGACTATAGGACCAAAGAAGAACATGCAGAAGGTCTCAAGGGACGAGATCCACGATACTTGAGATGGCGTGTAGTCTTTCAACTGATGTGAGGTATAGTAGCCTTGGAATATTCCAATACCTATATTATACCAATAATAGATTAACATGTCTATTCGCCACCTAGCATAAGGAGGGTACTTACAATTGATCCACCCAAAACTGCAAAACAAGCACGCAAACCCTCCTAAGACTGCTAACCATGCCTTTAAACCCCCATCTGGGAACTGTGACGGGTGGTGTATTGACACCTTCGTATCCACTTTCTCTAGGTCGGTCCGCAATTCGACATCCTGAGGGGGCTCATCTTTCAAAGCCGGAGTACCTGAGAGGGTTGGGGAGGAGCTTGAAGGTGTGGATTTCGTTATCATCGCTGCTGCCGTTGTTATCAGATATCAAGGTTGAAGTTGAGGAGGTTCTTGTGGTTCGCCAAATGTTTGCCTTCTCGTAGTAGGCACAGTACTACGGTGCGTACCAATTCTCAAGGATTGATTAATGGCCAAGTATAGTTGTCCCTCTCTGTCTGTCTAGGCGTATAAGTAAAAGGAAAGCGGACGGAAGAGCCTTTATAATGTATCATTCTTCTTTCCCCAAAAATATGCAGCAGAAAAAGAAAATTGATTACACTGCAGGCAACAGTTACACTACGAAATCAAATTCAACGTGACTCTTCGCCGCAGGTCAACCCATGCATGGCCTTTATTCGTTTGCTATGCTTATTCTCTGCTCGCGCCAAGAAGGTAGAGGTCTCACAAGGCGTGCAGCTCCCGGTTAATCGGCATCTTTAAGTTGCGCACTGGATGCGCCAGCCAGGCGGGTGGAGATACTCTACGATCTAGACAAAGCATATCTCCAGCTCCGCCAACGCCAACGCCGGCGCCGGCCGATCAGCTAGTCGAGAGTGTTCTGCATGCCTTGCTTAGATATATATATATCTACTTAGAACTTCTGCCATTTTTTTCAGAGAAATGGTTCATGGGGCTGGTCTTGTAGAGCTCTCAAGATCATGGTAGGGGGAAATGAATTGACGAGATCTACTGTGCGGACCGGTGGGGCAATATGGCTATATATCCAATCAGGCAACTGGGGCCAATTACCCTACTCGCACATGTGGGAAAGCGCGGAAGCAGAGCTTATTTCAATGTTCTGCGTGCCATTACCGGTGCCCTTTCTGTTCTAGACTATTTGGCACGAAGGAATAGTAATTAGTGCTTAAAAATATTGTTGTATGGTTTGGAAGCATCCGTGTTGACTACAAAATTCTTAGCAAATTTTGATCACTGACTCACTTGCACTAATATTTCAAAGGGCTCAATAGAGACAAAATGACCAGGGTGCCTAAGTAGCGTCAAATGAGGACTAATGACCAACCAGGACCTAATATTTGCACTGCGTAAATCTGAGAAATTTGACGCATCACACTGCAAGCTGCGAGGGCTAGGTGTCTTTATGCAAACACACGGCCGTTTTCCCCCTCGATTTTGAATTTGGGCATGGCTAAAACCCTCTAATGCAGAAGTGTCAATTGAAATACATGTACGTACATACTCTACATGTATTGTATATACATGTATGTATAGTTCTAGGTACATAGTAGTGTATTAGAGCGTATTTACTAAGTGTCATTTTTGAGAATTGACATTTCGAAATAGACGGCAAAGTTGGCACTTCCTCTCCATTCCATAGGGATATGAAATGCGCAAGCCGCAAGGACAGGATGACAACTACATGTACTTGGATAGTGTTCTCTAAGTGAATTTGGTATCCTTTCATATCCTGACAAGCGACACACCCAAAATTGACGCTTGTGGATGTCACTTTGGAGAGTGGCGAAGTGTCAATTGTCAAAATTGACGGTTAGTAAATACGCTCTATTGAGCCCGGAAGGAGTACGATAGGCGTACGACTTGTCGGCATGCGCATGCCTAGATTCTTGACGCCATACATGCGGGCCTGTGCTGACCACCAATTAACCGTCCAGCAGCAACGGATAGGGGAGTCATTGATTTGTAAGTACACACCTCTAGTTCTAATATATAGGAAACCGATCGCTCTCCTCTCGGCCGGGTGGACTCCGTTATCTCTCGATTCGGGTCACTTGTTCTCTTGTTTGGCCCGGAAATTTATTCGATGCTGTGCACTATATAAACGGCAGGCCTTTGCGATACCAAAGCTTGTTTAGAAGTTGAGGGAAGGGGCAACGTCATGCAGTGATGTCCGGGCAAGCTTCGGGATATTATTTTGCTGCAGGTGTTTGTGCTCCTCGCGGGTAGAGTGCAAGAGAGTGCAAGAAATACATACGGAAAGTACATGTAGGCACATATATGTACTATAGCTAGGGTGTAGCGAAAAGTGACCAGAATCTCATAAGAGACGTATTCGCCGCAGTATTTACTTAGCAGATCCGGTACATGTATGTAGAGTATCTGTCCAATCGGTCGCACTCAGCTGTCTATGAAGAGGGGCCATGCAGCTTAGCCCTACGGCGTATGTACAGACCGGCCAGTGGCAGGCGTCACTTCGTAGCATAGCACCATCCAGCCAGCTACATACTCGTGGGTCTGCATCCGCATCCCTTTGTGTGTTTTCACGACCAGGCACTAATCCCTTCCGTCGTTTTCAGGGAACTGTATTTTAACCAAGGTAGGCGATAATATTACTACAGTAGGGTTAACGGCTTTGCTATCACTACTTGGGGTATTTCTATTGCTCCTCCAAGACTAGCCTTAAGGTGCGTGACCTGTATCAACCTCTTTCGGTAGTCGTCCTTTCCTTCCTGGGCCGATCACCAGCACTAAACTCTCCTAACGTTCCCTGAAAATTCGGGACAAATAAGGGGATACAGAGCCTGGTAGAATTAATGCGAAAGTCAGCGCTAAGGTGTGGATTTCTTGGTCTGTGCTCACAGCAGAAATTCCTTTAAGAGCCAATAGGACTATCGGGTCACGGAAACCCACTTTCGCAATAATGTTACCACCCTCTGTAAGCAGCTTTTACTCGGCAGTAAGCCTAACCTAAATCTATGGTCCACACACACACAGGCTGGGCACGAGACTAAGCCTAACCCTCATTCCGTCAACCGTTCGCAGTAAAGCCACCTTCTGTGACCCCTCCTATACCTTTTCCAGAGGGTCTCCGCAGTCTGCAGGTAGTTGAATATCACCACGCCGTCGCGGGCCTAATACTCTATATCTCCGATTTTGCTCTGACGAGCGAAGGGATATGAAGTAAAAAAGCTATGAGTGAACCTAGCTATCAGGAGCGGAGCGACAGACGCACAAATCCGAACCACCAGTTCCACAGCCGCGTAGGCTTTCTTCTCTTTACTCTCTAGCGGATGAGTCACTTGGCATCAGAAATGATTACATGTATGTACAGCGATGGGGAAAATTATTGTAGAAGTATGGCAAGTGTCCTATTGGCCTGGGCAGCCGCCTAAACCCTGTTTTTAGACCCCTGTTTCTACAATAATTTTCCCCATCGCTGTACCTACCTTAACACCAGTTGTATACCCTAGCCCCGTCATCAATTGATTCGATTGATAACGCCCCAACTCAAGCAACTATTGATAACACCACCAGTTCTTGGCACGCCGGAGTTAGTACAGACGGGAGAACCGAAGCCCGGCGGGTAAATCGGATTGATGTTGGTTGATTGATTGGAATTAATGCCAGTCAACGTACTAGCACTGTAGCAGGTGAATGTTGGCAGCGAGCGGCATTGATCGTACGTATCACGGAGTTCATATCAGGGTTTGTGGACGGTGTATAGTGTCTATACGAGCTGTGAAACGGCGGGGGAAACAATGATGAAGGTGCGTGCTTTCCGGTGTTGGTTGTGGATACAGAGCAATGGTGAGAGTAAGTGCAGGGTAGGAAAACGGATGGAGTAGGTAAAGCGTAGGAGTATATATAAATGTGATAGATTTGAGGATAACGCAAAGTATAAGATGATAAAACTAGTACGTATCAGAATTGGATTACAAGCAGTATCTTCGCCGGAGAACACTATACACTATTCTAGGCATTTATAGACATCCCCATCTCTTATATACATACACCACTGACGGTTGAGATATGCAGACTATTCTTTCCAATATATACTCCTACTCCTATGTTCTCTCAACGAATATAGAGCCCTCTATGTATAATACAATGCTACCATCAATACCGCAAATAAGAGGCCGAAAACACTGATTTTACGACAAATCCCAAACCGACCCCACTCCTATAACTCAACTCAGGTCTGTAAGCACCCCAATGCAACAACGACCCACAAGAGCCAGCAACAATGACCTACAACGAATCTTCTCTATCTGGCACCCGCCCTAATGACTATCACTACTACCCCTTCTTCCCCACCGAGAACCTCTGACAATCATCCTGCGCACCCCTCTGCGCAACCGGCATCAAGACAGGCTGATGATTCGCCGCCGAGCTCATCGTACAGACCCTATAGAAGCCCTTTTCCAGGCCCGCGGACACCGTGGCCTTCAGCCTGCCGCTACCGTTACCGGCGTCATTGATGCCTTTGAAGAACTCAAACACTGCTGGGTCTGGTGGTGTGCTTGGGGTGAGGGAGGTAAGACGTTGGATGACGACGTGGGTGTGGCCTACTACCTTGCCGCCCTTGAGTGTTTGCGGTGCTGAATAGTAGGTTGATGCTGGGTCTTGTAGAAAAAGAAGGTATGTTAGTACTACATCAATGCTAGTATATGATTGGAATATACTCACTGGTGAAGCTTCCGGCAACAAGGTTAAGGACTTGGATCTCGATATCAAATGACGACTCGGCCGGGATATCTTCACCAGGGCCGGGAGATATGATGATTGTGGAGACCATGTTAGCCGTAGAGGGGATGTCGCCCATGGGAATTCCATTGCAGGAGCCGGATTTGACTTGCTGGCCATTGGTGAGTGCTTTGTCTGTGCAGAAGTTGATGAAGTTCGCAGAATCGGTGAGGGAGTCCACCTGGGTGGGGTCGGAGGTTTCTTCCTGACCAGTTTTGGCAGAGTTGGACTGCACGTTGGCGGGTGAGAGGAAGAGTTCTATTTAATTGTGGGATGAGATTTTGATTCACAAGTTGATGGTGAGTGGGGATTAAACCTTTTCTTCCACGCCCCCCTCTTCCGCTACCTCCTCCTCTGTTACTGTTACCAGAATCACTCTCATCATCACTGCCATTATTTCCCCCCCTTCCATCCCCACCACTGCTATCATTATCCCCATTATCGTCACTGCCATTACCAGTCCCAAAAGGCCCCTCTGCATCCCTAGTAACAGATGGGCTACCACCAAAAAGGTCACCAATGGGAAGCGTCATGGTAACAGCTGGTCCGCCTGGGACTGTCGTTGTTATTACTACATCTACGTCTATATCAGAATCAATGATCATATGGTAGATTTATACACTTATATAAACATACCGTTCCCATTATCACCACAACCTCGACCCCTACAGCGGCCATTGTTCTCTTTACCTTGGCCCCTTTCACGATCGTCGTCTGGTGTAGGAGCACAAATAACAGATTTGCCGAGTAGCAGGAGTGAGAGGAAGGGGAGTATAGTGTGGAGCTTCATGATATATTGAGAGAACAGTTCTTCCAAAATTGAGAAGCCTGCTTAAAAGGAAAATGCAGCAGAAAAGTAGAAATAAGGAAAAAAGGATCCGGACCCTATAGGTAGCAGCGGTCAAGCTCCAATCAATCACTGGAACGAAGTACTGAACGACGAAGCAAGAGAGGGGACAAGTTTGGCGAGTTTGGCGGGCCTCGGAGGGAAAAACATTGATACATATAACAACCCCTTTCGCCCGCACTCTGTCTTTGCTTCTTTCTTCTCTTGGTATTGGGTACATGTATGGCAACACAAGTGTCTTTTATACCAGATCCAGGTCGTCCGTTGTCTATGATTTGAAACATCAAAAATCTTGGTATCGAACTCTAAAACCTCTGCAAGCAAAAGCTCCCATGCAAAAATAGCCGGGAATCGACCCGATTGCCAATCATTGCGTGACTGCTACCAAAAAGTAAAGGAATGGGATTCTTTATTTAAGTCTCGAAGGAAGGAACTACCCAGCGAAGCAGAAATCAAGCGCTTTGTACCTGAAAATCACAAGGCTGTTGTGTTGGGGGTGTTCGCAGTAGGGTGGCCGATAACGGGCTAGTGCAGAATTTTAGTAGCGAATCAGGGTACGGAAGGATTGAAACGTTTGCCGCTCTTCTGGGATAAGGTTAAGCTCCGTCGGGCAGAAATAATTTCTAAACATAGACACTTCTCATGGGCACATAACCGCCCTTTGGGTCGTTTGTTTACCTGAACGATATCAGATTGATCAATTGACATGCCGTTTTAAAGATTGAAGTGTTGTGATGCAAGCTGATCTTGTGCCTCCAACTGATCCCAGATGACTAAGTCGGAGAACCACCCCGGGAACAGCCAGCTCAGAGACAAAAACAACCAAAGGGGAAAAAACGTGCTAATGAGATATCAACGACGTTTAAGTATCCAATCTCCACCCTCCCCTGCCCTTATGCGATTCCCCGGAAAAATCGAATTAATTTATTTTGACCCGCATTCCTGAACTGCGCGCCCGGTTTGGGGAGATATTGCGGCGTTGTGGGGGATAAGGATGTCTCAGTTTGTTGTGGGTTGAGAAATATGTCACTTTCCATGGTATTGGTTTCACTAGCTGCACGCGTACGACCCATTAGTTATCGTAGGATATATTGGAATGAGGATTGAGTTTGATAGTTGATGAAAATGTGAGGACAAGGTGCGTACATCTCTTAAGGCAGAAAACGTTATAATTGTCGGCTGGGGGAGGGAGGTTGGAGGATCGAATTCCGAGCCTCGGGCTTTCTTATAACGCTGGCGGAATTGTCTCATTCTTTAACTATGCTTGTAGGTACCTAAGGTTTAGAGCCTAGATTTATAGGGTCTGCCGAGATACTACATGTAAGTATCTATTTTTGGTTTCTATAATGAATTTTTGACGGCTCGAAATGGTTGGAAATGCCTGAACTGACCAAGAATGTGAAAAAGAGGCTACATTTACTTGTAAACGAGTAGTTATTTGTTTTCTTCTGTTTTTCACTTCAGTCTTGACATGATTTACAACAGCGGGCTAAATGTAGGGCCAAGTGATTTTTGCGCTAGGCCCTTATATGCGAGTGATGAGCCATGTATATCTAGAAAATCAACTTGACAGCTTGTTTGACAATTAGAGTCTTTAGAGTACTTACTTGTATATGTATATGGGCAGTCTGATTCTCTCTTTTTTCGCGATACGAAAGAAAGTGGGTACAATTTAGGCAGAAGATGGGCACAGGAGAGCTATCGCTTAAAGCCGTGTGGGTAGAATGACATTGACATGTACCTACAGTCTCTGGGGGACTAAATGGGATTCCCGGTATCCCGAAGATTAAGCTCATTCCCTGTGATCCCCAAGTCTTTGAGTTAACATAAAAGTCTAGTCTAATTGCATGTCCAGGTCAAAGTCGTAACTCTACAAGAACATTCTTGCGAGATGTCTGGTAGCGTCATATTTGTGTCTTTAATGGTCGATCATGTGGTACCAATGACGCCTCTAGATCGATGAAGAGCAACCAGAGTCATCACTTCTGGAAGCAAGAACACGGTGTGACGATAGGGGTTCATAAAGCACACTAAGATCGCGTCACATCACAAAAGCACACCATTCCCAGAAAGAAAAACCCTTTTTAGATTCTAGCATACTTTTGATATTAAAAAAAGTACATGAGTCAGTTTACCCGTTTCCTTCCCTAACACCGAAAGCCCTTGCCATCCTCTAGGCAGTCTCGTCGAAGACGTAGGTCAAGTGGCACTTTCCGCAGTACTGGCGGTTGTGCATAGCGGCCATGAAGACACCAGCGCCACACTAGGATTGAACACACGGTTAGATTCATGATATTTAAATGTGACTAGAGGGATACTGACTCCTTCCTGAGGACACTCGCGGCGGAGACGTTCGATCTTGCCCTCGCTGTCGACCTTGTAGAACTTAAGCACAGCAAGTTTGGTCCTACGAATCCAATTAATATCATCTTTACCTGGTTATGATTGGAACTGGGGGCTTACTTCTTGCGCTTGTGCTTGATCTTCTTGGGGGTGGTGTAGACCTTCTTCTTTCTCTTCTTGGCACCACCACGGAGACGGAGCACAAGGTGGAGGGTGGACTCCTTCTGGATGTTGTAGTCCGCGAGGGAGCGGCCATCCTCAAGCTGCTTACCGGCGAAGATCAAGCGCTGTTGGTCTGGGGGGATTCCCTCCTTGTCCTCTGTTGATGCACACACAAGGTCAGCGGCTAATCGATAATGGTAAAACCCTCAAAAAGAAAAACGTACGGATCTTGGACTTAACATTCTCGATCGAGTCGGAGGACTCAACCTCGAGGGTGATCGTCTTGCCCGTAAGGGTCTTTACAAAGATTTGCATGTTTGTCAGATGGAAACCAGCAGCTCAGCAAGAATGCCTCTTCGATGTTGGTAATTGTTTGTTAAAGAAAAAACCCTGCGGAATCTTTGGTGGGTGGGTGTATTTGTGGGGTTGACATTAGTGGGTTGTGTGGATGCCCTAGGACAGTCACACGCCACATTGTGGCTGATCAATGAATTGGCTGTGGCTAGGGTGTTAAAACGTGGCATTCTGATGTAATGAATGTTCCCCGGCTCTGTGGAGCAAGGGGAAAAATCTCCAATGCCCGCGTAGCCGTTTACTGGTACGGATAAACAATTTCTCGGAGAGGTTTGTTATGAAATCGATTACTCATCAGGCCCACGAGGTTTCAACTAAAAATAGAACAATAACAAAACCCTCGTTTGTGATTTGGTGAAATCGGGCTCGCGGAAGTCCTTTTGTTTACCATAATACCGCAAAAACTCGAAAAATTGGCTATCTCCGCCTAGGGATTACCTCTACGACGATTGGCTAAAAGGTATCGATCAGCCTCAGAAGTATCCGTTTGTAGCAAGTTTGATCATGCATCATAGCCAATTTTTCGAGTTTTTGCGGTATATCATCACATGCCGAATATCAATTGGCCGAATATCAATTGCCCTCATAAAAGGCACGGTTTTTAATTAGAAGAAATTCGTTTTTTTGGCCCGTTGGAAACCCGGCGCGATAGTTCGCATATATGTTCTTCATGCACGGATTTGCACATACATGTGGTTATGTATACGGAGTGACATACAAAAGGTTGTCATAGATATCGGAGTTCAATTTTCAGTTGTCACTTGTTTTCATTTTACGGAGTTGATTATGCAAACGATGTGTTGATCGTAATTTCACCACAGGCCTGATGTTTTGTCAATTTTTTCAATACAGAAGCCGTTAAAAGAGATGAGCTCATGCAGGCTTTAGATCTCGTCCTCCATAGCGGGGTTACGCTACTACCATCGGCCGTCTTGACTACAGTAGTACCAGGAGTATGTGCATATACATGTATGTATTATATGTACCTACATACATGTATGTGCATGTAAACAGCTCTTATTCGCGTGTTACAGAGCGCCAAATTTACCAGCTGATAATTCCCATTAAAACGCACTAGATACGAGTACATACTTGAAATTCTGTCCCCGTGAGTACATTATGTAGGTCCTGTTATGATTTCAGCTTCTTCTCAGAGAGTTTCAACAACAACTTCGGCTTAAAGGGCAAAAAAAAATCCGTGTATTATCTTACTGGATAGATTAGACTCATTACACGGTTTGAGGCCACCAGTAATATTGACATTTGAAGTTTACTAACAGAGGCACAGCACAAACTCGGCGGGTCAAGTCGCGTCTGCAAGCCGGAAACAGCTGGGGTTGTTTGCTACGCGCCGATCAAGATCGTTGCCGGTAGCAACGCCAACTCACGTGTTGGTGCGTCACAGAGATCGCTCGAGGCGTGTTGTTATAGCAACAGCCAAGCATGTAAACAAGGCATCCGTTTCCCTCTTAGACCCTCCTGCTCGCCCCCTCCTGCAGCTTGTTTCTTCCTTTCCTCCCTCTATCCCTCGCTTGGACTCCGTAGTCCACTCCTATCTTCACGCTGCGAGTCATTTCGCTCATAATTACCCCCTCACCGCGTCCCTCCCTGTCCGATATACGCAGTCAAAACAATATCGGTCATTCTATTGTCACCGTCAAACCGCAGCAGCTCCCGAGAGAGCTTCTCGAGTAACTAGTCCATTGGGTAATTTCTCCAGACGATATTACGATCTACTTCACGATTTCACGTTTTTGAGGTTTCAAAAGAGTTCAATTATTATTTACCCGGGGCTATCCCCTTATTTTGTTTTACGGGGTCAATTATTGCAGCTTTCGATCCATATAACATATATATAGCCAGTGTTTGTCTTGTTTTTCACATCTGAAAGTTCCGCTCTGCAATACTATCGTCAGGTATTTTAATATACCCCAGATTAATACTCCCTGTATTAAATTACAGTTGCTAACGTCTGACCACAGGGCGATAGGTAGTTGCTAGAGATAGGATCGACAATTGAAATCAATGTCAATGACAGCACAGGAACTCACATTCCATATGCATACGCCCCAAGCCAACCGGGCTATGGATGGGAAACAGGCTGCCAAACAACATAAGCAACGACAACAGACGAACCGTCCAGCACCCTATCCCTCTCCTTCGAAGCGTCAAGGAGGAGGTTATCAACACAGACGGCATAACTCTGTTGCGGACGCACTGACTCTCGGCTCGGCTACGGCTCAGAGCCCCGTAAACAGCAACGCCAGTGTATCTACGGTTAGAGCCATGAACGGACTCGGCATTAAAGTAAACGGTGACGAACAAAACCACAACCATCCAACGACAGCGGATGGCGGTATTGATATGGAATATTGGGGCATCATGAATGATCAAAGGCCTAGAACGCCCAGATGCCAAGGCATTCTTAGTAAGTCAACCACTGCGGGTTGGTCATGGATTATCACCCGCTTACACGGGTCTATTAGCTTTCAACCCAGTCACTCCACAAAGCCCATTCACCTGCTACCAGCAGAGCAATGCTTCAATCCCGCATGACATCGATCAATTCCTTTCCGGAATTGACTCGCCGGCTATGTCTAGAAGAGTCTCAGTTGTGTCGAATCACTCTCCACTAAGAGCTAATTTCCAGTTTGAGAATTCTCAAGTTCATGACTTGCCTACCCCACCACACACCGCTCGCCTGAGCCACAATACCTTCGATATGGCGCCTCTGCCACACATCAGGTTTGCTAGCATGTCTGCAATCAGCAATATGGGGTCGGAGGCCGACTTTGAAGGTGCACCTCCGTATTCACCCCTATCTCCGGCATTCGACTCTATTCCATCGTCACCCCCAGTCCGTTTTGAAAAAACCTTCCGGGGCCCTTTGAGTATAGTTGTTCAGAAGGGCCCAGCTCCAGCAAAGAGGTTCCAACAAGTAGATCTTCCGGCCCTGGCACCAGCTCCACGCACAACTTTAGAAACAGCACCCCCCGCCCCAGTGAGGGAATCATCTTCTACTCCAAGTGAAAAGGCCACGGAGATTACAATTGATTTAATAAATAGCTACATCTCCGGACCGGAAGCTACTGATGGAAAATGGTTATGCCTTTACCCTGATTGCGAGAAGAGATTTGGGAGAAAGGAGAATATCAAGTCCCATGTTCAAACCCATCTTGGAGATCGGCAGTTCCTATGCGAAACCTGCAAGAAGTGTTTCGTTCGACACCATGATCTGAAAAGACATTCAAAAATCCATACGGGTGTCAAGCCGTATCCCTGTGATTGTGGAAATGCATTTGCTAGGCATGATGCTTTGACTAGACACCGGCAGCGCGGGATGTGCAGTGGTGCATTTGAGGGGGTCATTAGGAAGGTGGTCAAGAGGGGCAGGCCTCGCAAGAAGCCGCTCAAGGAAGAGGAGGACCGTACAGTGAAACCGGAAGAAAACACTGAAGGTTCAGAGGAAGAGGCTTATTCTGTGTCTGACGCTTCCAATCCCCCATCGCCTCGTGATATTCCAGATTTCAGCAGCCCTGCCGGTCATAGCCCAGGACCACAAACTCCACAATACGTTATTGAAGGGACACCCTCGTTGAGAGAGAGTTCCCCCAGTGCTTCTCATGACTTCAGCATTCCCCCCTCACCACATGGGGGATACGATTTTGAGGACTTCACCTCATCATCGGGTAGAGGCCCTTTAGCATTCAGCGCGCTAGATGGTAGTTACGATATGCCAACTCATTCCATGGAAAACTCATCTATTGCAAGAAAGCCTCAAAATTCCTACACCGATGAGTTATTAGCCCAACCAGAGTATTCAATGTTTACACATGAAGGGGTTTTAGACTTAACCGCACTGGAAAGGGACCCTGATATCCTTGGCTTTCAAGATTACATAAAACCCGAATTACTCAACAACTCGCAGGACACTTTCTTTGGAAGCTGTTGATGCGGGAACCGCAGGGTCCTGGAATATGAGTTTGCCAAATGACTATGAGGCAATTGGGTTGTAAACGGAGTATTAGGAGAAGATTTGATTTATTCGATTTCCGGCTTTGATTCAAGAGTTGGTTTCACTCTTTGGGATTGCGGGATAACTGGGTTTCCTTTGGTCGGTGGTGGTCAAATTCTTTAATGAAATTCATGAATATCAGTTTTAGTGACTTCCCTTTCTTATATTCTATGTTTTATGTTGGCCTTTGATTTCATATGTCTGCGAGAAGGTATAACGAACGATACCAGAAAGAGAACGATGTTGGTTTTTTATTACTGTTTTGAAGCAATGGTTTCGCAAGCTTACGAAAAAAGAAAAAAAAGAAAAAAAGAAAAAAAAATCAAGCTACTGTTATTGATTAATGATGTTTATGTTTTGTCACATTTTGTGTTGTCATTTTCCTTTTGTTATGCACCGTCGACTGAGGAGGCTTAATGGTAAGTGAAGTAGTTGAGTTGGTGAGGGTTATTTGATTTGTTTATGAGTATGTACTAGTACAATGTATGTAAATTAGCTACTAGATAGGACACGCATAATTGAGTTTACGTTGAGTTTAATGACTAAAGTTCCCCACCCAACTTTAATTTAAATGCACATAGGTAGGTACCCATGTTTTGATCAGTACCGCCAATGTTACTGTCCCGGGGGGGGGGGGGGGGGGGCAGATTTATGGTCATGATTTATGGATGAGTCTTAAGCTTGCTAGCTCTGCATATCATAATATTATTAGTGTGTAAGAGTGTTACCTATCAGCACTTCACTGGAAATCTATCTTGCTAGGCGAGAAGAGCTGTAGCGAATTACTTAGGTTGATCAGCACCGTAATTACATAAGACACCACCTAGCTTGACATAGTATCGATCCGATCCAATGAGGTCGAGACGAAATGAGTCAAAGCATATCTCACCTGGAGGTAGTCCTTAAAACTAGATTTCTCTATTTTATAATGTTGTCCTTACGCCCATTATCTACAACAATACTTAAACACGGGATAGAGTCGATCGATAATGTCGGAGCGTATGGAAAGTAGGTACGTACATATATATATTAAATTAAGCTAGATTTCGAAATATTAGGCGTTAGAGAAACCAGCGTACATGATATTGAGAATGATATTCAGTGTATTGTTCGTGAGCCCAAGAAAGTAAAGAAAATAGACAACAGCCGATCTATCTAAGAAACAGAACAGCAAGACAGACAGAGTATAGTAAGAAAACACCAAACACGACGGCCGACGCGACGGCCCGCGCGCGGCATACTATGATCATGAGCAGCGAACGTTTGTTTTAACAATAACGATGTCTGTATGATCATCATATGATCCAAGATATGGTTACTCACTATGTGTTTTGAGTATTGAAACTGCAAGACGAGGGCCCACGCGTACGGCAGACTTATGCAGTAAGATGTTACCTGGGTGCGAGTTTTGTAATTTAAATGATGTACATTGCATGACCACGTAGGTACATGTGTTTATAAGGTCAATGATCAAATTTATGTTTACATAAGCTAGAGCTATTATAAGGTGCATACACATAAGTATGACCATACTAACGCCATAGTTTATACTTTATGCGATCATTGTGTACCTAGAAACAGAAATCGAAATGATATATAAAAAAAAAAAAAAAAAAGTACGACCATACTACTCTATAGATCTTTACGCCATAGTATTAAGTTTATGCGGAGCTTGTATCTAGAAAAAATAGCACTTGATTTGAAAAAAAGAAAAGAAAAAAAAACAGTACGACCATACTACTATGTTCCTAAAAGTCTAGCTCCACCGTAAGAAGTCCGAACGTCTAGCTATGTCTCACGTCTCTTCGACTATATCACCGGCTGGTCGAATATATAATCTCCTGGCCTAGGGCCTGCTATGAAACAATTTGCCCTAGCGACATGACAGCGCAGCATCTATAGCCTTGTTTAAAGTTCATTGATAAATCGAGCGACATGACAGCGCAGCACCCATAGCCTAGTTTAAAGTTCATTGATAAATCGAGGGCGATTTGGACGAGGAGTTGATGCATTAAGCACCTGATACGAATGAAGTAATTAGAGGTGCTTATTTTGGGCGGGGAATCTTATCATACCAGTAAATGATTCTCAGCAAAACATCCAGTGAAAACTGAAGATATTTATTAAATATCGATCAATGTAAATTACCCAATTTCCTTGTTGACTTGTAACTTGATTCGCCCCATGATTCAGTGGTTCAATTGTCAATACAATCGTTTTTCGGCCACATAAATATCATTTGTTCTCCTTATTCATATTGTGTCGGAGCGCCTAGCTAGGCCGCAATCCCGCAACCAAGCTTGCAAGGGATTAGCCCGCTTGATCAATATGAGACATCAAAATAAGCCGAAAACATCAATGTCTGATCTCTCGCATAGGTAATGAGAAAGTGCTGTGACGCCTTTGCAGACGAACAATTATTGGGGATTTCGATAGCGGGGCATACAGGAAATTAAATCAAGTGTGCTAATTGGCATTTTTTTTTTTTGCTGTGAATGGATGTAGGTTGTTATTAGAGGTGAGTAGTAGAATAGTATTACTAATCGCCAAATCGCCAGGTTGAGTTCTACTATTGGCAGGCTCATAGGCTGAATGTGTGGGGGAAAAAAGAAAAGAAGAAGAACGCGCACGTATACTGCCTCAGTTACTCTACTCGTAGTTTTTTGGCGTTTCCGGACGCAACTGGCGCTATTGCATACACAGAAAAACCCCGCCAAGGCTATCTTTTGTATGGCATTTTGTTTTGTTTTGTTTATCTCATTTCTTTTGTATGGCATGTAATAGCAGTTACGTTAGAAAACTACTGTTCCCAGATATATGTCAGGTCGGACAGCTGGGAAACGCGCGTAGAATAGACGTTTGGTCAGTATCACATGTAAGGTAGGTATCCTTTAAACGATCCGTGAGTGATTGCTTGGGAGGAATTCGGGAAGTAAATGCATACTTTAGATATTAACATTGATAATAGATTATACTACAGTGATATCATGATCATCTTGAATTATATTCTATCGCTCTAGATCTAGGTTCGAGATTGTTGTGGAATGACTATGTAGTTGCAGTTGTAAGTTGGATCTCTGGAAAGAGGGCTAGAGTAAGTCTTCTACGCTACTCTTACCACATATAGTACATGGCTAGTATAGTACAAATTTTAATTTACTACTGCTATTACTACAAAATCGCAAATTCGCCCACAATAATCATCACCGATTTCTTAGCGCGGACAAGGGAGATCGAGAAGTTGATGTGTATCTTGAGAATAAGGCTCGCAGCTCCATTGGCTTAACGTTCAAAGGTGGTTGGTTGTATGGCGTTTTTTGGCAGGGCAAAGAATTATCATGATCATTTTGGCTGAAAGCATTCACAGAATGGAACAGGCTTGGCAGGAGGTACACAACAACACCCCAAATATGCAGGCCAATATTGTAGATAATAAATTGTTATTTTAGGGAAGAATATTTGGCTAGGCTCAGAATATATAGAAAATTTAAAACCAATTTTTTCTAAATATTCATAGGCTAGTCAATTATTCTGCCCTAAAATAACGATTTATTATCTACAATATTTGGGTAGTTCCTGCCAAGCCTGTTCCACCCGCCAAACCTGACTTGTCACCTTTATGATAGTGCGCACCATATATGTTTGTAGCCAACCACCTGCCTACAAGTAGGCCTATAACACAATTCTAACTTTAGCTGAAAGACATACATATACTTACCTATCTCTTATTCGAAAATGCAGGTGAGTCTCACATTTGGAGCGCCTATTAGGCTGTTGTTCGCCTTATCGGGGACCATTCTCTAAGTAGTATAGTAAATACATATTTAATTAATTTCATTATAGATTTTCGCACAATTCAACCGTAAACATAGATTGGTCAGATCGATTTATGCTTATGTGGGATATAGAAGAATCCTTCCAAAGGTTTCACTTTTATAATTACATTAGCTACAGTGATCGGTTTTTCGTATCTCGTATCATATATCTCATTTATATAAATACCAGCTTTGAGCGACACAAATGCAAGTACAGTCGCACCTCGCTATCTCGTAATTCGATATCTCGGATCTCTTGCTGTCTCGTACGGGTTTGCGGAACAGGTACTGCATTCCTCCACAGAAACCTATTTGCTATCTCGTATATTTTGGTATATTTACTATCTCGTATACGTATGGGTTGGGCTCCCAGAATACGCTAACGACATATATAACGAGGTGCGACTGTACACAGACCAAAATTTTATATAATTATAAACAGACGAAAAATTAACACAGCAAAAGGTATATCGGAAACTCGATCAAGAATATCTATATACCCCACCTCAAACCAATTTATATATACACCTCATCTTCATATATTAAGCCAGCTTCAAACATGGGTCCGAAACTTATAGACCGGGGACATTTCTCTCTTCGGAAAAATCGCCAAATCGAAATCCATGGTGCGTTCACAGGCAATGATACTTCGCAGACAGCACTATCTTACCACTATGATCTTTTGGCGAAAGAGGTGGTCAGAGAAGATGACCAATCAGGAATAGTGAGGCAATATGAAAAAGATGATCAGCAAGAGCTTCAAACGGGTTCTTCAAAAGAATTATATAAAAAGCTTTGGCTTAAGATATCGTTAGCATGCGCAACCAGTGCACCTCCAGCCCCACAATCCCTGAACACACCAACGCAACCAAATGGGCCTAAACATCCAGTCGACTCATCTTCACTGCGGGTCATGTTAGTATATTGGTATAATTCTTAATTCTATTGTATATGCTAAATGATATATTAGAGATTCTCGACAGTGCTCCAACAGTGATTGTAAGGTATGTATCTTAGCCTCGAGTTAGGTTTAATTTTAGCGTGTTAGTCTCATTTAAAAACCATAGGAATTTGTAGACGCAATGATGGCCGAAAACGGTTGGGACGAACCGATAGGAGAGCATATCAAGGGACTGATTCCGGAGGGTGATATCTATAAGACGCTAGATGTTGGTATATCTCTACCTGATGTTGGAGGTGTGGACAAATCAACATTAAATCCGATATTGGTGTTTTTTCTTGGAATGCCCTATTTTGGTATAAGAAAGGCCAGGGGTCCCTCATCTAGGGATCGAGCAGCGGCCGAGCCTGAAAGCCTGAGCTTATCCGAATATAGTTCTAGAGGGGCAATCCAAAGCACATATCATGACGAAAATGAGGTTTGGGTGCATAGAGCTTGGTTCATGGTGTTCTCTAACGGTTTGAATTGTCATTCTTTCCAAAATATTATCAAAAAGAAAGACTAATTTTTACATCTATAACATTATAATAGACATGATAGCAATGTTTAGGTCCAAAGAGGACAACCATTCCAATTTACCGAATCCTCTCTATGCGTGTCAGGAAAGAGTATGCATGTTCCTCGTGCTAATTAATATCATCTCGAATATTCTGGAACTTTCTCAAAAGAGGTTCCTTATATTTCTCGAAGAGGTCCATGAAAAGGTTTGTCCCCTGACCGACAAATATGTATGTAGACTTTGGTATTAATGACAGGATAGGATTCTGAGATCGACGCATATATTTTGAAGATATTATTGGGAGATGGAAATAAAGAGAAAGAAAAAGCCTTGACTAAAGATATCTGGGAACTTGAGAGGGATGTCAAAAACTCCAAGCGAGTGGTACAATCACAGATTGACACTTTAGGAGATATCAGGAAGTTTTGTGGTAATTACCACTATCAGGAAAATGCAAATGATTTAACTTAAAATAAAATATAGGAGATATAAGTTCGTCAATCGTCCCCACGGGGGAACAAATAAGTCTTGCTCTCAAGAGAATTGAAGAGATTGTGAAGGGATTGGTAGAGTTTTCCCAAAGGATTAGCTATTTACTCGAGACCCTGAGAAAATCAAAGATAGACGTATTTATCCACTCCATTTATTATATCTTGAGTTGATGTTCGAGAATCACTAAGAAAGATATAAAAGTTATTAAACGCGCTGGTCGGAGGCACTGCCAAGGAAACTATAGAAGCTACCGAGAAAGCAGCTACGGATACTGTAGGGGCGATACAAGGTCAGCGGCAAGTTATGTCGATGCTCACAATCCTGACCACTATATTTTTGCCGCTTGGATTTTTTACCTCCGTAAGTCTCAATCGATCGATATCATCAAAGCGGCCGGGTTCCTGGTTTATTGGTTGCTAACGAGTAAATTGGGTTTAGTTGTATGGAATGGCTAGTGATGCATACAAAACAGCTAATCCACAGGAAGTCTACTGGCCAGGTACCAAGGTAGGATCGATATCGATAGGCATTACTGTAATTGTCTTTCTCATTACCCTATGCGTTGTCTTGAAAAGCCGTGATTCCAAGAACTGGTGGAGGTTCTGGAGGTGGGGGTTCCGGAGGGAAAAATCTCCAGCGTGATAGCTTTTGTACATCATTTCAATTTTGACGTCGTGTGTTCATAGTAGGTATTATGTGTGGTTGTAGTTGCCTAACCACGTGGTTCGAATCAACCGCGCGCGCAGCGCGCACGCATCCTAAATTATTATACTATGACTATGTTATATTATGACATCCGTAAGTGCATAAGTACATGTATGTATGTACTGTATGTACGTACATATAGTTAAGCTAAATCCCGAATACGTTTTGCTAAAGCGCGCAGCACAATTCTGTACTACATGTTGTCATAACGCGGTACCAGTTTTATCTCCATTTCTGACACTGTAGGCTTCTCTCGGTACAGACCCAATCTGCCACGATCTGGCAAGGTAAATGGATCCAACTATGAGATATATTACATGTACTCTACATGTAGTTATTTCGAATATAATAGAGCACTCTATGGCACGTATGTACATATGCTAAGTAGGATATGCATATATATATAAGGGTAGCTCTGGGGCAGTGCGATATTACCATAGACTACGGTCTAAAAAAAAAGTAGGATATGCATGCCAAGTAGGATATGCATGCTAAATAGGGTATGCAGGTTTACCCGCTTAAAGAAGACATCCAATAGCGGGTGGATTCCTCAGAACCAATACGTCTGATGTGTACGTACTCTAAATGGCACCGAGAGCCTCACTAGGTAGGCTCACGGTCTTTATTTTATCTTCCTCTTCCCTGATCTACAGAACCCATCCCAATATCATCGATATCTAATACAAAAACGTCTGCATAAATTAGCTGAGAAACCGACAAGAACATTCCCCGAGAATAACACAAAGATGGCCGGCCAGTTTATGCCAGAAGATATGCCCGCAGCAGCTCCACCCACAGTCCCCACAGGGGAAGAGTGTGCAGAGCGGCTCAAAAAGCACATCAACACAGAATCGAAGGGACTGACCGGAATAATCAAAGACAGTCTAGATACCTCGTCCGAATATGTGGAAAGGGCCCTAAGTATGTTCACTAGTTTAGTGAAGCCCGAATTCGGCTGCCCAGGAACTGAGATTGCAATGAGCCTTGTGATACTTACCCTCTACGATATTGTTATGTTAATTGGTTGGTATCTATATATTATGAAATTCTAGCACTTCTTACACTACTTGGGCATTTCTTTCTAATTCTAAATGATATTTAGATGACAGCTCCTCCATGAAAAAAGACCCTAAGCTCCTTCCGAGACTAGAAAAGCTTATTGAACAGATCTGTGGGATATACGAGCTTGCCAACCCTAACGGAATCAATTCAATTATATTTATGAATCATAACGAAGGAGCGAAGAACGTCAAAAAGGATGACGTGAGGAAAATATTAATGTTGCCGCCATATACAGGGATTTCCAGGATAGGGACAGGATTGCAAAGAAGGGTCCTGGATAAGTTTGTACCATATGGAGACAAGCCTATGACCAAACCGCTCCTTGTATTGACCTTCACCGATGGAGTTGTAAGATCCCGGGTTATCTTGCCAACTGAAGACTTTCATACTAACACCTTACTTCGTAGATCGAGGGTGAGGAAGTAGGTCTGATGACTAAGGTTATCATGAGGTGCCTTAAGACTTTAAAATCAGGAACTGAAAATGAAAGAGGAGAAGAGGGTTTGTTCCTCGTCCAATTTCTTAGATTAAGGTCTTGCCTAATATACGTTTGAAATAGCGGTCGCATTCCAGTTTATCTGTCTCGGGGAGGATGAAGGCGTGAAGAAATTCTTCCGATTCGTAGACGACCATGTGAAGATAGGGCACCGTGTAGATTGTGTTTTACCAGGTTCGCTAAAGAGGTTACTGAAAGACTCACAGTATTAGTGTTGATAAATATTTTCGCATGTAGAGTATCACAAGATTGAGACCATTGACGACAACGAATGGAATGGTCCAGATGGGAGGAAATGGATAGCTGTAAGTTAGAATCCAGCTCCTCTTGATAGCCTTGAACATTCTAATATGAAGGTACATGTAGTTGCCTAAAATACTACTCGGGGCACTCTTGGCCACTGTAAGTTTCCTGATATGTGGCCTAAAACTTAGACCCCTAACATTAAAGCGACAAAACATGTAGTTTGACGAGCATGACGAGGAACTCACGATATCTGATGAAGCTGCAAACTATGTCGGTTCTGGAGGGCGACCCAACGAGCTAGAACCAGACGATTGAGACAGACCCCTCCGTTGGAAGTGTGCATTTATCATGACTTAGTTTTGGTTAAATGTGTGTGCTGAGATATACATGTACGTACGCTCCGAATAGCAGCTTTGTGAACCGTACCTAGATCTATCCCTTGGAGTTCTCGGAATTTCTGGAGTATATCTAGGATGAGAAGTCTATATGAATAATTAAGCCTTTAATATCGTTGCTCTCTCTCGCTCATATATTCGTTAATACAGTAGCCGAAAGACTGCATGTAGTCAATGAGTTAAACAAACAAACAAACAAAACATACATTCGTTAACGGGAAATTGTACTGTAATAAGTGAGAGACTATGATCAACAACGGTGAAGATTTTTAATAGTGCCCCACCTCAAGCTCATGCACCCGCTCCAGTGTTTCGCTTGAATCGATTCTAGAATGAAATCCTTAACTTACACTCAATTGGCGAATCATGGACAAATTGTGAAGCCGAGAACTCGGCTGGGACATCTCATTAGTATTTATCTAAAGGGACTTGTTTTTCCATTACCATCAGACAATATATACTGCAAACTTTCATACGTGGAGTAGTATATACATGTAGTGCATAGGCGCCCCGTCAAACATGGGGACCGTGCCTAGTGCAATTATTAAACGACGCTTTTATAGTTAAGACTAATCAGTGGTTGAAGAGTTAGAGCTGTACGCCCCCTTATGTGTAAAACAAAAATGGGGGACACTGATATTGGCAACTGGTGTTGCATTATATCATGGTCATACGAAGCCTGGACTAATTAAAGTCTGTGTGTATGTGGGGGGGGGGAGGGGAGGGGTTGATAGGAAAGTAGAGAGCTAGACTACTCGTAAACTCATGACGTTTCCGAACACGACTGCTATTGCATACCATACAAAAAAACCCTTTTGTATGTCATGCAATATTAGTCGTGTTCGGAAACGCTATGAATAGACGAGTAATGTGACAGCAGCATAGTATTCGCTCTCGTGGCTGAGCAGAGGAATCCCGCGGTCGCCTAAGTAATCAGATCAGTAGCTGCACCAATAAATTAATCAGTTGATAAACTGATCCTTACTTGTGAGGTCTTTTGAGTTGTATACGACGTCGTGGTACTACTTTCTTTTTTAGGCGTGCACAGCACTGCCCGACTTGCCAGTGAAGACATCTACACACATATATATAGGGTACATGTCTTGCCCATGAATTCTTCATCCATCTATTCATACTCGTACTCAAATCACTACCAAAATGTCCACGAATATCAATTTTTATGGTTTCCCCCAACCTGTTAATGGTCCTAGCCCCTCGGGCTACTGCCAAAAGCTCGAAGCCTTCCTCCGCGCAACCGGTTTCACCGCTTATACACTGCTCACTGTGCAACCCACATCCGCACCTAAGGGGAAGCTTCCGTATATAGAGCTATTCAAAGACGGCCAGAAGACAGATACTATTGCAGACTCCCATTTTATCGTCAGGGAGCTTATTGAGAAGGGTGTGGTCCCAGATCCGGATAGTCAGCTCACAGCCGCGCAGCGTGCAGACTCAAGAGCGTGGCAGGCATGGACGGAGGAGCTTCTGTATCCAGTGATCGTGTACCAGCGGTGGTGTATACCCGCCAACTTTTACGCCTCTCGATCTATACTTCCTGGCCCGTGGCCACTGCAATGGCTACTCGGGTTCTACCTTAAGCGGAATATCACCAACGCGATGTGGGCGAACGGTATCGGCCGGCATTCTGATACGGAGCGAGAACGACTGGTGCGGGAGTGGGTTGAAGGCCTCGAGGCGAGGTTAGAGGGGAGAGAATTCTTTCATGGGACTGAACCGACGTTAATTGATATGATTCTTTGTGGGTTCCTCCAAAATGCGATCGGACAATCAGGAAATCCAGAGTTTTTGAAACTGGTATTGGGGAGTGAGAGGTTGAGAAAGTATACCGCAGAATTAACGAGGAGATGGTTTCCGGAGTACGAGGGGGTATTGGAGGTGGTAAGTAAGAGGCACGAGGATTGATTGATATATGGAATAGCTGGCTACTACGTAGCTGTTTGGTGTGTTTGTGTGATATATAATCTCCACTTTCAATTTAGCTCTCTCCCTCCCAAAAAACTGTTAAGGCCATGTGGTTACATGTATTGCAATAAGCGCTCTATTAACAACTAGATCACTTTGTACATACATGCTGCTCCGACCTTCGTCGCCAATACCGAGGGGGCCAGACTCGCTCCACCACCCCGATCCCGCAGTGAGCATAAAACCCCTTATAGAACAGATAAACTCCAGGAACCCGTGCCAACATGAACTTAGTTGAAGGAGAATAGAGAGCGAAGAGTGGTCGTTGACCAGGCCCGGTACATGCAATGTGCCTCACTGGTATACGTATCTAATAATTATGCTGCCTCAATCGTGATCGTCGTCCTTAAGCTTCCACTCCGCCGAATTAACGAAGGAACGCAAAACAGTGCCCTTTTCAACAAAGCCATAATAGTTTACTCTGTGCTAGGTACTAGCGTAGGGCGAGATGTGAATTTATTCATATTCGTGTTGCCAATAAATTTTAGAATTTTAAGCAAAAAGTCCATAGAGTACATACACTCATCTAAATTACTTTTTGCCTATGGATCACAAAACATCACTCGAAAATAACTCCATGATTCCTGCTCCCAATATCCTTGCTTACCGACATATGAACTAGAAATGTGCGCGCCAGGACCAAGGGCTATTTGTATGGATTGAGTGACGCCGTTCTGCCATTCAAATAACCCTTGTTTCGAGCTCCCACACCCCCTAGCCCACACTATGCCAAATGATCATACCAAATTACTATAAAAGAAATGTAAATATATAGAACTCCGCGCGACGTGCACGTGGACCACCACTGCCAAAGCACCCAATTGGCCAGGTCCGTGAAAATGCAACTATCCTTTATAAAAAAACGAAAACGAAAACAAAAATAGAAATAGAAACGAGAAGAGTGGCTAAAAGATTATAGAAACCCGCACGCTCATAGAAAATTTCAAATTAATTCCATCCTTCAAACTCCAGAACTAGTCGTTGTGAGACTTCTGCTCCCGCAGTGGAGATCTTCGCCTTATTGAAATGCCAAGTCCTGCTATTGGCTCGCTGATGGATCTTTGCATATCTGTAGACCCTAATTCAATGGCTCTTTCCGGCACTGAACTTCTTCTCTCTCCCAAATTATGTTCGCCACGCAGTAGATCTTCATCCTCTAATCTTAGCATTCCACCTGCGAACCTCTCGGAGGACATAATATCTGGTGAGTGCGGAGCAACAGTGACTTCTGGAAGTCCGAATGGGATATGAAGGCCATCAATACCCAAGCCAGGCGAATGGGAGACACGGTTTGACTCTGTTGAGGAAACTTGCCATGGTTCTGAGACAACCCTATTGATTGGGTGTGCTGTAGATCTCGGCAAAGGCCGCCCTCCACCACTGACAGATCGTTGGTGACCTAATACCTGCGCACTGGAGACCAGGCCTTGTAACTGAGCAACACGAGGTGACCTTCTCTCATTTGTTGCTGCTGTCGAAGATCGTGCTCTTATCATATTTGTGAAAGGCGAAGGGTGTGGGGAGAAATCGTCTTCATGTTCTAATATAGGCTCCGACCATGCAGCTGAAGGCGGCCTATCGTATCTCGGGCCGACGATGCTTCTCGCAATTGGAGAGCTCGATAGATCCCTGCTTGGGGAGAATCCAGGCGAAAATGGCTTTGTTTGGGTGACAGCCACGGTATGCGAAGGCTCATATGGCATGTCGAGAATGCCTCCTTTACCTTGATAATCTACTGGGGTTTTGATTTGTGGGGGTAGATAATGTGAAGGGCCACCATTTCCACCAAAAGGAAACTCTTCTGGATCAGCATGTAGAGAATCGTCGTCGTATGCCGGTGCATGCAGACCGTCTCCACCATAAGAATTTGACACTTGGTCTATGGGTAATTGAATATGGGAAAGCGACTCCCAGCCTCTTCTAACAGGGGATCTTCCTCTAACCGGAGTTTGAGCTCCACTGGGTGTAGGAAATATCGAATTTTCTTGGGGTGATTGCCCGGGTGTTAAGGGTGATTGGAGGGATGCACTTTGAGGGGGGGAATTATTGCGTTTCCATGGCCAGTTATACTGAGATGCCGTGACAGAAGAGAAACCTGTTGGTGTTCTTAACAATGCTCCCAAATACGCACGAGCAGAACGAGGAGGCGAGTTTCGCTCGGTATCAGCGAATTGGGATTGGTCATTGGTGCGTCTAGAGTTCATATACTGAGGGGATGCATTCTCAGTGACAATTTGTGAATCCAGCGGTCTAGAATACATCGATATACGTACTTGTCCGTTTCTTGGTATCCCTGGAGGCTCGTAACGAAAGGTATAGGGCTTTTCTCCTGTCCTGGGCCTCGGGGGGTGTGCTCGATGCGGACGCCTTGTTGGCTGATATTCGATATCCGAGTCATAGGAAGTGTCATGTTCCGCAAGACGCCTCCAATGTTCTTTCTGACTTAAATGCTCCCGAAGTCTATCTACAGATCCGATTTGTGAATTTCCTGCTGGCCTGGCCGTACCAGGCTTGTCATTCCAAGTAGGGTGCCTCGAACTTTCCGGTGACACAGAAGGAGTTTCAGGTGCGCTATCAGAGCCACTTCCGTTGGCGAACATAGAAATTCTGGGCCCTTCCGTTTGATCATCACCATTGATAGCCTCCCTGAGCTTCTCCAAGACTCTCTCCAGTTCTACCTTTGCAAGTTTGTGTTTGTTTGCGTGCTCTAGAAGCCTCACTCCATGAAGTTCGTATCGTCGATAATCCGATACCAAAAATCTCGCGCGATATTGCCGTAATTCCATTGTATCGAATGATTTGCAATACATCCCAATCGCTAGTTCAAGCCATTTCTTCAATTCACCAGGCGTTTTGCGTAATCGAGAAATGCACACTTCTTGAATAACGCTGTGAATTACCAAGGTGTCGATTTGAACATCGTCGGACTGCTTCCCGATTCTATCAACCATCGAATATGCCAAAAGGTGACCAATCGTATTATTTAGGTCCCTTCTATCGACGTCCCCCGCACGAACCTGGATATGTTGTGGTATGTATTTTATACCGAATTCCAGCATCTGAACAGGTATTTCTCTGTGGAGGAATGCAATCAGACGTAGTAGATTTCCAGCCTCTTCGTAACGAATGTCCAAACGATCAAATATGATGTGAAACGGTTCTAGAAACTCTCTTTCAACAAATGGCCGCTTTTCATATTTCTTCAAGTAGTCAGATACTGATACTTTTTTCCCTTTGATGTAGCTGCCTGCTGATTGAATCGCTAACGGGTTGTATTCCAAATGTTTGACTAGCTTTTTTGCTGCCTCAACCTCGGCTCCGGACGGCAAGTTTATTTGGCTGTAATGCATAACCATTCTAACCGCCTCATCCTCTGTAATTCGTCCAAGATCTAGTCTTTCTGGGCTTCCCAAGCGGGCAGAACCAGCGAAAGAAGAATTCAGGGTTGTAAGAATAATGCTCCCGCCTTTGCTTTTTGGGATATACTCTGATAACAGATTAACTTCATTGTTCGTTTCCACGTTCGCACCATCAAGTACGAGTAGCCACCCATCGTGTTTGTCGAACCAATTGTTTACCTCAAATCGGGTGCTTAATTTCGGATCAACGCTCTTATGTTTGTTGGTATGCTGCTGGTTTGATAATCCAAGCTCTTCGGCGATCATGCAATACCCTAAGTCTAGTGATTCGGTGGATAATGTATCTCCAATGTGTTTGCAGTCGATCCAGAATGCGCCTCCGGGAAATTCCGACTTTCTATGAAAAAAGTATTCCCGCGCGAGGTGTGTTTTCCCTGCACCAGTCACTCCGGATATGCTCACTACCCTCTTGCTTGAGTTGGTGAGTATTGAATGAATCACTTTTAGCTCATCATCTCCCCCTTCAAAATACTTATTCTCCTGGAGTGAAAGAGGTTTAACAAAAGGTGTGTTCTTGATAAGAAGAAGGTCTTATTAAATTGTTAGTGATCAAAAACTGTTTAATGTGATTTAATAATCAATTGTCATTTTTGATAGGGCCACATACTATGGGAGGTGTTTGCCGATTCATAATGTTCACCAAACTCAGAGATCTCATCTGGTTGAATAAAACCGCCTTCCACACCTCTAACTACTCTCATACTTCCCGGGGAAGATGTCCTTGAGTTATGCGGAAGCACAGGTGTCGACGAAAGTCGTTCTTCCGTATCTGTTTGCAAGTAAGCATCGCAACTCTAAAAGTCACCGAAACCAGGTTATAACGCACTTTGAATAACATTTGTCACGTAATCACGAGTTTCCTGTACGTTTCGCCGGGTTTCCTGCGCCCAGCCTCTCTCGACGGCAGCCGGCGCCTGCTGAGCAAAATCGTAGAGACACCCAGCTACTACGTTCCACCCTGGTGAGTTAATATCGTAAAATTTGCACATTTCACTGTGGTTTGCGTGGATAGCGGCCCGACCGGCATCGGCGAGTGCTTCTGGTGCGGCGGATGAGTATTCAACAATCTAAAGGTCAGTTAGTAACGTCTCATTTGCCCAGAGGAAATACCCAGAGCCTACCAATTCTTTCCCCACTCCTGGTATTGATGTTTTTAATTCCTCCCAACAAAAAAACAATTTGAAATCCCTTGAAATTCCCAGAAAGTTGTCTGTGATATTTTGCAGCGTCTCAGAGTTTGACTCGAGAGTTTTGAGAAGGGCACTATTCGAGTCTACCAAGGCCTTTGGTGTTACCAAGCGAAAAATCATTTCAGCCATTTTCCCCCATTTTGCAAGGTCAGCACCCATATGAGGAGTGCCCAAAAATAATATTCCATACGTCGAAACCTTGATGGCCCGGAGATGAACATTATGGCTAAGATTGCAGCTGTTGGAGTAGATAAGTGCCTGCCGTAAACCGAAGCCGGTTAGTCTGACCCTTACTAGGTATACATAACATATACCTCCGTTATAATTCTGCAAACATCAGATGGAATCTCACTCTTTTGACAACAATCCCTCCTAAGCTGTGACAAACAAAGACGATAGGTCTTCTCCTCTCATGTTCTCGCTAAAACCAAATAGTTAGATTCCATCATTCTTCGCTCGTATCAAATGTAGACTCACTCTTCTGAAGAAATATAGCTCCGAAACCAGAGTAAATGCGTGGTGATGGACCATGCTTGTACTGGCACCTCCAAGAAACCTCCCAGGATCTGAATCATACCCGTATGCGAGAATACGGGCATTGGGTATTTCTGTTGGAAGAAGATCTCGTAGCCACATCACCTCTGCCCCACCAGCCTTTTCCGGTTTGGCTGTCCATGTTTTGTAAGCATCTCCATGAAGGCCATGAACAGCAATTATGCTTTATCCAGTCTAGGTCAGCAAACGGCACAATATGGCACCAACGTAGGGTGTAGATAAGCTTCAATATGATGGTGCCAGGGTGTCTACATACTCCACGGTAGGCTCTTTCCCGCTCGCTATAAGTTTAATCCCAATAGAATTTAATGAAGCCTAAGTAAAGCAGACGTCAACGTGTGGTCATTAATATTGTGCCTGACCAGGAGCGGGGTTTGATACCACATACCATGAGATTCTCAATAGTAATGGTCACTTTTGAAAGGATGAGATGAGCGAAGAGAAATGCAGCTACTTTCCCTTATATACTGGCCCAGTCAGATCGACCGTCCAGTAGGTGAGCCCCTCAGTATGCACCGGTAATACCTATGTATACGTGCCCACCCAGATCAATGAGTGCGTCACAACCACATGCACGGCCTCCGAGCAGGGATTTAGAGACAAATGCTCTCGTTGCGTTGATTCGCGCGTGACGGTGGAGGCGCATGTGTGTATCCAAGTCTTTCAAAAAGCGATGAATCTTCTGATAATGAAAGTTTTTGAGAAGTCAAATCTAACTTAATAATTTAATGACGAAAGTGTGTATTTGTTCTTTGGGGTTCTTGAGACAGTTCTACAGCGAGGCGGAGGTTACAGTTACACAGTACCAGGGACAGACAGGTACCTGTGTAACACACATTATAACAACCCCTGTCTCCACACATATGTACTCGCAACTTCATAGCGTTTCTAAACACAACCGCTATTGCATGCCATACAAAAATGTAGTCTTGGCGGTTTTTTAGGTGTATGCAATATTGGTTGTGTTCAAAAACGCTATGAAATTGCGAGTAGAGTACATGTAGTGTTGTTATAAATAACCTATTCGAAAATGGGCCTACCTACATGTACACATATTCTCGATAGAAGTTAGAGCAGCATTCTATGGAAATGAGGAAAGCTCAGCTGCAGTGAAGTACATGATTCTGTGCTTGCCAGGCAGGTGATACCATACGTAAATGTATATGACATTCTATGGCGGTCGACGGGCCCTCTGTATAATTCCATGGCCGCCTAGAGTACGTACTACCCATATAAGAGATGTTCAAGGGGCGCCTTGGAAGTGTGTACCTTCATATTTTAAGGTTAATCAATAGATTCCGATGTAGGCTTTAACCCCACATGTAGTTAACAGCCTTGAATCACCCCAGAAGATTATATATTAACCTATTACTAGTATTACTTGGTTCTGACCTTCGTCTCGCCTGTTTTGAAAGCTTTATCCCCAAATTCAATAGATCTTAAGCCTTTTCTGTTATGAAAAGTGTTTCTGCACAATATCTTGCATACATGTAGTTCTAAAATCCAAGCAAGCCTTGTGCACTACCCCACATGTCCTCAGGTTTTGACAGGAGGGCCGCAGGGCCACTGCCCATTCAAGCTGGGCTATAAGCTGGAGATGAGCCGGGGCCGAAAGCCTTATTTTAAGATCGACATGCATACTGTGCTACTAGTATGTGCTATCAAGATCGCTTTAGAATATTTTCATCCGATTATGAAGAAAGCCCTGCCAATGAGACAAATGGCCTTCAAAAATCGGTATATACCGTTAGCTAATTTCAGAGGCCTATAGTAACGAGCTACAAGCATCTATTCGCACTGCACACATCACCCTCGGCCTAGTATAACGAATAGTACATGTATGTTTCATTCGTGGCCAAGGATCAGGCCAGAAACTTTAGTTCTAGCTATATCACAAGTACTGAAAACCACCGAGGAAGTTTCAGCATATGCATGATCTCTAGAAACATTGAGAACAGTACTCCCCCTAAATTGACGATTGGCATACTCAATCGAAAGATTAGGAAGTGACAATGCCACGGCGTTTCAGCTTTACATGTAATCAATACCAGCTGTGCCTTCTTTGTTCTGTACATGTATCAATCTTGGGCCCAGTCTTAGGCCCATCCCGTTTCTAGCTGACTCACGGCTAAGTACTCACCTATAAGGAAGAAAAGTGAGTACGTGCCTCTATGACTACTTAACTATCCATTTATTCCTCCAACCAGTGGAGGAATCTAGAGTCGCCACTACTCAGCCATCCAAAGATACTCCGTATCTACCACGAGCCAACTCCTTAAGCTGGGGCGAGTGATCAATTGTGAAACAACTCCTGAATCACTCAGGTACTGGTACCTATCTGATTATCACAGGAAACGATTTCGGCGGCAAGCCCCCGGGTGTATAAGCCAATTATCGATGCTTTATCAGCCACACAGCCTAGCAGCATGATCAACCAAGCAGCGATAGTTGTTGTGGTTGGTATGTACATGTATCTACCAATAGGAATATTGGTGGCCCGTGCGTTACTAGGACGGATTAGGCGTACCGTGTTGAGCTGGCAATTCGTAAATAGATTGAGAACACCAACATGTGCTTTTGGGACATAAGGGAAATCAATCGCAAAGAGCCAGGCCGTGATTTGTGAATTGAGAGGTCAGTGTAGGTGTGTAGATCGAGTGATAGCTTGTGATCGATAACAGGTGTCAAGCCCTACTCCGTATCAAGCCGTGTAAGTGCAATGTCTTCTTCGAAAATAGCATCCGTGTGATCTTTTAACCGGAACTACATGTACATTGTATTTGTTTAAGGTTTGTTACCTTGCCCGGTGCGTGTCGCGCCGGGCACATGTATTCAATCTTTGCCAGCCAGTCCTGAGAACTCCCACCCCAAGAGGCTTATCTATTGGTCCAGACTACCGAGTAAATGATTAACTCCCATCAATAAGAGAACTCATATCTTAAGGCTGACCGTTTCAAATACTGTCATTAGGGCGACGTCAGCGATTTCAGTGGAGGCCTAAGGCCAGCAATATCCGTTCTTTTCCCTGGTCGAGTCGGCCGATAGTTGCTCATACCATAGTGCGGGAATCTCTCGACCAGAGATTGTTTGATGAGAAGAACAGGTTAGCTAGGCTATAGCCTGCCCGCCACTGATAGGCGGGCTGTGTGTTGGGATCTGCGGGGATGCAGCTGTTACCAAGATCTGGGGCATTCCAAATTCACCCCTCACAGCTCCTTAGGCATGGTGATCGGCCCAAGGGGGAGTCTAGATTTCCGGGAGAGATAAAGTCACAGAGCCGACCTAAATGGGTCATAGCCGTTATCAGGGCTATGATAGTAATAATAGTTTGAGTTTGAAGCTTTTTAGCAGTACGACTCCCACTGTGGCGAAAACGGTTGTCCTCGGAAATGACGGAGAGAGAATAAGGCCAGCCGGCCATCGCGCGATGACAAATATCTGTGACAGAGAATGGGTCTCTACTACTTGGGCCACCAGAAGAAAACCCGTATTGAGGAATCCACTTAGTCGTGGGAATTCAGTCAAGTTTCACAAAGAAGGTCAGGCCTGCCAGAGAACTACAAGGCTCAAGAAGCGTACGCTCGATTTCATTCAACTATAGTAGCCACCCACGTAGCAAAACGGTTTACCTGGTAACTCGTAATTACGTGTAGCCCCCACGGTTATCTCAAATGCTGATAGATCCACCAGGCGTTATCGATAATATGGGAAGCCTTGATATTATTCACAGGGTTTTGCCGCGGTTGGGATCGAAGCCCTGGATTTTTGCAAGTAGCAGTTTGAGATGTTTCATGATCCGAAGTGGGATCATTTCCGGGCGCATTATATCAAACAGCTCACACAAAGGGACACGTATGTCTAATTTGTATCGTAAATCAGGCAGATAAGCCTCATTGATATCATACTTAAAAGGATAAAGTCACTAAAAAAAAGAAAAGGAAACAATGCCACCTAGATACCGAATCATCTATCTCAATGCACCGAAAACAAGAACGCCTACCCTGACATATTCCAGACCAATTATCCTCTACCTGGCGCCCAAAGCTGATCTTTCAGCGGCCCAACTTTCCCAACGCCTCCAAAACACTGCCATGTTCGCAGCGACTAGCAAATCCATCATGTACTGCCCATCGCTGTGTAGTACAAGCATCCCCAACTTTGATTTTACGGATGTTATAGATTCTGGGGCAGCGGAGTTGATGTCCGTCGAGGGGCTTGGAGTTCTATGACGGCCTGAGGAAGATGATGACATGACAGTTGTGGAAGGGGGCTTGAATTCGATGACTGAGAGAAGGGAGGAGCGTTGGGCAGCTGAATTGATATCTGGTGGGTAATATTTGCACTAAAAGTGGTTTGTTAGTTGGCTGATGTGTTGTGAAGTTTCTATGGTAAATGATACCGACCTTTAGGAACTTTCCAGCAGCTTCATCCTTGAACCCACACCTACCAAGTCCACCATCTGCACCCGCACCCCAAAGCCCCTGGAAGACGTATCCTCTCTTTTTGGCCTTCTCCTTCCTCGAGCCAGCTTTCTCGCCTTCTCCACTACTACCATTGCTCCCGTTTCCATCATGACTCTTACTCTTCCTATGATGTCCTATACCCTTTATTCTCTTCCAGAACCCGACACCTTCCAACGACATTACCCGGTTAAAGACCCTATCCACCTCTTCAAGTGGATGGTCATCATCGATCATCCAATCATTCATCCCAAACTGGCTACTCTGTCTTCTGAGCTGTTCGCGGCGCCTCGTCTCCCAAGCTTCCCGCTCTTCTGCTTCAGTACGGTATGCAAAGTCCTGCCACGTGAGGTCAGGCCCGTCTAGAGAAGAGACACCTCGCGTTAACGGCGGCGGATGAAACGGTGGGTTTGCAGGTGGCAAGAACTTGTCGTAGCCCTCCGCGGTAATCTCGAGCATGATGCGATCGTTACTATTGGCATCGTCATTACCTGGAGTGGGTGGCAGCTGGCTGACTTTGGCAACATTCCACTGTGCGCCGCTGGCCGGGTCTCGGCGAACGATGGTCATGGTAGGGAGGGTCCCAGTGGCCTTGTGCCAGCGCGGTGAGCGCAAGCTTTGGGAGGACCATCGCCGGTGGTGAGTAGGGCGGGGTGCGAGGTGACTGGGTTGGGGAGGGTTTGCGGTATCGGTACCGGTACTGTTTGGGTGGATATGGATATAGTAAATGCAGGCGTTGATATCCTCAGCTGTTACTGTTGTGGATAGAGGGTGGAGTGTTGTGAGGAAGAGATCTAAAGTGCAGTTGTTAGATTGAGGCTGATTAACATGCAGGAGACAAGCAATCTCCACGATGGACCCCACAGCAGCGAAACAGCTACTAACCTTGGCTCCCTGGGACCCTCACAATATAGAGTATCAGTGACGGCATCACTGGCGCCGTCGGGTTCACATACAAGGGCGGATTGTCGGCCAACTTTGTCACGGTCGACAACGAACCAGCTTGAATCGGCTGCGACGGCGGCATTTTTGTTTCACTAAAAGCGTCCATGGAGCAGAGTTTTGAGGAAAAAGACGAAGCAGAAGTGAGGGCTCTCTGCCTCTGGTCTGTCGCTATTATAATACTCTTGGACCCCCCTCCCCCCGGCGAAGCTGAGTACAAGCAGCAAGCAGTCGTCACCGGCTGTGGCTGCGGCTACGTCCAGCGAGCGGGGTTTGTGATTGGCTGATGCGGTTGCCACTGGTAGTTGGCTGTGGCGCACAGGGGTAACCGCTGAGCGAGATGGATGATCATATGAGCTGAGGAGCTTTTCCAGTGGTGGGATGCCGAGAGGTAGATTCCCGACCAAAGGGATATATTGTAGTATTGGATGAAGTTCTTTACATGTATGGGGGTTGCGTATGGGGCATACGCAGCTATTGAGGATGATCATCACACAGTGCCCAGAGTGTTATTTATATATGTACCTATAGTGTCTGGATGTATTCACTTGGACAATTGCTATCGCGGTAGATACATGTAGTAGATAGAAGATCTAGAAGAAGAGGAAGAAGAAGAAGCCATGACTAGATCTAGAGTAAACAATGGAATCTCTTTGCATTGTCCCACGAGCTGTTGATCTGCGCATCGGGCGGGGGAGCTGCACGCACGTACCCCTGCCATCGATACCCCGGGCCTTGTCTGAACTGCCAGCATGAGCGCCGAGTGATAGCCCATGTCCCGGCTACCCTCGGCCACAGACAGCTCAGCTCCCCCCGGCCAACACCTCTCCACACTCCTCCTCCTCCCGCCCCGAAACCGCAATTAAAAGCAGAACCGCAATTGAACCCACACATCTCCGCGATGCACCCGCCCATGCCCCTCCGCGCCCTCCTCCGCCGCGCCTACTCCACCGCCTCAGCACCCCCGCTGATAACATCAACCTCCATCCCCGCCCCCCACACCGGCACCATCAAGCTGCTCAAGCTCAACCGCCCGGCGGCCAAGAACGCAATCTCGCGTGCGCTGCTGGCAGAGCTGGCCGAGCATGTTAATGCGATTGGCAGCGGCGCGGATAGCGATACAAGGGTCTTGATTATTGGGAGCGCTGTGGAGGGTGTGTTTTGCGCGGGCGCGGATCTGAAGGTAGCCCCCCCTCCCCCCTCACCTAAAATTGGGCCCAACAGCTAACAAAACGCAACAACCACCCAGGAGCGCGCGGGCTTCACCAAAGCCGACACGGACGCCTTCCTCACCACGCTCCGCAGCACGCTCACGGCCCTGTCCACGCTTCCCATCCCCACCATCTCGGCCATCACCTCCGTGGCGCTCGGCGGCGGCCTCGAGCTCGCGCTGGCCACAGACCTGCGTGTCGTCTCCGAGGGCGCGCAGCTGGGCCTGCCTGAGACGCGGCTCGCAATCGTGCCTGGCGCTGGCGGGTGCTATCGGCTCCCGGCGCTGGTGGGGAGAAGCCGGGCACTGGATCTGATTCTGACGGGGAGACGGGTGGGGGCGGTGGAGGCGCTTGGGATGGGGCTGGTGAATAAGGTGGTATCTGGGGATGCGGTGGACGGCGCGGTGGAGGTCGCGATGGAGGTGTGTAAGGGGGGCCCGGTGGCGGTGAGGGTGGCGGTGGATGCGGTGGGGAGGGGCAGGGGCGGGGAGTGGGGGGAGGGGTGGGCGTATGAGAGGGTTGTAGGCACGTGGGACCGGAATGAGGCGTTGAAGGCGTTTAGGGAGAAGAGGAAGCCGGTGTTTAAGGGGGAGTAGAGGGCGTTGCTGTGGATTCTTGATAGCTGTGGCCGCAGACGGTGGGTACAGGTGCTTGTAGCTAATATCATTGGCACCCACTGAATAAACTTAATCCTTGCAATCATTGGCAATATACCCTCCACAATTAGCCATCAGACCTAATTAAACTCGAGGGAGAGCGCCTCCATCGTATATCTCCCGGCCCTTTCGCAAAGACCCCGATCCTCATAGCACGGCCGAGTGATGGTCCATGTATGATACGATACCGCGGCGCACGCGCCGACAACCACGCTGCTTCCCTCAGACCCGGCCACGCCTGCCGGCACCCGCAGCTGCATTACCCACGTAAGATCCTAACCCGTAGGAACCCAGCCGCCCGGTTTGCGGACCTTGGTTTGTGTCGGGCCTGGCCCCGCTGTGGTGCCCGCCGTAAGAAACCTAGCTAGACACCACTATACTGTGCGCGGATCTAGAAGGGCGAGAATGTAGCCGCCACTTGAGCCCTCCGGTATAGACAAGTAGCCAGCTTCTTTTTTTCATGCCTCCTTTGTGGATAATAGATAAAGTCTCAGGTCTAATACGCGCCCCCCTAGCTAGTGTGGTCGACGAGCAGTGGAAAAGCTTGACTCGGCTCGTGATAGCAGCTGCTCGACTCCTCTTGGCTTGTAAAAGCCCGAGTAGCTCGAGCTGGGCCCGGGCCCTTCAGCGGCTCCAGATAGGAGGCCCAGGAGTCATTCCAGCTCTTGTTGCAAATATAGATTATTAGGGTTAAGTTAGGGTTAGGGTTATTCGAGATTTCATGATTTGGGCATATCTAGCATGGTTTTCAGGCGTGGATGTTCAGAGAGAACGCCTAAAAGCTCGAGCTTTTCAGGTCGAGCAGCGGAAAAACGCTCGAGCTAACTCGGCTCGTGAGGTTAGCTGCTCATGGCTGCTCGGGCTTTGGGCTCGAGTCGAGGACTCGAGTTAACTTGTCTCGTGGACCACACTACGTCCCCCCCTCCCCCCACCCCGCGCAGAAGATGGTAGCCGGAAGATGGTAGCCTTCCATCAGATCTATACGCCGCTATGCGTGGTCTACCTTTATGAAATCGGCCACAAAGGCACAACGCACAACCTACCCACCCCAACCCCCCTTCTTGTTACTGGCCTCTTGTATATATATAGAGAGCCCCACCAGCAGTAGTTCATTCAAGGTGCATCTGGTTCGCAATCCGGGGTAGCCGTAGCCTTCTTCTGAGGTTTTGCCGTTGGATGTGTGTGGCTGTGCTAGCTTATAGATAGCTAGGCTCGGGACCTTCAATAGCTGTCATGGGCGCGTAGGGGGGGGAGGGGGGGGGGGGGCGCTCAAGTACGTGTTAGTGCTTTGTGGGGCATCCGTATTGCTGCTGCTGCTATCTCCCCGCCTCGTTTTTAAACGCCGGGGGTCTCTGGCTGGGTGTACATGTTTGTGCGAGCTGCGCTGTTGAAACGTATTCGTGTCCACTCGACGTGGTGGCCGGGACCAGTGCTGAGGACCTCTTCGACAGGTGCGTACGTAGGGTATTCTTTCTAGCTAGTTCTTCAGAAAAAATATCCATGCCTATCTTATCGATCTGCTGCCCGCACTTACTTCGTATTATTTCGGCGCGGCGAGGGCAGTGCTTCGACGTGGGACGGCGAGTTCCGGGGTCTGTATAAAAAAAAAATGGTGCTCATGGAAATACGCCCGGTGGCGAAGAAATGGGGACAAGGCTGTTTCTGCTCAGTGCCTGGGTGTGCGGTTGATGGATGGTGATGGGTGGTGGGTGCGTCATGGACTGTCACTCGAACACACAGACCACCCTCCAGTGGGATATTTCTTTTCATTTGCATATCGTAGTGTTACAGAGTTATAGGAGAAGAACGGGTCTTTGAAACGTGGGCGATGTGAGATGTGAGAGGGAGTCGTGGTTATGAGTGTGCGCAGATATCGGGTCTAGTTTAGAGTACTCGGGTTAAAGCGAATCGACATATATGGATAGTCACATATATCGTGGCATGTGGCTACTTTAGGTGATCTACAGTCTATGTTCTTTCTACATAAATGTACTTACCAATTTGCAATTTCGCCCTACACGCTGTACGTACTCATACAGGCTTAATTACCGCCCACCCTAGGTTCACGTAAAGCAGAAGAAACCAACGCAACAGAAGAAAAAAAATCCCCTCTCGGTCCCTCGGATCACGCCCAAGAATTGATAGGGGCCCTTAATCTGCCTCACGAAGGAACAGGGACTAACGTAAAAAAGGCCCCTCCTAATCCCCAGGCCGGAGCCTGAGGACCAAGAGAGACCTTTAAATATAAACTGCTCCCTCCGGACGGAAGGAGACCTAACGCGAAAAGGCCTCTCTTGGCCCCAAAGGACCAGGAGAGGCCAGAATAAACTACCCCTCCTCCTGTGGGGAGGGGAGGAGTGTTAACGTAACCCATGCCCGCCCTTATCTAGGACAAGCGGAGGGCTGGTATTACACCCCTCCTGGCCCAGTAGAACCAGGAGAAATTCATGACGGCCCCTGATCCTAGGGGATCAGGGGAGGCCGATGTTGCCCTCCCTCCCTCCCTCCTCCTTCTGCTCCTTGGAGGGAATGCGTGGGGGAGAAGAGTAGTAGTAGGGTTGGACCCCCTTCATCCCTGGAGCAGCAGTGCCCAGGGAGACGGAGGAGGGGCCTAACTTCACACTGCTCTCTCTCGCACTGCTTCCCTCCAGGCAGGAGGGAAGGACAGCAGGGAGTTGGCAGGGGGAGGGCGTTTGGGGAAGGGGGCGGGGATTTGAGGAAGGGTGGGGAGGGACAGGCAGCTCTCAAGTCCAGCATGGGGACTACTTAGAGAGCTGCCTGCTCCATGGAGAAGAAGAAAGGTGTTAGAGAGGGCGGGGAGGACAGTTTTATAGCTATATGTAGTCGTACATGTACTGCCAAGCCTGGATTTTAGGTTTTCGCTGGAGGGTCAGGCCCAGAAAGGCGTTAGGACAATTCCTTGGCGTGAGTTTCCTTGATCCTTGGCGTTTGTTGTTGAAGTTTCGTGAGATAGTGTGCGGGATTATCGAGTTGGTAAGTCGGTGGAAGGGTGACGCCGGCCACTACGGCAGTGAAACACCATTGCAGTGCGGCGTGGATACATGTATCCTTAATTCTGATATAAGTAGCACTATTTCTTCCTCTCTTCCATGCAACACAAGTCTATCACATAGCAACGCCGAACACTTGCCTTTTTGCCTAGCTCGTCCATGACCAGCGGTTTCAACAGCGTTGTCTTAAATAACCGCACTATCACTGTTCTTAATCATCCATCAGGTATATGGAGAAGTGATAGAGAAGAGGTTCGTGTTTAGCTTTGCCGCATACCTGTCGAGTCCAGGATCATGCCCAACCTCATCCAGCTAAGTACATATCCATCACGCCAAGACCATAGGAATACTGCTTACAGAAATCTACCTGAAGACACGCACCCATACCGAACGATATCTAGTTTCAGTACTAGGCAGTGGCTGAATGTAGCTCTGATCAAGAGATCAAGAAAACCGGTTTGCCTGCAAACTTTACTTTAGATCATAATATCTCACTCGGATCCCTACGGTCAACACGAGTTGACACTTTTTGAGGTTTTACCATACGTTAATTGAATTACTTGTCAAATGGTTGAAGGGGCGGATTAGGTAAGGAAATATCCCACTATAATTTATCTTAATTGTACTGATATGCCTATCTTAAGGGGTGATATATGCGGGAGCTCGCGAGCCAGCCTTATAGCCAACCAAATTTTTTATATAGAGGTAATTTTTGCCTGACCACTTATACCTGCATACATATAAACGATATGGCTATACACTTCTAAGACCCTCCATGTCCCCTAGCCTTTCGCCTCCTATTCGCCCGAGATTTATTCCCCCGAGACCTACCACCCCTCCCCTGCAGTTTCATCTCCTCCTCTCTCCTCTTCATCTCCTGATCTCTTCTCTCTTTATACTTCCTCTCCTTCTCTCTCCTCTCCTTGGCTCTAATCTTCCGGGCTTGCGCCTGTTTCGCCTCCCTTTCCCGGTCCTTTATCTCTCTCCCCATTAACTCTGCCTCCTTGCGCCTCCTCATCTCTCGCCTACTCGACCACACCCCCATTTGAACACCCGGATCCTTCCAAATCTGTGCTGGAGCAAGGTCCCTGTATTTGTACGTCTTATCCCTCGCACCAGCTCTTCTCAAATACCTCTCCTTCTGCGCAGCTCGCTCTTCGGAGTCATAGGTCTTCTGCAGTTCACGAGATACGTCAACAGGCATGATCCCCGCCCCCTTACGCTTCGGCGCCGGCAAGAATTCGACGAGATCCATTGGCTTGCACTTCTTGAGCTCATGTACGCCCTTGCAGGTTTTGTACATTGTGCACTTGCATCCTGGACACGTCCACCATTCCTGCTTAAGCTGATAAGATGAAAGAAGTGTTAGCTATTACGGCTACACAACAACACATGAAGTGGGCATATTACCGAATAAGCATATCCATATCTCTCTTGCCTCTCGGACAACCAGGTCCTCCATGAGCGCTCGATAGGTGGAGGAGGATGCTCAATCTTAGGGACAGCAACACGAGCCTGCGCTAGCATGCTCATCGCAGACATAATCTTGATCACCGGTGCCCCATTGACTACTGTGCGCTCCACACCACTTGCGGGTGGGTTCATCATATCCCTAGCCACTTTAATTTCAGCATTATTTTGACTCTCGTGGTGGATAGTTTGATCTCGCTTCCCGCGCCCATTTTTAGTGTGGGCAGATTGACGCAGTTTCGGTAGTTTCTTAGGCGGGATAGAGAATGGAATCAGTGATGCCGGTGTCTGGGAACCAGAATTTCCGGAATTCTTAGCACGGTTTTTATTCTTCTTCTTCTTCTTCTTCTTCATAGAGTACACCGGTGGCGTCTGGCCGTTTTCCTCTTCACCCTTCACATCAACAAGGACTGATTGCACCCTTATCATGTCCTGTCGCTTCATATGCCTCTTTGATGCCTCGTGGGCGTCGCGAAAAGTTGTAGGGAGTGTGATGTCACAGAGTACGCATTTCCATACCTGTACCGCCGGTGTCTTGGTACTAGTATTCTTGAGGGTATTTTCGAGGTGAACTCTGCTGGTGGTATGGGTTTTCTCGGTTCCGAGAGGGAGACAGGGTAGCTTGCAGGGCTTGCAGGACCAGATTGGAGTGTAATAGTCGGTCATTGTTTAACTGGGAGGTTTTGGTAGCATTGGCATATCTCGCGGGTTGATGGGTACATACTGATATTTATCGTGGTGGGTGACATGAAAGTGTGGGGTGGGTGGGTGGGATGCCTAATAATTGCGTTGCCCCGCATGTTCCAGGCCCCGACGAGCATCGGTAATATTATTCTCAGCGATCGAACCTGAAGTTCCTTTTTTGTGTTATATATTTTACCAATGGTCTGGTGAGGTGTTTCACGGTATTGGTATATCCACCTGCCTAGGCGGTAATAAAACCTTATGCGACGTCATGGTAAATCACTCGGTGCGGATCTGTTGTATATGTTTGTATTAATAATAATAATTAATAAATAAATAATAATCAATGCAGAAGACTACATGCATTGACTCTCTTGATTGACTTACAACGTGGCCACTTGTACTACGGGAGTAACTATTATAATTACATGTATATAGGGGGAATATTAAGCGCTTATTTATGCAAAAAAATCATTGGCCTAGCACAGTCTATAGTCTTTGCACCCACAATTCCAACTGGTCTCATTGATTGTAATTATTAGAACAACGGGAATCTAGGTAAACACCTTCAGGGTTAATTATAAGCGAACGCTGGGCTCTAGGTAATTATTGTTGATGTTCGATCTTTGAGGCGCGCAGTTACCCGTGTTTGATATCAAAAGCCACACAGCGGCTTGGGGGCCTAACTTCGTGCAATTACATACATGCAGTACAAGCTGTGCACTAATCCTTGGAGATCACTCTAAATACTCCAAATTAATACTAAGTAGATGCATGTACATCCCCTCGTGTGTTTTCACGACCAGGCGCTAATGGGCAGCTTTTACTCGGCAATAAAAATCTAAACCTCAGTCCGCTATCACGTCGTGAATCTTTTAATTTGCTGTAAGGTCATGATCACCTTCTGTGGCCTCTCCTGTACCTTTTCAGGTATGTATCTCCACAGTCTGTAGGTGGTTGAATTTTTTTGAATATCACCACCCCATCGCGGGCCTAATATGTCTCCGACTTGCTCTGACGACATAACGGTCGGGAGGGGGGGTTATGCCCTGAATTAAGTTTACTTCAGGGTTAAGCGGGCATAGTCGCTCAGCATTTGCTCACTCATTACTGAGTCATCATCATGCTCAGCAGCATATGAATGTCAAGTTATATACATGTGGCTATCCGTTTGCGTTTACCAAATTATTAATTTCTAAACGAGGCCGGAATACTTGTGAAATATGTAATAACGCAATATAAATATACGTTAATTTTCGTAAATTAGATATATAAAGAATCTTGCTGTCACCTTGACCTTCTTGACTTTGTCGATCTAGTCAATTAACTACAAGTAGAGTACATGTAGTTCAGTAAGGCACATATGAAGGCCGGCTTCTACTTAATTTTTTGGAACTGGAGCTAACTTGAAATCTACAAGTGCGAGAAAGGAGAGCCTGACTTTGAGCCCTTGTAGAGTAAGAGAAGTACGTACGATCCATAACTTCATAAAATCGTACTTAAGCTTCAGGGCGTTGCTAAGCGCAGCGCAGCTCCAGTATAATTACATGTAGTCAATCGACGGACAACGCTTGATGACCTAAGCACCGCGTTCCGGTGGATTTGTTTCTACGGGAGTGCGAGCCATACGGCTCAGAATTCTGGTAACCTGATTGGCGCCGATCCTCCCCTCAACCAATCATACAAGTAGGATTTAGAGTCAGCTCTAGCTCTATCTAGATCTATGTAGAGGGTCTAATATACTGTCCTCTTCCTTGTCGACTGGGTAACGTTAATAACATAATACCCCGTCCCCTCCACCCCACTTCCCGATTTAGGGAGAGTTGTCTCTAGGGGGCCCGCTTTTAAAGAAAAAGTGACAACAGAAATAAAATGTGTACAAGCTTTTCGATGTCCGATCTATCCGCTGCCCGATTCATCCGCTGCCCAACACCCACGCTGCCTAATTCCCATCCTTCACTGCCCAATCCACATCGATCCTTCACTGTGGCACCCGACACCGACAGCTGCAGCTCAACCCATGCACCCATTTGGTAACCAGTGGCCCATTGTTAGGAACCAACTCCGCCCCGTACAGCACCCTCTACCGCCCCCTCCAAGTCAGGCTATATATTATACTCGTTCTGTCATGACGTTTCCGGGCTGGACCACTATCTAGATTTTGGTGTATATACGTATGCAATAGCGGTCCAGTCCGGAAACGTCATGACCGCCTTTAATTTTTAATTTTATCATGTCATAGATCCAGAGTTCCATTACTCGGTAATATCGGTACATGAGGTGGACTGGTTACCATGCAGGAGTCAGTCATGGCTAGGGTTCGCCAATCAGAGCAACAATCCGAGCAACCACGCTTGCGCATCGAATTGGTCGGGAGGTGCAGGGGGGAGCGGGCTGAGGATGGGGCATCAACCTATATATCATTCCTTCAGTCTCGTGGGACACGCTGCAAGAACACATGACGCTGACTTAGCAATCCTATGTGCGTAACGTTGGAATTCAGCGCCATTTGTCACTGGGGTATTCTTCGAACTGGGGAGCTTTGGTGGCGTATGAAGACAAAAACGAGTGCTAACTCGTGAATACATGTATCTGGTTATAATTCAGCCTTAACAAGTTTGTATGGGTAACAAACTCTGTGCTGCCTAACAAAATTGAGATCCTTTTTCTCAACAACACAACCTAATTTAATTTTCAGACCGTGCTTTGAATCTCCTACTGATTCTCTATAGAGGTATCCTGACTGAATTCAAAAATCATTGATTTGTGGTGAAGAGATAGATTTCCCCGTTGTCGTGTCCGCCACAATACCCCGCCTAATCTCCCTCGAAAAGGCAACTTCGACGTCTTGTGTGACCGGCTATTCATACATACCAATTAAATTTTTTACGGTCCATGGATTTGAAGCCAACCCGCGTCAACCTCCCAGGGCCTAAAATTGAAATAGCTATAGTACGGGATGGATACTCTACATACTGGTATGTATCCCTTCCGTCATTTTCAGGGATTTATATTTTAACCTAGTATCACTACAGTACTAGCGATGTCGCAAAGTGCTCGGGTCACCTGACAGCGAGGTGTCTGAAGGGCGACGGATCGGGAAACGCCTGAGGGCCGAAAATGTCGTGAGGTCTGAAGTTTCGCCTTCAATTCAAATCAAAGTTCACTAACTACATGTATTTCCCACTACTCGTTCTCCACTATTTTCCCCATCCGTCGCCCTTCAGACACCCCGCTGTCAGGTGACCCGAGCACTTTGCGACATCGCTAGTAGGGTTAACGGCCTCGCTATCACCACTTGGGGTACTTCTATTACTCCTCCAAGGCTAGCCGTGAGGTGTGTGACCTGTATCAACCTTATCCTTTCCTACCTAGACCGATCACCAGCACTAAACCCCTCCAAAAACCCGTAAAAATTTGGGACAAGCGAAGGGATATCAATTGCAAGCACGTGCATGTACGTACGCGGCTTACCCTTCTGTCGGCTCAGTTTGCTTTAAGATTTACGGTTTTACGGATTACAGATCCCGATTTCTAGGCTTGCTTCCAGATGTGCCACTAAGACCTGTTCAGCAACAAGACAAACAAACATAGTTTCAAGAGTTTTGAACCGTTCTGGCGAACGGTTCCTAAATCTTATCTAAGATAACAAAATTAAAAGAGAATAAAAGAATGTACGCATCACATGTATCGCCAACATAAGAAATTAAAATGAAAGTCGCTCGCTCAAATGCTTCAATCTATTATATTTCGGTCAGTTAATCGCCAAAGATCCAGGTACATACAATAACTCTGGTTTCACCTAAAATCCCCAGAACGTACGTACATATATGGATATTTCTATAGTCGCTTAAGGTTGCGATCTAAATCTCTAGATCTCTGCTCGATCTCGAATGCAGACCTTGGAGCATCGGGCGTAGTGGTGGGAGAAGTGCGGCTCTGTGTAGATGCAATATACATGTACATGAGAATTAAATACATATAGAAGAGATCACTGTCGTCCTTTGTCGGTAGTGCGTGGCTGGTGGCAGTAGTAGGTAATTGCTAGTTCATCGTCAGATTTGAAAATAAGGTATAATTATATAATAGGATATAGAAAACATACGAGTAAATCTCGCTTCGATTTTTTCCAGTGCTTGTATCCCATAAACGCAAGGGTGATAATGGCGACTAGAACACCGGTAATGCTGGTGACAATAGTGATCATTTCGATACCATTACTTCGCCCTTGGTCTCTAGTGCGTATAAGTGTGGAACTCATATTGTGGGTCGGGAACTCCAGTTGCAGCAAGGGTAAAGGTAAAGATAGTTGAAATGAGAGTTTTGGTTTATTGTGCTGATCATGAAAGATGATCGATCTTTATACTCCTGCGTTCATTAAATAGTCGATCGCGGGTTGTAGGCCCTTTCCGCAGATGAGCTAGCTCTGAATTCTACTTTATGATTGGTTGATGGGAGGATCGGCGTCAATCAGGTTACCAGGATTTGGGGCCGGGGTCTTTTCCGCAAAGCGTTGTGCCTTGTGTGTGTTAGAAAAGATCCTGGTATGTAAAAAGCACCAAATATTTGTACAGTCGCACCTCGCTATGTCGTTAGCGCGTTCGAGGAGCTCAGCCCATACGAGATAGCGAATGTACGACATAGCGGATAATTAAATAGCAAATAATAATAAAATAGTAATTCAGCGTTCTTGCTGAGGTAATACTATGTATATAGCAAGAATAATAACATCGTAGGTGCTTGGTTTGCACATCACCTTGCATCCGAAATGCCTCCAAAACGACAGAACTTTACCGGATTGTAACGGCGTACGGGCAGACTCCAGTCTGTCCTTGTTCCTGTTTCCTTGGCTCCGTTTCCTGTTCCCTTGGTCCCGTTTCCTGTCCTGTTTCTCGTTCTGTTTCCTGTTTCCTGTTTCCTTGCTTCCTTGCTGTCGGGTCCTATCCCCGACTGCAAGTCCTGTACCTTTCTGCCGGGTCACGTCCCTGGCAGAAAGCCCCGTTCTGTCACGCTGTCTTTCTCTGTCTCCTGCGTCCACGACCCATCCTGTACCCCTATCAGCGCATAGTTCGCTCCTGAGGCCTAGAACTCCCGATCTCCTGTAGGCTCTTCCCTGCTCTGGCTTTACCCCTGTCAACCCTTATCGTCGTGGGGTATTCAACCCGGACGTGTCGGAAGATGGCTTTGGTACCTGGAAGCACATCCTATGGCTCGTGAAGGTTTCCTATGTCTTGGTATGCCTCGATCCTCTAATCTGATCCGATCCCCGTTGCGACCGTGAGGTCATGTCCAGCCTCAGCTTCTCACATGTCGCTGAGGTATTCACCGATCGATTCCAGTCTGTGCTCCGTCACTGTCTCTGCCGCCTCGCGCGCCGCCCTGTCCCGTCCCGTTTCCTTGTCTCCTTGAACTCCTGTACTTTCCTAGCCTGTCCTAGTCTCTGTCTCGGTTCTGTTTCTCGTCGGAGTATGCTCCGCTATCCTTGTCCTTTCGTGTTCCCTTCGCTCCTGTTTTCCTCTTCTGTCTTCTCGTGCGTTCCTGTCTCCGTTCTTCGCCTGTTCTTTCCTCGTTCCTGTTTCTCGTTCTCGTTCTCGCTTCTGCTTTCCCTGTCTCTGTCTTCTAGCTCTGCCTTCCTGTTGCGTCGTCTGGATTAATCAGCGGCGTTATGATTCTTGTATATAGGGAAGCCCTCCCGTTTCTCTTCGAGCGGCTTTCCTTTTAGTTCCCTAGTCATTTCTTCTTGTAATTCTCGTACGCTTCAATTCAGTCTTTCTCCAGAACTTAGGAAGCGTTCCCCTCGTAGACCTCGTCCCTTCTCCTGGGCTTTCGCCCAGGGGAAGGCCTTCAGAATCTATGGTCGTCTTCGACCTCCCGCCTCGCTCTGCCTCTTGTCCTGTCTTGTCCCGCCTCTGCTCGCGTCCTGGCTCCGCTTTCCCTAGAGCCTGACCTAGTCCTGTCCTGCCCTTGCTCCGCATCCCGGCTCCGCCTCTCTCTAGAGCCCGCCCAGTCCCCACCTCGTCCTGTCATCGCTACATCTCTGGCAGGACTCCTAGTTCACCCCCGTCCCCCGTGCATGACCATCGCGCCTCGTCTGGTCTTCACGCCCTCTGTCTCCCGCCTCCGCTCCGCCCTGCTATCGCTCCCTACCTAGCAGTCCCTGATCCAGTCCTCGGCCAACTCTTCTCGTATAGCCATCGCTCCCTGTCTGGCTTTAGAATCCCTTGTCCTGCTCTCCCGTCTTCCGCCATCTGGGGGGTAGCCCCAGAACCCAGCCTCGTCCCCGCCATCTAGGAGGTAGTCCTAGAACCAAGCTCCGTCTCCCGTGTCCCGACCCCGTCCCGTCCTCGCTCCCGGTTTCCCTCCGCCAGTTCTCCGTCCCGAGTCCATCTCCTGTCGAACCCAGCCTGCCAAGATTCCTAGATGTTACCCAATCTACGAGGGCCCCTTCGTGTCGAAGTCTCTTCCACGAAGCCACGCCGTTCGCCCGTAACACGGATTGACTCCAACCAGAAGTATGATCTCTGCAAATTACGACAGAAATACCCGAAAATGAAATTAGCGGAATTTGCAACTCTTTCAGATTGCCCTAAACGGAGTGATGGCAGCCCGCTTGCAGGATCTAGCCTATCGGACCATCTCAAAGGTTGGGAGGAGAAAATCAAAGTGGGACCTCCCATTGGTATAATCCCCGTATACCGCTTATAGTTCCACTAGCTTTATCATCATAGTATTCGGACAGCGTTAATTGGTTTCTATTGAATCAGGGCCGAACTCGAAGAAACAAAAATTAAGAGCTGCACAGTTCCCGTTTTTAGAACACTTTCTCTCTCTTTGGATTGATGCAGCAGAGACAGAACGTATTTCAGTCACCGATGATATTATTCGAGCTCAAGTAAAATCGTTCAAGAAAGCATTTGAAACAAGCAAGTAGATGAAGATTACACAGAGTTCGAACTCTCGGCAGGCTGGCTTGCTAAATTCAAATCACGGTATAATATCGGACGAATGAAGAATTATGGGGACGCACCCACAATCGATGAGTCTTTAGTTCCAATATGGCGTGAATTGGCGAGCGACTTGCACCTTTTGCACCTGATGATAGATACAACTGTGATGAGGCGGGCTAGTATATAATAAACAACCTCGAACATCAAATGTTCATAAAGAGAAGGGGAAGCTTGTTGCTGTAGGAGGAAAGGACGACAAGCTTCGGATATCTACATTTCACATCGTCAACTCTACCGGTAACGATAAACGAAAACTTTGGGTAATCAGCCGTGCTACTGAACCTCAAGCATTTAGACGAAACCGTATCAACCCCGCCAATCTACCAATTGTCTACCGAAGCAATAAGAAAGCATGGATGATTACTGCTTTATGGTTTGAATTTCTACATTCATTGAATACTCAGATGAGAATTGAAAGGCGGCGTATTGCATTGGTAGCGGACAATTGCCCTCTCATCCTGACCCACGACATCCCCAATCAGTTGGACTGGACCTACGCCCCCTGAATTGACAAATATTACCCTTATTTTCCTACCACCGAATACCACATCTATATTGCAGCCTCTAGATCAAGGTATTATCAGGTCCTTCAAAGCAGCATACCGTCGTCGTTATGCAGACAATATGGTTCAACATTTCAATTGCCATGGAAAACGTCCGGAAAAAATTGACATTCTGCAAGCAATATCGCTTATTGCTGGCGCCTGGAATTCTGTTCAAGAAACAATTATGCGATGCTGGAAGAAAGCAAATATCTGCGGGGATATTATCTGCGGGGATATTGACATTCCGGCCTAAGCAATTCGCCAAACTTGAACCTCGAAGATGAATATCAACACTTCATTGCGAGAGAGCATAACTACTGCCAAGTAGCGATGAGACAGCTCTTTGTTGAGGATACATCTGAACCGGATTTGAACTTCGTATCAGACTTTGACGAGTATTTTCATTTCGATGAGGACAACATAAGGGAGGAATCGGAAAGGGTAAAACTCCCTGATATTTCATTCATAGTAGCAAAAGGAATCGCAGCAGGTGCATTATTGGTTGAGCCCGACATGCTTAATGACTTCGAAATACCGGTAGAATCCGAAGCTATTTGCAATCAGTCCGGTCTGAAAGGGCAGAGGCCATACTTGAGTCTCCTCCCATTATTACCATTGAAGTGGCTATTGATTATGCCGATGAACTCTCTGCTATCTCCAGTAGAATGAATTTGTCTGCATCTATTTGGGAAAGAATTGTCAGTTTCCGATCTCGATCAATACCCTTCAACTGCGAAATGCTTTACTCAGACAGAAGAATACCTTCAAGAATACTCAAACGAAGATTAGTAGTTTCTTCCAGTTACAAACTACTCAAGGTATTGTTTCCTATGCCCGGGCCTCAATGATGGAAACTAATGACTATGGTTATTTAGAATTTGAAAGAACTGATTGTATCTCAACGGTTTGGAGGAACTTGCCAGTGAACAGTGCAGGGGATAGCGGTGAAGGTGGTGAAGAATGGGGACAGACTTACCGCAGGCTTCTACAGTAGTATCTCATTGTATTGTAGCGATGATTTGACTCTAAAAAGTATATGATAGCATATATGACTATTTGCGTAACGATGACACCCGCAGCCATGGTAACGAAGAACGGGGACAGACCTTCAAGAAAGGTTTCCCATTGTATTGTAGCGATGATTTGACCCTAAAAAGTATATGATAGCATATATGACCGTTCGCGTAACGATGATATCCGCAGCCATGGTGATGAACGCCGCCAACATGGTCTATCACCAGCATAGTGGGATCCGCCCTATTAAGTCATTAGCAATTCCGACATAGCAAATTCAATTTGTATGAGGACAGGGTACACCTGTTCTTGATTTCTCATACGATCCGAAAAGAGTAAAAATCCGAGATAGCGAATGATTTTTGGTGATGGGAGTGTGTTGCTGAGGAATCCGTACGAGACAGCGAGAGATCCGAGACAGCGAGAAACGAGATAGCGAGGTGTAACTGTATATGTTTGTATAACTATCCCTTAGTCTGGCAAAAAATGCTGACCCTTTTTAGTGGGGGCCAAAAGGTGTGGCTTTGCCCAAATTCGTTATCAATTATTGGATCTGAATCAATCTCCCACCAATTGCCGGTCTGCATTTGCTATGGATTTTGGCCCCCACGGAAAAGGGTCAGCATTGCCAGAGTAAGGGATAGCGAATCCTTCGATTTTTGGTGAGGAAAACCTACCGGATCTTATTTAACACCCAGGTGCAACGCTCCAAATCTTGCGGTAGTGAAGAGTCCTGATGATCCTATTGGCACCCGCCCTAAACCCTGTTTTTGCCCCATGTTTAAGAATTGACACATAACTGACTTCACAGTAGCCAATCGTTACCAGCCGCACTGGGCTTAGCGCACCAGGGAACGTTAGGAGAATTTAGTGCTGATGATCGGCCCAGGAAGGAAAGGACGACTACCGAAAGAGGTTGATACAGGTCACACACCTTAAGGCTAGTCTTGGAGGAGCAATAGAAATACCCCAAGTAGTGATAGTAAGCCGTTAACCCTACTGTAGTAATATTATCGCCTACCTTGGTTAAAATACAGTTCCCTGAAAACGACGGAAGGGATGGGGGAAGAACTTTCATCCCTTCGTGTGTTTTCACGACCTGACGCTAAAGGGCAGTTTTTACTCGGTAATAAACCTAGCCCTCATTCCGTGAACCATTTGCTGTGAAGTCACCCTCTGTGACCTCTTCTATTCCTTTTTCAGGTGTCTCCACAGTCTGTAGGCAGCTAGATTTTTTGAATATCACCACGCCGTCCCGGAGCTAATATGTCTCCGATTTTGCTCTGACACACGAAGGGATATGCACCCGGTACCTTCAACCAATCATCTTTCGCTGATCAGACTAACCCTAATCCCTTCGTGTGCTTTTATGACTTGACGCTAATGGGCAGCTTTTACTCGGTAATAAACCTAACCCTCATTCCGTGAACCATTTGCTGTGAAGTCACCTTCTATGGCTCCTCCTATACCTTTTTCAGGTGTCTCCACAGTCTGTAGGAGGCTAGATTATTTGAATATCACCACGCCGTCGCGGGCCTAATACGTCTCCGACTTTGCTCTGACACACGAAGGGATATATCCCTTCGTCTGTGCCCGAAATTCACAATAGTGATCAGCAAGAATCTAGCCAAGAGGAGGAGTTGGTGCTGCCATAAAAGGGAAGGGCTGGCTCACAGGCTGTGGCTTACCTGCGAAAATGGTTCACGGAGTGAGGGTTAGGTTTACTAGGAGTAAAAAAACACTTGATAGGTAAGGTCTACTATCATAATCCCTTCGTCTGTGTTGTAGATAGTAGACTTTACCTATTCAAGTGTTTTTTACTCCTAGTAAACCTAACCCTCACTCCGTGAACCATTTTCGCAGGTAAGCCACAGCCTGTGAGCCAGCCCTTCCCTTTTATGGCAGCACCAACTCCTCCTCTTGGCTAGATTCTTGCTGATCACTATTGTGAATTTCGGGCATAGACGAAGGGATAGTTCAATGTCACGATTTGTGTTTTGGGTCATGAAATATCACTCTGAGACTACTTCACCCCTGTGTTGACTACATGTAATTGATTGGTTGATTGTTCACGAGTGTTGAAAGATAGGACGACATATATACACATGTAGTCACAGATGGCTGTCAACATGGTAGGTGTTCGACATGACAAGGACAGGTCTCGACATGGCAGACCCGCACAGCACCTCACCTGTATCGGTTCGACATCTTTTGAACAACAAAATTCATGTATCCAATGACTTAATCGCTGCCCCATCATTTCCTACTTCGCCATTGGACGGCCTGTTGGGGGTGGAATTTCAATAACGAAGTAGGGAAGGCATGTGAATCAAATATGGTAGTAAAACTATAAGGAAGCTTGGGTAAAGCAAGCCAACCAAGAAACTCGGCATATACTCGGGCGTTCATTGATGCTCGGATATATCGTTGTAACTATGTAAATCCATACTAAGAATTCCGACTATGAACGCGTGAGTACTGATTTTTGTTGTTTTAAAACAAGGGTTCCAAGCCTATGATTTATTGATTAATAATCAATATTTAGGCCTACATGTTTATATAGGCCAGGTCCGCCGGTGATACATACAGTACCAAAAAAGGGGATGTAATACGTACTGTATCAATACGGAATTGTTTAAAACTTCCGAATCAAATCGGAATTCTAAATATTGTACTGTAGCAATACCGTAGCAATACCGTAGCAATACCGTAGTTTTGCGGTATTCTGCTCGGTGCGGTACTGGATCCACCCGCTTTTTTGGTACTGTAGTTGATTGAGCTTACGTCTCGGTGTAACATTTCCCCCTCTTTGCCAGATCCACCAACAGCTAACTGAATAAGTGATCATGATGATATTATATCCCTTCCGTCGTTTTCACGGGTTTATATTTTAACCAAGGTAGGCGATAGTATTACTACAGTAGGGTTAACGGCTTCACTATCACCACTTGGGGTATTTCTATTGCTCCTCCTAGGCTAGCCGTGACCTGTATCAAACTCTTTCGGTAGTCGTTCTTTCCTACCTGGGCCGATCGCCAGCACTAAATCCCCCCCAAAACCCCTGAAAATTCGGGACAAATGAGGGGATATAGCTTCTTTATGTAGACGACCTAAACACTTTCACGGTCATAGTGTTTTGGGAATCAATGCCAAGAATTCCAACTATTCACATGCAGTAGTCCGGGTTAGTACTATTACTACTAACTAGCGTACTAGTCCCAAAGCGTAATGAATATTAATGCAAGCTACATCACAGGGACCCACTTGTATGTAAGCAGCAAGCGAGGGCGAAGTATTCCATGTGGTAATTGATACTCGGGGCAGGCCATAAGAACCTGAAAATGCAAGCTGCAAGCAGGGGCTCAATTTGGTGTAGCTTTTCGCCAGCCGCGAATCAGAGGTCGTTACCATAAAAAAGTCATTTTCAGGTTCTTCTGGCCTGTCCCGAGTAGACCCTTTGCGTAGAGAGAGCTGGTTCTAAATTCCACGTGTATGATTGGTTAACGGGAGGATCGGCGCCAATCAGGTTACCGGAATTTGGAGCTGGAGACTTTTGCGCAAAGTCTCTATTGTCCCTGGAATATGGCTCCCGCCATCTATACCCAACACCAGTGTTTCACAGAAAGCCCTTCGTAGTGGTAAGCATTAACTCCACAAATTCTTCGAATTGTTGGCACCTTTTGAGCGAGTCTTGGCGCCAAATTTGTTTTGGCATGAACTGCTACGAACTCGTTCGTAGTATGAAGATTAAGATGTTTTATTGGCTATCTATCTTACAGTGTATTTATCCATGATTGAGTCACCTACGTGGTCCTTCCGCGCTTATGACAGGTAGCCATAAGCGCATCAGGCGACGTACGCCTCTAGCAGACGCACTGGTATTACTAATCATTCCCTTCATCTCATGATGTTCCTTCTTCGTGCGGATGAACTATAGGTGGTTTTACTGGTACTGTATGTACCCGTGCGCTTGCGAAACCAGAACACGGCCACCAAGCTACAGTAGAGTAGATGTCTCATCTCCTCTCACCCGCCGCATACCAGTAATGCTATTTCAACCTCGGCTAGATGAAGAAGTGCCAACAGCAGCCCTAACCTCTAATTTGACGTCACGGCCGGCAAGGGTTTGATCCGAATAGCTGTCCTGTCGATCAAGGAGAATTGTTCTGAGCAGGGAAAAGCAAAGGGAAAAGGGGATCGTTGTGGAGAGCTGCCTGCACAACATGCACAGGGGCCGATCTTGGCGGGTGTGTGGGGTTGACATCACCAATCGCGGTGGTTCGCGAATACTGACGTCACACATACGCATCACGGCAACGGTGCGCTGCCTTCACAATCTCTACCAAGTACTACTCTGCGGACCAACAAACCAACAACAAGTAATGAAATGAAGACGGTCGAGAGGGCGGTGGAAGATTAACTATAAAATGCCCAATATTCCCCCGTAATTATTATCACTCCTCATTCTGTACTGAATACACACACAATCCTCACACACACACACACACACATATACAAACACCCCTATCCTTATTACCACAATTACCACCACCACCTTAAAATCTTAAACAAGACCACACACCTAAACACACATCAAGATGTCTTCAATCCTCCGCATCACCGCCCTCCGCACCAGCACAATCCTCACCCGCACCGCCCCCGCCGCGGTCGCCCGCCCCATCAGCACCTCCCCCGCCCTACACAAGACCGTCACCGAGACCGTCAAGGACGCCGTCAAAGCCGTCGACCAGACAGCCGCCAACGCGGCCGTCAAGGGCCTCGAAACTGCCGAGAGCATCAGCGAGCAGACCAAGAAGACCCTTGGCTCCACGACCGGCACCGCGAGTGAGCAGGCATCGCAGGCCGCTGGAAAGGCGAAGGAGGCTGGAGGCAACGCTGCTGGATCTGCGCAGGAGTATGCTGGAAAGGCGGCGGGGACCGCGAAGCAGTATGCTGGAAAGGCGGCGGGGACTGCGCAGGAGTATGCTGGAGAGGCTGCAGGGAAGGCGCAGGAGATGACGGGAAGCGCAAAGGGGACGGCGAGCGAGTACAGTGGGAGTGCCAAGGGGACAAAGGAGGAGGTTAAGGGGACTGTGAAGGGGAAGGCCGATGAGGTTGCGGGAAAGGCCAAGGGGGCGATGAACGAAGCGACTAAGCCATAGAGCTGCAGAGCTGCATTTTCAATTTGTTTCTTTTAGTTTTTTCTTCTTGGGGGTTATCTGGGATTTCTGGTTGATTGCATGCATTTTTTCTGTAGCATAGTACCTATATCAAGCATTTATGACGTGGAACGTTGATGTCAGTGATTGATCGGTGTGAAGGTTCCACTACAGCATTTGGCGAATACCCCCATTTGGCGAATACCCCCATTTGGCGAATTTGTAGCAACCAGCCAGCAACCAGTCAAACTGCGAGTTTGACTTGGATATCCTGATTCTTATTGGCCGTAATCCCTATTCGTCAAATAGGGGTATTCGCCAATGCCTATGAATCTCTGTACGCATACAGCTCCCGATATTAAAACTACCCCTCAAGCGAGATGTGAGCTATGGTCCCTGTATATGCAAATGCCCTATACCCTATGCCCTAGACTGTGTTCAGCCTATGCCCTATGCCCTAAGCCCCAACCCAGTTCCAATTTAACTCTATGTTCAGTCGTTACCTACTGTGGGCGATAGGCGCCCATGCCCGCACCCACCGACAGATATTACATGTATCTATTTCATCCTTATATCCATATATCTTGCATCTGCATCGAGCCGCAACCTTCGCAACCTTCGCCGCACGCCCAATCCTCCAAGACTTGGATTCGATATCAGGCGGAGATCAAGTCTAGGAGACCCGGAGCGCGCGCAACCTTAAATTACATGTAGTGATACGTATTCTGAAAATTGTAAGTGAAGTGTTCGAGAGCTAGTTACCTGTTTAAGCAATGAACTGACCATTTGAAGCAACTTGAGCGGGCGCCTTTCGTTTTTATTTCTTATGTTTGGTTCGGCTTAGAGTGGTCGATATATATTATATATGTGCATTCTTTTATTCCCTTTTGTGTTAAGACCGATTCGGCGATTCATCTAGAAAAGCTCGCGGTCGTTATTTCGGGAGCCCTAACCCTCGCGCCATAATCTCATGCCCCTGACGCTGCCTAATAAAGCGCGGTCTGACCCAAGCCAGAACTACATGTATGTAGTCCACCAGCAACCAAGCAATAAAAAATTAAGGAAACAGGCTGTATAGAGCACGAGTAGAGCTATATGTCCCATTTATCAGAAGAAAAAAATAATCATTTTACAAGGAGGTGATATCAAAGTAGTGTGACCATATTTTGGTAGGAGTGTGCCAAGATGAATACAGGGTTAGGGTGGATATAGTCAGGTTAAAGCCGGGGTTAGGGTAACTGCTTAGCCATTACAACTTCCTAGTACCAAGCATGTCAATGATACAGCGTGCGTCTTTATCGTTCCCATGTATGTTGTGCCTAACACGGCCCACGTTTTTGGGCCATCTATCCATGGGGTCGGAATGGAGCAGGGGTATGGTAGATACGCAGGTCCTGAGGTATCGCATCCGTGACATGTGTTCTAACGTTAGCCACTATGGCACTAGCTGTGAGTTAGAGCGTGGGCTCATTGGCTTCCATCGGTGGAGTATATATATATATATATTATCATAAACAATAACTGGCTAGTTTGGTCAGTTTCTCAGGGCTTGTAGAAGGATGGTTGAGTGACTGGTTGGTGTGGATCGAAGGTGAGGAGTTCCCTTCGTTCAGTATAACTATACATGTATCGTGATCGCGGACCCATGTGGGGACGCGGTTTGGGTCACACGCTGAAAATAAAAGTATAGGTATCGTAATATAGAAGGACTACTCGTCTTTTCATAGCGTTTGTGAACACGACCGCTATTGCATGCCATACAAAAAGGTTGTCTTGGCTATTTTTTATGTGTATGCAATAGCGGTTGTGTTCACAAACGCTGTGAAAAGACGAGTACTACGATATTGCACAAGTATATGTATAGCCTCAGCCTCAGAACACTGCCAGCCGTCCAGTCCGACTGTAGTCCACTGCAGTCCAATATGCCAAGCCAGTGTGGACTGACTGGACTGCATGTGGACTGCATGCAAATGCTTGGCAGTCCGTCCAAACAGCCAGTCGACTGATGGACTGATAGAAGTCTGTTACAAAAAGAGTACAGTACATATATTGTTTAAAAAAAATAAGAATAATTACGACAACTCATAGATATAGTAACAGTATTTTTCTCTCATCACTCACATAGACTTCATTTAGAATACCCCGGAACTTGAATACCCTTTTTTTTTAGGAAAAAGAATTTTTCGGAAGGAAGAGAAACCAGCAAAAGATCAACAGATCTCAAGTAGGGTAACTTCAATCCAAAAAAAAATACATATATTTTATTTTTTTGGACTGCATGCCGGACTGCATGCCGAACTGTGTAATTAGACCGTCCATGTCTATGCAGTCCACGTTTGGACGGTTGGCGGTGTTTTGTAACAGTAACAGTATAGGGCTACCGAGAATCACCCCTTGGATCATATATATTACACTCATCAATCAATCGGACTGGAGCCTTTTATAGCCTAGATCTTCTTTCTAACAAAATCAAAACCTGGTTGTTGTTTCCCCTCTACGTTCGCGGACTTGAGAGAGCGTGTGAATACAACTCCCCAAAACCACTTGACGGTGGTTCGCCTTCGTTTTTTTTCTTCTTTCAAAAACAGCTCCCATAGCAAGTCATGACGTGTGTATCCGCGACGCTCATATCTAGAATGTAACGTTATGTTTCCGGATTGTATCCAACCAATCAAGCCGCCTGTAAAGGCCCCCGCCGAGTGATTTCTCGTGATCTGCTTCCGTGGCTGTCAACGCCTTTTTGTTTTTGTTTAACTCATTAATTACAGGTGCAGTGGTATGTAGTCATCGGCGCGCATCCTTTTTTCCCCCTCTTTTCCTGCCACAAACTAAATAGTATGCCGTATACAAGAAAAGAGATTGATTGTGTGACACTTATCTAATAAGTATATAATTATAACCTGCATATGCATGTGCGTTTATAGTCCTCTGGTTGGCTTATTGAGAGACTTTGTTTCACTTGAAACATGTTGTGTTGGATATAACATAGGGTATTGTGCTCAGTGGTATTAGATATAACATAGGGTATTGTACTGAGTGGTGTTAGATTGTTGATAGGGTTCCTACCGGTTCTGGGATTCGATTAATAGTTGGATTTTAGAGGCTGTGGTTATTGAGGATGTACTTGCAGAGGTATTTCTGACTAATATATGGGAGATAAAAGCATATATAGATCAACCAGAGCGGATATAGTGATGAACTTTGCCTGTCAGGCAAATAGAGAAATAAGCCTGTATATTTGACTGATTGATATACGTGTAGTACCGGCCGAAGGCCGGAAATCACTTGTAGCTTAATAAAATGATAGATGGTGGTTATGCGGAGACAGGTCTGAACAACGGATACAGTCGCCACAACTAGCCAACCTTCGTTTTGTTTAGATCTTCTCTTCATCACTAATTAATCATACACTTAGATTTGAGCCTTCTGTTGTTGAGACCGTACCTGAATCGTAAAACGTGGGACCAAGGCTCATACTAAGCTCCGATCTCATCAACTACATATATACAGAACGGCAGCCTTTAGTATATAGACAGCGGGTAACGAGTCGGCTCCGGAGCTCCTTGCAATATATAAACTCAACCCCTAGGCCTGGGCGTATATTACATGGCTATTTCCCCTTCTTCGCGATCGCGCTCACGGCATGCCCGACAAGTACCGCTATTGGCCATCTATTTTGAGGGGTGTAAAACTACCTGCACAGCAACAGCTGTGCTCCACTGTCGTTACGTGTGTTTTCTGGCCGGCCGGTGGTGGGGGGTGTCCATCCTAGAAGTATGTATTGGCAGGGGGGATAGAAATAATGCAAGGTGATTATTAATCTCGATCACAACTGCTCACTCGTGCACATTAGTTGCCCAATTTGGCTAGCCTAGCGGTCCAAGCACGACCCCAGTTAGTACCATCTCTGCAGACATCTATCTCGCAAACGTACATGTATCCAGGCTGGCCGGCCGCTAGAGCAGGGGATATTATCGACCATCCACCCCCGATGCGATCTGCATTTAGTCCCGGCGAACCCAAGTATCTTCCAATAGAGCTTCCGATGTCTTTTAAGCCGGGCGAATACGTGCATGTTTATATAGATCTCAACTCAGTAGTTGACCACCCTCTGCTTCGTGAACCATCTTCCCCCAGTCTCCCTCTCGGGAACACCCGTTCTGGAAACACCCCACTGATATAATAGCCGCCGAGTGATATTCCATGAAGCTGCTCATCCGTCCCCCAAAGCGGAAAGAGACCAGCTAGGCAGATACTCAGCTAGTGGTTACAGTGGACTCGGCTTATTGCGCTATTGATGGTGTTGTAGAGCCCTTTTTATGGATTCCGTTGAGCGCCTAGGTGGCTAGTCACCGAGTACTTGGGGATAATCGCGTTCGGGAATGCGTTGATCACTGCTGGCTTTGGTGGTTGGTGGGTAAGTAGTGCATTCTTTGGTTAGAGCACCCGGACTTTGTAGATAGCGAATGATATGGATATTATCGGCCGTGAAATTAAGAAGCACTGTTACGTAAAGTACAGCTACGCGTGATAGTGTGGAAATCAAAAGACACTCGCTACTAAGATTGCCCCCGCTATTATTCCTCCCTCTCTATTTCTTATTCTTCCCTCTCTATTTCTTCGAAAAAAGACCCAACCACCCGCACCCAACCCACCCCCCAACTCACACCCCCATCCCCACCCAATACCTCCCACACAGCAAGCACACCCCCAACCGCGCCATATCCCCCCTCTCACCCCACGCCTTCACCAGCCCCTCGCGCCTAAACCACTCCACATCGGCCCTCACCACCGCCAGCCACCCCTCCACCCCCGCCATCTCCATCACCTCCCACGTATCCAAGCCCGCCGTCGCCACCTCCCACCGCTCCACCAGCGCCGCCAGCCGCGGCACAAGAACCCGCTGCATGTACCGCGCGTGGTCGAACGCGGCTGGGGAGCCGCCGTCCTTGGTCAGCCTGAACCACCGGCTCGCGTAGTGGTCGAGATTGTGGCAGTACTGGCGCAGCTGCTGGAGGAAGCGGTGCATGGCGATGTGGGACGCGGCACCGCCGGTGGTGCTGCGGGGGTGGTCGTTGTGGTGGTAGAGGTGCTGGACGTGGGATTGTGCGGTGGTGTAGGCGGTTGTGAGAGGCGTGGGGGCGGGGTGCGTGTTGTGGGTGTGGGTGTGGGGGGTGGCCATTTTGGTTATGTTGGAAGTGTGGTGTGGAGGAGGAGTGTGTTGTGGAGGAAGAGAGGGGGGGCTTTTCAAGCCCGGCTTATAAAGGCTGGTACCTACCTGTGGACGGGCTTCATGGCAATTCTATATATGAACTAGCATGACCAGTGGTTGCTAGTTACATGTAGTACGGCGACCTGATTTATATTAGGCTTTGTGCTCGGTCGGCCACACGGGTCAGTATACAGTGGAGACTCTGGTTTGAAGTTTGAGTCCCGCTTTGCAAATCACTTCTCGCATGTCCAGCATTTCCTGCCCTGGGCATGGATGCTTCGGCGGTAGTGTATATGCATAGAATCGCTGGCGAGACTGTTACTTTTTTCTTTAGCTCAAGCTGCACCTCACATAGCCAAATCGCTGAAACGGGAACCGGATGTCCACGACATTGTATTCTTGGACTGCAAATGGGCGCCCTGAAGAGATTCCGCCGTCACGTGATGCGCACGCGTTGGGAACTCCTTAGGTCTTATTACGGTTGGATTGATCATATCTCCGTATACCAGAACGTCACCGCTCATCACCCACGTACTAGCACTGCCCGATCCAGATTAAAGCAGACCAGGAAGCCCAACCCGCCCAAAACTGGAGCACCGGTTACAGACCGCTTTCTTGCCCGTATCCGTTCGCTCTACAGAGTGCCGTGGTTATAACGAATCTAGCAAAGGAACGAAAGTGGAAAAAATGTGGTGCAAGTCACAGACTATCACTCGGCCCACCCACACCCCACACCGAGCATTCCGCGACAGCATGCAACGAGAGCTCATACTACTTGCCCAGTGCACAGCAGCCAGCGCACTATAGCTGGCACGGAATCATACCACCGACTCGAGACAGAAGGAGTGCTCGCCGAGGAGGGGCCGTGGCAGAATCCACGTAATGATCTGTAGTTATAAGTGCTATGTATAGAGATACGTACTGTAGAGATTGTGCGGGATCGATGGCGGGGTCCATGGCGGTGGTTGTGATCGCTAGCTAGCTACGTGATATGATATATATACATATACTATGCATGTATGCATGTGTAGGTATACTGTACTGTACAAAAACGAACCGTGTATGTACCTGGAAACAGAAATTGAAATGATATAAAAAAAAGACTGTACAAAAACGAAAACGAAAAGACACATTAGATGGCCACAAAAGAGACAGGCCAGAGGACGCGACTTGCAATATACATATATACACCCTGAAATCCGCCTTGCATCTACCGTACAGCTGCCTTCACTACACCACCTCCCCTCCTTCCCCTCCTCCCCCTCCCTCCACCTCGTCCTCCCCCCTCCCCACAGCCCCCTCCACCCCTCACCACATACCTCTCCACCTCCTCCTCCCCGGCCACCCCGGCCACCCCTCCCCCTCCTCAACGCCAAACACCGCACACGCAACCAACACCCTCCTCCCCACCGACGCCACATCCACCCTCCCCCCCTTCAACCACCCCACCAGCGCCTCCAGCCGCCCCCTCCTCCCCGCAAACCCCAGCATCCTCACATACGCATGCAGCGCCGCCGCCTCCGCCGCCACAAGCGGCACCCCTCCCCTCCCCCCACCCCCACCCCACCCCAATCCCAAACGCCGCCTCCACCGCGCCCGCCGCAGCATCAACCGCCTCCTCCCCACCCGGCGCCCGCGGCCCGCGCCGCCGCAACACACAGCAGCCGCAGCGTCCCCGCGTCGCGCACAGGCATGGCGCCGTACAGCCGCCACACGACGGCGAGGCGCGCCGCGGCGGTCGCGGCCGTCACCGTCGCCGGCAGCGCACACAGCGCCGCCAGAACCGCGTTCCACGCCGGCGCGTGCGGCGGCGTGTGGCAATGCAGGAGACGCAGGGCCAGGGAGAGCCGCGGCGGGGCGGGCGTGCGCAGCAGCAGCGTGAGGTACGACGCGAGGAGGGGCCAGTCGTCGCTGCGCGGGGTGGTGGTGGCCGTAGGCGCTGCGCGGCGGGTGTTAGTCCCTCTCTCTCTGTAGTGTGTGGGGGGCGGGGGGGGGGGGGGAATACTCTTCACCAGGCGGCGGAAGCGCTCGGCGCTCCACGTCCTCAGCAGGCGCTCCCCATCCTCCAGTGTCTCGGCCTCACGCACCAGGTGCGCCAGCAGCCGCACAGACACGCGCGCCCGCCGCCCAGCAACACGGCGCATCATCGCGAAGAGCTCGTCCACGCCCGGCGCCTGCACAGGCACATACACGCTCTCTGCGGGCGGCGGCGCCGCCGCCACCTCCCGCGCATCCCCTGGCAGCACGCGCGCCGCCCACGCGGCCACGTCCCGCTGCGCGAGCTCCCACCGCTGCACGGCGCGCAGCGTCGCCTCTGTCGGCGCGCGCGCGCCGTCGTGTCCCGCCCGAATCGCCTGCAGCCGCTCCTGGTGCCGCCCGAGTAGGCGGGAGACCTTGCGTGCGGAACAGGCCTTGTAGAGGAGCTCCTCCCAGGCCGCGGGCGGCGGCACGCCAGTGGCGGCCAGGCAGTCGAGGAAGACGTGCCATGCCTCGTCGAGCGTGCGGGTGGCGCGCACGCGCACGGCCCAGAGGTTGGCGGGGTGTGGGCGGGCGTTGGCGCGGCCGGCGTGGTGGAAGGTGCGTGTCTGGATGGTGGGGGATGCGTCGGTGTCGGAGCCGGCGAGGACGAGCGCCTCCTGCTCCCAGCCGAGGTTGTGGTAGCCCGCGGCGGTCATCTGTTGCAGGACTAGGGCGGCGCGGGAGACGTGGGGCGGGGGGGGCGTGAGGCGGTGGCCGTCCTTGGGCACGGGCCAGGGCGGCCAGTTTGTGGACTGCGAGGAGGCGTGGTGCGCCTCGGGGGGCGTCTTGGGGTGGGCGAGCTGCACGGCGGCGAGCGCGCGGTAGCCCTCGCGCGTGATGGGGATGTCGAGCGCGGCCATGGCGCGGAGGAGCGTGAACTGCGCTTGCTGCAGGAGGGGCATGCGCTGGAAGGGGCGGTCGTTGGGCGGCAGGGAGAGCAGCGCGAGCAGCCGGTTGTAGGTGGCGGTGAGGCGGGCGGAGCGCTTGGGCGCGCGGTGGTGCTGGTGGAGCTGGCCCATGAGCTCTGCGACGTGCGGGATGATGGGCGGCCAGGAGCTGCGCGCGTGGCGCAGCAGCCGGATCAGCAGCAGCAGCGGCGTCTTTGTGTCGCCCGCGTGGAGCGTCTGCGGCGCGCGCAGCGCCCGCTGCACGTGCGGGAGTAGCCGCCGCAGGGTGTCCCCGCCAATGTGCGAGTGCGGGCGGCGCAGGTTGTGGAGGATGATGAACGGCGGGATGCGCGGCGGCCGCTGCGCCTGTGCCTGTGCCTCCTGCTCCGCCGCGGGGGGGGGGGAGTCCACAATCTCCCTGACGGCGTCCTTCAAGCTCGTTCCGCCGCCGCCCCCCGGCGCGCCCAGGCGCGCCCACACGTCGATGCGCAGCGCGGCCTGGCGCTCGTCCGCCGCCATCAGCACCCACGCCCACCCCACCACGTCCTCGGCGGCGTACCCGCGCGCGGCCAGGTACTGCAGCGCGCCGCCGCCAAACACGGCGTCCACCGCCGCCGCATCCGACGACGGCCCGCGATCAGGCAGAAGGAAGTGGTACATGTACTCGTATGTGATGCTCTTGAGCGACATTGCGCCGCGCAGCGGCTTGCGCGGCCAGGGCGGCGGCTTGCGCGCGCGGCGCAGGGATGTCCCGCGGGACAGCGGGTCGTGGAATGTCAGGTCGGCCTTTCCCGGGCGGGGGCGCGACGGGATGTCGAGTGCGCGGCCGAGGAGGTGTAGTAGTGCGAGGAGGGTCTTTGGGCGGCGGTGGCAGCAGGCGGTGGTGGTGGTGGTGGTGGTGGCGTGCGGGGGGGGTGCTGCGGTGGTGGGCGTCGCCGCGGGGCTAGAGTGCTGCCTGGGGTGGAGAAGGGGGTACGGGGTGGGGCGGGGCCGGCGGAGAATTGCCCGGGCCGGGGCGGAGCTGAAGATGGGGTGTGACATTCATTGAGTGGCGGTGACGGAGGGCGGGCAGGAAATGATGGGAGGGAGTGAAAAGTGGGTGTGGGGGGATTAGTCAGCAGCGGGGGGTCAGACATGCACAGTGTGTGTGTGTGTGTGTGTGTGTGTGTGTCTATGTGTGTGTGTGTATCTGTATCTGTATCTGTATGTGTGTGTCTGTATCTGTATGTGTGTGTCTGTATGTGTGTTTGATATCGTGTGTATGTGTATATCGTGTGTATATCGTGTGTATATCGTGTGTGTATCGTATCGTGCATCGCAGTCAGGGAGCGTCACTCGGGCAGATGTCCCAGCGGGATCTAATCTAATCACGCATCACATCTAATCTAATCACACGTCCATGCACAGCCACCACCAGCCACCGTCCCCTCTCTCTGTTTCCCAGCCACATACAGCCACACACAGCCACCTCTTGTGTCCTCTTGTGTCCTTTTCTGCCCAGCCTCTTTTGCACGCCCACAGCGCAGTGACACCTCCACAACTCCACAACTCCACAACTCTCTGCTACACACACTCTCTCTCTCACGCACTCACGCACACACACACACTCTCCCACCCTGGCTGCATTCCTTCGTGCATAACTCGGAGAAGGCAAGCACGCACGCACTCGCTCACTGGCTTGGCCTCTCTCGAACACCCATCCATCAATCCCACATCCATCATCCATCCATCCATCCCTCTCTCCGGTCCTGGTCTTGGTCCACAGAGACAGCAGGCAGACAGATACAGACAGACAGTCACAGACAGACAGACCGACTGACTGACAGACAGACACACACACAGACAGACACACACACAGACAGACACACACACAGACAGACTGCAAGCAAGCAATCAGCCAACCTTGCAAGCACTGCCACTGCCCGTCCGTCCAGACTCCGCTCCCCGCCCACTGCTCCAATACCCACAACCCCCACCCCCATGGTCAACGCCCCCACCGCACACCACACAACATCGCACAAACGCAAGCGCGGCGCAGAAATGAAGGGCTCCGAAGACGCCGCCGCAGACGCTGCGGCCGAGAAGCGCAGGGCGGTCTGGGACCAGATCACGCGGGATCTTGCGGTGGTGCTCAAGGAGTGAGTTTTTTCCTGTATACGCGTGCATTGCACTGGACCGCGAATCTGATCTCGAGCCCCCCCAAACAGACACGACACCCACCCCTCGGTCCTCACGGCCACAATCCCCCCCCCCGACTCCACCTCCACCGCCGCGGGCTCCTCCTCCTCCTCCTCCGACTCCTCCGATGGCACCCCGCCCATCAAACGCGCCCGGCTGTCCTCCCACCCGCCCACCATCGCCGAGCGCCTCGCGGCAGGGACCTACACAACCCCCACCGCGCTCCTCTCCGACATTGCCGCCGTCTGCCGCACCCTCGACGCGCCCACGGCAACAGCCCCCTTCCACGACCTCGCGCACACGCTCGTCACGCGCGAGTGTGCCCGGCGCCCCGACCTCTTCCACGGCGCGCACCTCCCGCCCGCCGCCGCCGCCACCGCAGCCCCCGACCGCGACAAGCTCGCCCTCATGGTCATGGCGCACCACGGCCCCCTCTTCTCGTCGCTCCAGACCGCCATCGCCACCGTGGCCCCCGCCCCGTCCGCCGAGCGCCTCTCGCGCTCCCCCTCAGCCTCCGGCTCCTCCCCCACCGCCTCCACCGCGCCAACATCCACCTGCGCGTCGCCCCGCACCGCGCCAACCAGCATCGTGCGCGTCGTGGCGCCGCTCAACGAGGCCGCGCTCCCTCCGCTCATCAGCACCGTCAAGGCCGCCTCAAACCCGCTCAAACGCGGCGCTGCCGCCGTTGCCGCTGCCGCCGCCGAAAAGGTGCCCACGCTCGCCGAGGCATTCCCGCCCGTGCGCATCAGCTCGCTCGCGCCGCCAAAGGCCGGCGCGCTGGGCGTCGTGGGGCTCAAGTGGGGCGGCGTGATGGGGCCCGGCGGCGTCGCCGTCGTCAATGGCGGCGCCAGCGCGCGCCCAGAGCCCGCGGGCGAGTGGCTGCTCTACCGGAACCACCCGCCGCGGACGGCAAAGTGGCGGGCGCTCGCGCGCGGGGAGCCTGTGCGGCAGGGCATGGGGCTGCCGGCAGAGGTGGTGGCTGCGTATTCGAGCTTTGCGCCGGTCAGGGACGATGCAGGCGCAAAGGTGCCGGCGGGTGTCAGGGGCCGTGTGTGGTGGGAGCGCGTCGGGCGCGAGGTGTTTAGGGAGGCGTTTGAGGGCCATCCGGGCGTGGGCCACATGTTCCGGGAGAAGGAGGACGAGGAGGAGGCGGCGGCGGCAGCCAAGGGGTCAAATGCGGATGTCGAGATGGGCGAGGCTGCGGCGGACGGCGGCGACGACGAGGAGGAGCAGTTTAGGAAGGCGGTCGAGAGCTGGGAGCCCGACGAGGATGTCCCCGTGGACTTTCGGCTGCTCGAGGGCGCGGAGGAGGGTGTGGTGGCGAGGAAGAAGAAGGAGGAGGAGAAGAAGGAGGGCGAGGGCAAGGAAGACGAGCAGGAGGAGGAGGAGGAGGACGAGGAGGAGGAAGAGGTCGCGGGCGTCAATGCCGACGAGACACTCAAGGAGATTTCAAACCTGCTCAAGCGCCTGCAGAGCCACCAGTACATCCGCCTCTCCACCGCGCCCGCCCCTCCCGCCCCGCGCATCACAACCACCAGCACCACGGGCAGCGCCGCCGCCGCCGCAGCAACAACCGACACCTCCACCGACACCCCCACCGCCGAGGAACTCACCCTCTACAACGACATCCACACCCGCCTCGCCCACCTCATCGCCTCCCTCCCCCCCCACGCCACCGCCAGCGCCGACGGCACCCCCACCGCCCCACTCGCCATCTCCCCCTCCACCCGCTCGCCACCGGCACGCCAATCTACACCGGCACCCTCCCGTCCACCCCCGCGCCCCCGCCGCAGCCCTCGCAGCCCTCAACGCCGCAGTCGGCATGTCCCCATCCTCCACCTCCCCCGCCCCCATCGCACTCATGACCCGCGCATCGGCCACAGCGCCGCCGCGCCTCCAGGGCGCACCAAACGTGCAGACATACTACACGCCGCCGCCCCCGCCGCAGCAGCAGCAGTACCACGGCCACCAGCTCCCCGCCGCAACAATGCCCCACCACTATCCGAGCCCGTATGCGCCGCCGCCGCCGCGCGTCGTCAGCCCGGGCGTCAGCAGGGTCGCGCAGCAGCAGCCAATGTTTCATGCGCATAGCATGCCGCCGGCGGCGACGGCGGGCGCGGCGGGCGGCGCCGCCGTCGCGAGGAGGGTCAATGTGCCGCCGCCGATGGGGCTGGCGGCGATTGGCGCGGGGTATGGTGGTGGTGGTGGTGGCGGTGGTGGTGGGTATGTTGGGCAGAGGGGGGCGGGGCGGGGGTGGGGGTGGGGTGGGAGTGGTGGGGGGAGCGGTCGGCGCGGATGCGTTGAGGATGGGGGTGCAGCATACGCAGGCGAGTATGGAGAATGGGACGGTGCCGGGGGGGAGGTATGCTGGCAGGAGTAGGAGGTAGTTTGGCTGGGCTTGTGTGTGGTCTTCGGGGCTTTCGTTTTGGGGGTGGAGGGAGGTGGGAGGAGGGGGGTGGTGGGAAAGACTGTGCGTGTTGTTTGTGTGTGTGTGCGTGGCAGAGCTGTGTATGTTCCGCGCCCTTGGTTTCTCTGTAGGATTTTGTTTCTTGTTGTTGGTATGACTCTTATTATTCGCTGGTACACTTTTTTTTTCTCTCTGGTACTCTTTTTTTTTTCTCTGGTACTCTTTTTTTTCTTTCTTTCTCTGGTATGGTATACTTTTTTTACACTTTTTTTTTCTTCTTCCGTTCTCACTTGGTACTCTTTTTAAAACTGTCTACGTTTCTTCTTCCTTTCTTTTCTTTCTTTCCTCCCTACACCTGCTGTGCTGTGCTGTGCTGTGCTGTGCTGTTTTGGTGGTTGGCTGGTGGGTTGGTGGGTTGGCTGGTTGGCTGGTTGGCTGGCAGGTTGTAGTTGGTAGTTTGGTAGTTGCTAGTTGCTAGTTGCTAGTTAGTAGTTACTAGTTGGTAGTTTGTTGTGGTTTTTCACTTGCTTTCTTGGTTGCTTTGCTTTGCGTTGCGTTGCGTTGCGTTGCGTTGCGTTGCGTTGCCCCGCAGTGCGTGCAGTGACTTGCGCTTGCGGCTGTTGTGTATGCGGCTGTTGTGTATGTGTGTATGTGCGTATATGTGCGTGTGCGTGTATGCGGTAGGGGATGGTGGTGAGGCATTGATGTATACACTGCAGAGGCGGGGGCGGGGGTTGGGGCGGGGGTTGTAGAATCAAGTAATCAGTCGGTCAGTCAGTCAGTCGGTCAGTCAGTCAGTCAGTCAGTCAAATGAGCAGAGCAAAAGCAGAGTAAATAAGCAGAGTAAATGAGCAGAGTAAATGAGCAGAGTAAATGAGCAGAGTAAATGAGCAGAGTAAATGAGCAGAGTAAATGAGCAGAGCAAAAGCAGAGCAAATACAAGTACAAGTATAAATAAAAATAAAAATACAAGTATCCTGCGTGTCCGTCAAGGGTACATACTCTACACATACTCTACAATACACATACAACACCACATACCTGGTGCATGCATGCACACAGATATATACATACATGTAGCTACCTATAGTGTAAGTGAGCTATTTTGGCAGACTGGGATTGGGATTGAGACACTCGGAGGGGCACTCGGAGGGGTGGTGGTGGTGGTGGTGGTGGTGGTGGTGGTGGTGGTGGTGGTGGGTAGCTAGCGTCACAGCGCATCACTCGGCGGCGAACCATAGTCTGTGATGCAGACGGCCGCCAATCTACTGCGGGCAGGACCATGTGCCGCTCACTGGACACCATCCCTTTTTTTGTTTTTGTTTGTTGCTGTTGTTTAACTCATGGACTATACACAGTTTAACTCATTAATTACACACAGTTTAACTCATTAATTATACACATGTACAGACCGTGGAGCAGTCAATGGCAATACTGATACTACAGCCCCGGAACTACGTGTATGTACCCTGGCCACACCCAATAAAGGCGCTGGCACTCATCCGCCGCCGCTATCTACAGAACCGAAAGAAAACAAAACGCACAATCGCACAATCGCACAAACGCACAAGCGCACTATTTAACAACAATCCGCGTCTTCTCTCTTTCCCCCGAACTATTTCCCACCACATGGACACCACCAGGCGTGGGGGCACGCCCACCAAGCACCTCCATCTATGTCTATCTATCTATCTATCCATCTATCTACACCCCCCCCCCCCTCCCCGTCACTTCAACCCGCCCCACCCCCTCACCACCCCCGCCACCCACGCCCCCACCTCCGCACCACCATACACCCCCGCTGCGGCCACCAGCTCGCGCATCGCCCCGACGCGCAGCAGCCGCCCGGGCGGCAGCAGCAGCACGTGATCCGGGTTCCCGCTGGTGCCCACCGTGTGCACGCGCTGCCAGCGCATGCGCTTCACGGCCGTAACGTAGGCGCGCAGCACGGCGGCGTCGGCGCATGATGCGAGGAGCGCGCCGGGGCGGCCCTGCAGGTAGAGGCCGCTGGTGGAGGGGTGGGTGTGCGTGAGGGTGTGGAGGGCGGCGAGCTTGGCGGGCGAGTGGAAGTGGTGGAAGGTGAGGAGGGTGAGGGGCATGGCGGGTGGGTGTGGATTGGTGGTTTGGTGTGGATATTGTTGGATGGTTGGTATTGGATATTGGTGTTGGGTAGATGGTATTGGATATTGATATTGGATGGTTGGTGTTTGGCATGTAGTGTGAGGTCATGTCCTGTGACCCAGTGCGCGCTACCGGTTGCCATCCGCCAAACGCGTCTCCCTTCAACACTCAACCTCGCTCAGCTCAACACCTCCCCCAACAACCACACCCAGCCATGCCACCCCTCCGCCGCCTCACCGCCCCCTCCGCCGCCGCCGCCGCCCGCGGCTCCTCCTCCTCCTCCTCCTCCCCCCTCTCCCCCTCCGCCTCCTCCTCCGCCCTCACCGCGACCCCCTTCCCCCCCTACGAGCCCCCCTTCACGCCAATCGCCCTCACAGCCCTACAAACGCTCACCAACCTCTCCGAGAACAACGGGCGCCCCACCCCCATCGACAAGCTCTGCCACGCCGCCACCCAGGCCCTCAACAAGCTCAGCGAGACGGCCGCCGACCTCGCCGACCACGTCCCCTACACCGACGCCGCCGACGCCGACGCCGACCTAGACAGCGACACGGAGTCGCGCCAGGCGCTGCTCGACAAGCTCGAGGCGCAGGCCCGCGCGCTGGTCGACCAGGGCAAGGCCGCAAACGACATCAAGGAGGTGCTGAAGCTGGCTGTGCGCGACGCGCGCGACGGGCGGGAGGCGGCGCGCCGCGGCGCAGAGGAGGCCGGCCTGGACGCGGTCGTGGTGGCCGCGGACGAGGGCGTGGTGGGCGGCTTCCGGAAGAGGATGGCCGAGAGGAGCGTCCACTACGATGGGCTCAGCATGAGGGCAAAGTATACCCCCCCCCCCCTCCCCAAACCTACCAACGAGAATACAGTAGCTGATGCCGGGCAGATACGGCACCGTCGGCGAATACCTCCAGTTCCGGCGCATGGTGTGGGCCTCGCAGCGCGGCGACGCAAACATGCCCCGCGTGTCGACCTGGTTCCAGCACCTCGATGGCAGCGGTGGTGGTGGTGGTGGTGGGCGGCGCGGGGGCGGCGGTGGCCGGCCGTCCCACGCCCCGGACGAGTCCGACTCGGACTCGGACATTGAGATTGCGCAGGAGCGGCAGTCGTACCAGTGCCCGCTGACGCTGCGGACGTTTTCCGAGCCGTACACGTCGACCGTGTGCCCGCACTCGTTTGAGAAGGAGGCCATCCAGGACTACATCCGGCGCGGCGCGCGGCACCAGGGCGTCAGCTGCCCCGTGCCCGGGTGCTCGCAGACGCTGACGCTGGCGACGGTGCGGCTGGATGCGCTGCTGCTGAGGAAGGTGCGGAGTGCGGCGGCGAGGGAGCGCGATAGGGCCGCGGAGCTGGTGGATGGTGGTGGGGATAGTGCGGATGAGGGGATGGTGGATGTGGATGATGCCGATGCGGATGCGGGTGCGGGTGCGGGCGGGGTGGAGGTCAAGAATGAGAGGAGGCGGGGTGGGGTGATTATGAAGCGGGGGAGGGGCAAGGTGGTGGCGCTTAGTGATGAGGATGATGATTAGGGAGGGGGTTGAATGTCTTTTTTTTCTTCTTTTTCTTCTTTTTTTGTTTCTTTCTAGTAGTAGCCTTTGGTTTTAGGGAAATTAAAAGAGGATGGCTATCCTCACATCATTGGGAATAAATATTTTTTTCCTCCTCTTCCCCTCCCCCTATCACGGTCGAATACTGCATATTACAGAATTGGCGGTTCAAACATCGAGTGCCGTGTAGGAGGTCTTTCGACGGAAGCAATGCATCGTTGATGAACCCAACCAGATAGTTGAAGCGAGTGATATTCTATGATTACGAATCACAACCAAGTACATGTAAGCATTCTGAGACGTGTACATAATGCGTTGCACACGCGTGAAGTTACATTAGGTCTACTCGTAACTTTTTGACGCTTGTACTCTAAAAGGAACCGCTATTGCACACCATACTAAACCGTGGACTTGGGGCATATGCAATATAAGTGGTTCCTTTTTACAAACGTCACGGAACTACGAGTACATCCTGCTGCATGTACAGCAAAACCCACCATAGCCCACCGTAGTACCCCCCCATGGTGGTCGAACCCTGCTGGAGGTTTATGGTAGGCCAAGGGGGTGGAACTTCGAGAGAGAGAGGGCGAGGGGCACTTGCTATCAAACCACAGCACAGGTTCTTCTCTCTCTATATATACACATATACTCTAGAGAGAGAGAGAGTAATGTCCGCTCCGCCCCAAAAGCAATGGTGTTGCTATGGCAGGAGGTTATCCTCTACAAAAACCCATCTACTTGGATACATGTATATATTCCCCACATCACAAGCAAAAAGCCACACCCAGGACATCACGAGGCGCGTGCTACTGTGCGATGCGAGCCCTAAAAAGCACCGTGGAATGCAGAACCTACTGCTAATACTACTAATACTACTACTACTACAAGAATCATTTCCAGTCTGACATATACGCGTCTTGTGCAGATGCAATACCGGCAAAAACGTTATATGACCCTCCAAAAAAAAGTTACACATAATAATATTACCGCTCCCAATCCAGAGTAATACAGACGTACAAGCGTACAAGCGTACAAACATACAAAGCCGAAAATACAAGGAACAAAAAAAGAAAAGACTAGAAAAACTCCCAAGACAACAAGGTTTTTTTTTATCTGATATCAAAACAAAAATAAAAAAGAAATGTAGAAAACAGGAAATAAAAACATAAAAATAAGATAGAGCAGAAAAGAAGTTATAACCCACAACAAGACAACCTATTTACTTTTTCACGCCTGAACTCTTGAAAACTGACAATCTGGGGAGGGTGCATAAAATAAAAACAAAAAGAGAAGAGCGTAACAAGATTAATAGAAGATGATAGATAGAAATACATAATGAATCTATGAGTCTTGCAAGAATCCCACCTTTCTTTTCCCCTTTGAGCTACTCCCTGGTACCGGGTTGGCCTTTGGCAAGATAGTACGCCTGTTCGACGCTGCACCTGTCGCGCTAGCAACTGCCGCCGCCAGAGTCTTTGAATCCTTGATCGCAGCCACAGCACTCGACTCCCTAACGTCCATGACAACAATCCTGCAACTTGTACCCAGCAATATCCTCGCAACGTTGCCCTCGGGCGTGCTCACACTATCGCCGTCCCACTCGCCATCCTTCGTCCGGCCCGGTGGAATGACGTCGACACCAGTGACGGTAGCACCGCCGCAGTTCCACCCCTCCAGCACAATAAACTCCTTCTCGGCTTTGCCGTCCTCCCCATTCCAGAGCCCCATCCCGAGCGTGCCGGATTTGTAGGAGCGCTTCTGCATTTTGGCCTCTTCGACTTTCCAGAACTTCTTCAGAGACGGTATTACCATGACTACGCTGCCAAACACGAATGTGACCGTCTCATCGTTGATTTGAAGGCCGCCCATCGTTGTTGTCTTCCCCTTATCCAACACGGCAGTGTTGGAAAAGAAGCTACTTCCCGGAATCGCAGTGACAGAGAGAAACCCTATACCCCCAGTCATGTCTCTTGCGCTGCTCCCACGGCGCCTGCGAATCGTAGTACCAGTTCCGCCAGACATAACGCTCATTGCACGGTTGGATGGGCTTCGGCCACTGATTTCGCTGACGGATTCATCGTAATGGTTGGAGGAATGGGCTTTACGGCTGTTGTACCAGGTTTCGCCCACAACCCCCCCAATGAAGAAGCCGGTCACGGATGCTTCATCGAGCTTTGAGAGAACGCCTTCAAGGTCCCAAACACCCCATTCTCCATCTTCACAGAGAACGATGATGCCGCGACCTCCGGTAAGCCATTCGGCGCCAAGGACCTTTTTTCGGCGGTCCGACGTACGTGAGAAGGAAGTATAGAAGCTACTGAGCCAGGACTTTGTGCGTGTGTCGAGAATTCTTACTGCGCCTTTACGGTCCGCGACCAGGAGGTGTTGGCGGCGTGACTTTGACGTGGGAGAGGTGTTGAACGAGAGTGAGGTCGCCGGGGCGTGGAGAAATACGTTGATGGGCCTGGAGGGCGTTTTGAAAGTCACTGGAAGCGAAGATTTGCGTGGCGGAGGATGAAGCGATACGCGCCAAAGTAGGATCAGGCCGTTTGTATCTGCAGAAGACGAGGCAATCAAGATGTCCCAGGCATCGGAGTTACCGAACCGGGGTGGGCTATAGGAACCCGGGGATCCGCTAGGGGTTCGTCTTTCTGAGCTCTCGTGAGAGAAGGAGCTGTTGACAGACGGAACAATAGTGACAGATACTGCACTTGGTACTTCTTTGTGGCCATAGATTCCGGTCCCTAGGACAATGACATGCTCTCGCTTTTTCGTAGACTGGCTTGATGGTGGGGGCGCTCGCGGGAGAGTTATCAGACGGATAGACCGATCAGCGCATGTAGCCACTATCAAGAAATTCTTCTGGAGGAGGTCATTCGGGAGTCTGCTCATCGAGTCTTCTTCATCATCATCACCCACACCCCGTGAGGCCTCCAGGTCTGAAGGTAGGATAGAAGCCGGCGGGAACGAGATATGGTGAACTGGTGTCCCAAGATGAACTGTGTATGAACATGCAAACTGTTCCTCATCCGCCGGCTCCGGCTGTTCTTCTGACTCGGCGCCGTTGATCGCGTTCTTCTTTGACAGCGGACCGTCAAGAATCATCTTGTCATCAGCATCATCGTCACGCGCAATAGCCTTCTGTTTCCCTGAAGACGCGTCCTTCGGCGAATTCTTCGAAGCCCCCTTAGCGCGCCACAAAATAGTGAGTCCGGACTCATGGGCGCATATCAGGACCTCAGAGACTGTTGTTGGGCGGGATTGTAGAGAGCGAGGATAGAATTGTGAGGTGTAGATGTGAGAGTGTGGGAGATTGTAGGTGAGCTGCGAGAAAGCTGAGAAGGAAGTATCTTTTGATGAGAGGCGAGTTGCTTTTGGGGCCATGATGATGATGGCTGATGCGATAGTGTATGATGTGTACGGACGGGGGCTCGTCGAAGGGTATGATGTTGAAGTTATTCGAGGTTGACGCGATGGATGGATAACAGAAGCAATGATCATCCATCCGGCTTGGCGCGTTTGCTCTATTTGGCGTTGCATGAGGATGCAACGTTACCTCATACCTTGTGACCGCAGGGCCAGCTACCTAGCCAAAAGAAACAAACCAAAGAAAACAAACCCTACGCATATTTAGGCCTTGGGCTCACAAACATCACTTGAGTCCCAACGGATTGTATAGATGTATTCACTCTGGTTCTACACAATCTACCAAAGAACTCTACATAAGTTTGTTCCGGCTTGTATGTACAGCGACAGGTAATGGGTGATAGAACACCTGAGATACAGCTATCTGCAAACACCGTATGCTGGTGGCGTTTTACACAAAACAGGTATCACTCGATCTCAGCCCGTTCCATCACTTATACTTATTACCTGCCCCTGTACAGTACGAGGTGACAAGTGAAGGCATGCAACCAAAAACACACATCCCAATTGCGATCTGGAATCAACAAGGCTTCATAGAGTAAGACTTTGGGTATCAAATTAATATATCAATATATCTACAAGGTCACTCTCTCGGGCTAGGTGTGAAAGAAAGTACATGAGATTCGGCTACATACAAATAAGTGGTCTTGGCTTGTTTTTGGCAACTCAACACAATAAAATCAACACAGCTCATGCCAGAGGCATCATAGTTTGATTTTGAGTTGATAGGGCAATTCTTGACATGCAAGAAATATACTTCTCCAATTCGGGGAGATTATTCATGATAATTGAAAAGTAGCATGCCTTCACTTTTCACCTCGCACTGTAGGTACATACGTGTACGATACACCTATACGAGGCCCAAAGCACCACATGCTAGCAAATTAAACCATTTCCCTTCACGATATTTCTATCAATTTTGTTGCATATACATACAATGCAGTTTTTTAAATCTAAACTGCGTGCACCCTTCCGAATACATGCTCTCGATGTGTTACACAGTCATTGAGTAGTATGTACTCGTAGAGTGTGTGGAAAAGCTTATGCCGTGTTCCTTGTTTAGCTTACTGAGCGTGTGGGTATGTACAAATACAAGTACCTCTATGTATCGATCCCGCTAGACACAAGGACCGTACTCGCGTACCTACATGTACCGCAGTATGGGGTTAGATGCGAGTGATGCCTTGTGATCCCTTTCCTGATAAATCTTATGTATATCGTAGACCGAGGTTTTGATGTATGATAAACGCGCCTATTCGAGAGGTGAGAAATACTCAATGTCTACAGGCTGGTACTCTAGCTAGTACCAATTGCTGCTAGATCTAATCAATACATGCGCATATAGGTACTTTCTCACCCTCCTCAGAATTGGCCAGGGTTGCTCCGCCAAGGCCTTTGGAGCCGCGGTTTCACCTACGAATGTTTCAGCGTCACGCGTCTCCCCACCAGGAGTCCAGGACGTCCCCGCCTGATGTTCCAAAACCCCCAACCAGATATCACGATTTCCACAAAACGCTCAATCCGATGTCCCGGATATCGTCCCTTGGTCTGCACACCCCTGCAGCTCTCCCGTACTGTATAACCGAGTCATTACTACCTGATCCCCCACCTCCAAACTCCTACAGATTCACCACAGGTTTACCGCACGAAGAGCTTCTAGTCACAGGATCTGCTGTAATATGGTCCCAAGGCGGCGTGATTCGTCGTGTGTTTCGCTATGACGTTGAAAAGGAGCCAGTACAGCAAGCCGTACTCACTTGGTTCTCTTCCGATGATCCCCAAGACGCAATTCACCATGCGCATGGTAGCTCATCTCCAGATGAGGATGGCGAGGGGAAATATATCAACGGTCCCGAGGGAAATAAGAGGAAAAATCAGGACATGCCCGGCGGAGGTAGCTCGAAGAAAAGGGTCAGTACCTGGAATTCAAAGAGCAGGACGTATGCTGCACAATTGGGAAGCTTCCCTAAAGCTCACGGTACCGTCGGAGGGGGCGGGGGAATGCTTTCTACAACAGGCGATATTGACGATGAAGATTTTATACCAGGGAAGGTCAGAGCATTGGTCGTGTTTCTAAAAAGTCAGGCATTTGTCTACTTTCTGTCAGGAACAAGTCATGTTATCCACTTGCCGTTCGAAGTCGAGCGTGCAATGCCAGCTCCGCATGGGTTAATCTTGCAACGAAAATCACAGATTCTTTCAGTAGCTTCCCCAGGTCCATTTTCTCCTGGAAATAGCTTCAATTCTCGTCCAACTGTTAACACAATCAAAGACTCCCCTACCCTCTTCTCTCTAACAGATCCTCTTTTGGAGGTCGGTTTGATTGTAACATCCTCCAGTACTCCTTCAACCGAAGATTTGATATTTATATCACCAACATCTGAGCTTGACGCTTCTGCCACTGAGGACACTGGTTCCAGACTTAATAACTCGGTTAACCCAGAAGTAATCTTTGCTGTCACTCGAAACTGGGAAAGGACACACATCACTGTTTGGAATGTTCGTTACATCCCCCAAGAGCCACCAACAAACGCACAGCGCCGTACACCGAGTGCCTCTGGTACAGCATCCCGAAGGCGTTCCTCTTTTGGACCTGGGACAGGTGGCACAACTCCTGTTTCTGGTGGCGGTCCTGGCTCCATTGCGTCTACATCCACGATTGTTGGTAACAGGGAGTCTCTTGGGCCGTCAGACCTGACCTCTCTTCCCGATCTCAATGACGATTTTGACTCGGGCGGAAGAAGAGGCAGTCGACGTGTATCTTCTCTTGTCGCGAGAGCAGACCTATCTGCAAATCATGATAGACCCAGTCGATTCTCTGATGTTTCGGGGTCCATTAACGCTTCTTTCGGTTCCCAAATTCCCACGGCGCCATATAATTCGATGAATCTTGATAGTGAACAGCCAGTCGATGAACTTTTGAATGAGCTTAATATGGGCGCTCTAGGCATTGGAATGGGGGGTCTTGGAATATATGATGGCGAGGGTTTACGAAACGAAGTGCTTATGAGTAAAATTGAGAGCTACCCGTTTAAATCATCTCTCGGTGAATCAAGTGGCAAAGCTGGTCAATTACCAAAGGTATTTACACTACACGCACCAAGCTCTTCAACTGCTGCAGCAGCAGTAGGGAAGGAGAGTGGCGGGAAGAAGGTTGTTCTGTGTGTCATGAATGTCGAGGAAAGTGAGCTACTTTTAGTCACTTTCTTATTACAAATTCACCCTTCAATTCCTCGAGGCTACAGCCGTAGGTCTAGCACTAGATACGGGTCTGTGACCATGGGATATACCCCTGTATTTGCAAATATGGAGAGGAAGAAGGGGGTACTTGATGCAATCAAGATGGAAGACCATGGCGCCTCTCGAATCCTTATACTCACTGATGACGGGGAGTTGCAATTATTTTCTCCCTGGGGCCCTAGTATTCGGGTTCTCCTGCCGCCGACTCTATCAAGATGGAACACGAATGTTGTGGGCGAGGATGGAAGCAGAAGAGGCAGTCGGAAAAAAGGTTTTGCAAGAACCTTGTCGACTAGCCCAGATAGATATGAAGAACTGCGTCACTCTGAGATAGGTGGTAGGGTTACAGTCGTAGACGGGGATGGTGTAGGGCATCGAATTAGCATCACGATGGCGCCCAGAGAAACCGCAATAAAAACATGCCTGGAGACATCTAGGGTAATTCTTGGGGCTTCTGCAGGCTCACCTGTGGGAGAGGGAATGTGGGCTTCGTGGATTGAAGTTGGAAAGTGGCTTGGTATTAACACTAGCCCCGATCCCGTTGTATCTTCTCGTGGCCAGTCCAGTCAACAAAAAGTTCCTGAAGTGGATGAATGGAAAGCCTTTGTAACCACCCTCTTTTTACTTGCAATACCCTCACTGCCAGAGCCTAAACCGACCGGAAGAAGAAAAAGTGCTGGGTTTGTGAGGAGTGCAAGTCTCGTAGCTTCAAAGGAATGGGAAGATTTGGTGGCAAGTGAAGGAGAATGGGGGAGTGGTCCAGAGTATTTGAAGTCACCAGCTTGGACATGGATGGTCGAGGAGGAGGAAAATCGCATTCTTGCCCAGATGGAGAGTGCTACGCATACTACGCCAAAATCCAGATCACATTCTACGCCCGAGACGAAGAAAATGAATGCTTTTATCACCGAATGTATCTCCCTAGCTAGAGATTTCACAAAGACACCCATGGGCCAAGCAGTGAAAGACAAATACTACGGCGGGGATGGAGGCTTGGAGCCCCTCAGAAAAACTGGGTTAGCAATGTTACTGGTTGCTTTGCACCTGGTGAGGGAGGAATGGAAATTGGACGTAACTATGGAAGGTGCAGGGCGCAGGCTGTGCCCTGTTTTAAGACAACTTGCAACTTGGCTGGCTTGGTCGGAGTGGATCGAAGAATACATGCTCGAGGACGTGGAAATGTCATCATGGAAATTTGATGAGAGTATGTTGAAAGACCTTCTGTTCGCTATACGCCTTATGCTGACGTTATCCAGCGAAAATATCGAGCATTGAGGTTCCTCCACAGCCGTTCAAAGCACCTTCGATATACGACTGGCTCATAGGGTGCCTAGAAGGTACAAACAATGGGCCGTTCATGATGCTGCAAGACATCGTTACAATTCCGGTATCCTCGCCGACAGGAAGTCATTATTCTACCGCCTCCCAGTCTCGTGCAAGAAATCCGTTCTCCCCTCCTCCAATGCCACCGCCACTGCCAACGCAAAAACGTGTATTTGCTAGACTTACACCTAGGACAAGGATCATCACCGAGCTCTATACCACCTTGACAACTCCTGGCTCTACTGATGTAGATGTAGTTGCTCGAATGGTGGAGCTGAAGATGAATACTACAAGCCTAGAAAGATTGCCGGAGGGGGTTGCGGTCCCCCTCCGAGAAGCAGTTGCCCGGTGCCAGGAAGAGCCACCGACTACTTGGGGTGCACAGGCATTAGACCTTGTTGGAAGAAAAGACCTGAAAATGCTAATCGACCCTGGAAAGGGAAGGAAAGAGGGCGGTGCCAAGTGGCAGAGTGTAAGAACCCATTTTGGAAGAAATATACCAAGCCTTAAGTTAACGACATATTTTAATATTAACAGGCTCCAACACATGAGGCTACAATGGATGTTCACGCAATTTGCAACTCAACCTTTGAAATTGAAGCGATTGGGTCATACGACCATCTTGCCGAACATGATAGACAGGCGGTATCGCGACTAATATTCAAAGAGGACCGACGTACTGCTGAAGCAACGAAATTGCTTTCCTCAGTCAAGTCTGCAGTTGCTAAATGTATTCCCGAGCAGCATTGGACGGAACAGGACACTTTGAACGCTCAAAAAGAAATAGCTCAAAATGTCGCGGTGAGAACATTATCGGTATCACCTGGGAGAGGATTGTTTAATTTCTCCTCTAGAATTCCTTTGTTGACAGAAAAGTTTCCTATCTCTGCATTCAATCTTTCCACGGTCATGAAACCAAGTAATACAACTGTTTCAGCAGACAAGGCCACTTATAGCGAGGAAAAGGTTTGCTGGGCCTTCTTCCACGCCGGCGTCTCCGCAGGTGTGAGCATCTCAAGAGAAGCCAAAGAGATTGATACCAGCTGGATTGTGTTTAATAAGCCTGCGGAATTATCGAATCGTCACGCAGGGTTCTTGTTAGGCTTGGGAATGAACGGACATCTAAAGAGCATTGCTAAGTGGCATGCTTTCAATTACCTTACCCCTAAACATACAATGGTATCTATTGGGCTATTGTTGGGTTTGAGCGCGAGTTATTTGGGAACCATGGATACAACAATCACGAAACTTCTCTCTGTACATGTTACTAGGCTTCTACCGCCTGGCAGCGCAGAATTGAATCTGAGTCCCCTTACACAAACAGCTGGAATTATGGGTATCGGATTACTGTACGCGAATACACAGCACAGAAGAATGAGTGAGGTCATGCTCAGCGAGATCGAGTATGTCGAAATAGTGGATAGTTGTGTTCCTAGTGATACATTACGTGATGAAGGATACAGGCTTGCGGCAGGTTTTGCGCTCGGGTTCATCAATTTGGGCTCTGGGAAAGATCTTCGCGGTCTACATGATATGCACCTTGTTGAGCGACTTCTTTCATTAGCTGTCGGGAGCAAGAAAGTCACAGCCGTTCACATACTCGACAAGGCGACTGCAGGAGCTACTATCGCCCTGGCTCTTATTTATATGAAAACTAACGATGAGGGACTCGCCAGGAAGGTAGATGTACCGGATACTATTCATTTATTCGATTACGTTCGTCCGGATATATTCTTACTTAGGACTATCGCGAAGAACCTCATCATGTGGGATAATATACAAGGAAGCTTTTCATGGATTAGAAGAAGTTTAGTTCCATTCTTAAGGGGGAGATACAAGTTGAGCATGACAGATGTTTTCGATCTGGACAGTGAGGATTTGCCCTTCTTCAATATCATAGCGGGTCTGTGCTTTTGTATTGGGTTGAAGTTTGCAGGGAGCGGAGATGAAGAAGTCAGAGATGTTTTGGTCCACTACTTGGATCAATTCATCAGGCTTTGCAATATGCCTGGTAAGCTCACATTTGCTACATCTTAACCAACGAATATTAACCCTATTAAATAGCACGCAACCACGATCAAAAACTCACAAGGGCGACGTCGAGAAATTGCCAAGATCTTATAGCGCTAGCTGCATCAACTGTAATGGCCGGGACAGGAGATGTGGCAGTGTTTAGACGGTTGAGGAAACTCCACGGAAGAATCGAGCCAGATGTCACTTATGGAAGCCATCTTGCCGCACATCTGGCAATTGGAGTTCTTTTCATGGGAAATGGCAGCTTTACCTTTGGAACCGGAAACTTGGCAGTTGCATCTTTACTATGCGCATTCTATCCACTATTTCCAAACACTGTAATGGACAACAAGTCACATCTTCAGGCATTCCGGCACATGTGGGTACTCGCTGCAGAAGCAAGATGCTTAGTTGCCAGAGATGTTGATACTCATCGGCCGTGCGCAATTCCTATTACCATCACACTAAGAAACGGAGAAGAGCTCCATAAGTCTGCACCTTGCCTGCTGCCAGAGCTTGACCGCGTTGCTTCCGTTACCACCGCGTCTCCACATCATTGGACCGTTGTTCTAGATTTCGCAAACAACCCGCAACATTTAACGAGCTTCCAGAACGCCCAAACCATCTATGTTCATCGTCGTACCGCCCATGCATCGACATCGACGGTCTTCCAAGCGACATTACAAGCCTTAGATGAGACAGAAACCAACAACTCATCACTTGAATGGCTCCTTGGGCTTCGTGCCTTCAGCTCACTTGACAAGTCCGAAAGGGCACTACTGTTACCACCTCCAATAGCATCAACTGAAGGCGCCGGTACAGCAGCCGCAGCAGGTGGGATCCAGATGGCAACTTTCGAGAGTAACATCGTTGATACGAAACTTGTCCTGGAAAACGACTCGGTCAGCGGCGTCAATAGAGATAGACTGAAGGGTGTTAGGTTGTTGTTTGCGTTCTGTGAGCGTATGGGCGAGGAGCGTGGCTTGTGGTTGACGACGGAGAGTGTAGACCGATTGAGAGCAGGTGTCTGGACGGCATTTTCGGGAGGGGGTGGTAAGGGCAAGACCTAATATTACAAATGCATAATGTATGCTTTTATTGTTTAGGCGTTAGAATCAGATACGTTGGCGTTATAGGATAAACAGCGAAAGATATCATAGCATTAGCAAACTTGTATTTCAGTTTACTGTTGGTAATTTAGGAGCAGAGGCCTAGATGCAATATACCCTATGTCTTTTTTTTTTAGGCGACCCTCGATACAAAGTATTTCGACCCTTCCGCCGTATTCTAAGCTTAAATCCAGGACAGTTCACGAGTTATTCATCTCGAATTAGCCACTACAATCGGGACTTATTTGAGATCGAACGAGTGATATTTCATGACCAGAACTGGTCTAAGTGCAAGCTCTCATTTACTTTTAGATAGAATGATATCCCTATGTAGATCAATACTTTAAAACATATCCTTCCCTTACAACTCATCCTTCGGTGCATCCCTCGGCGCATCTTGTACAAGAATCTCTGTATTTGGTACAAGATCTCCAGAGGCAAATAAGTGGGTAATCGATTTCGCCATCCCAATAAATTTCAGTCTTGGCCCTTCCTCAAAGATCCTCTTCGGGATATTGTAACCAAACTGTTTAAACAGAAGCCTTCATCGAAGCATATACTATTAGCACTTACACTCACTGCGGGAGATGGAAGGACCTACTCAAAGTCTTCGGTCTTGTAGAAAACCAAAGCACCATCACCCATTCCCTCAATTACATGCATCATTCCCAAAATCTCGACCATGTCTTCTCGGAACTTATCCTCAAACTTATGGTCCTTCGAGAACGCCCAGTTGTAAAGGCCTTTTGCTGTCTTTCGCAAGAATTCTTGGCGTTGAGAAGCGTTGAGGGGGCCGGATGAAGGGTGGTTTCTATCTGTTAGCGAGATGGGTTTATCCTGCTTTAGGATCCATTTAATGAGCTGCTCGGATGTGAGGTAGGGGAGTATATCTGTTGGGTCTTTGAACGTGAGAGGTAGGATCGGAAGGTGTCGGTTTTCGTAGGCGAGAGAGATAAGGTCGCCGGCCGGGGGGAGTGGGTAATCGAGACGGTATGTTTGCAGGAATGTGCGGAGTTCTTTAATAGTCCAGCTGTTGCATAAAATTTGGTTGTTAGTTCCAGGCATACGTTATGCTGCAGGAGGGGAGAGGGAGGGAGGGGTAAGGAGAGGGGGGGTCTTGTTACTTACTCTTTGAGGGGGTTGACATCCCCGACTATCTGAACCTTCCCTACTCGCTCATGGATAGCCTTTGCGGCCATATTTGCAAGAGCTTTCTTGCTCTTTGAAGTGGTTTCCTGTTCTGCCTCTTCTGATGCGCATTCAGGAAGCTCCTCGCCGTCCTTGCGCTCAAGAGTACCAATATAATCGTACAGCCGCTGGCAGGTCCATGAATTCAGCTCCTCGGGATCAAAGCCTGTAACCTCTGGGGCTAGATGAGCATGTGCTTTCACTGTGTCGAGGAGGGCGCTGCGGTCGAATGGAATATCAACTCCACGGATATCGAGGAAAAGAAGAAGTCTCTCAGTGGACCAGCCAGCGAGGGCTTGCTTCTCAGGAATGAATGGCTCGTTCGCCGCGCAGAACGGCGCAACTGAGAGGAGAAAAACTGCAGCTAGGGATGTCAATCGCATGTTGGAGTGTTTGTGTGGAATTGAATGGAGATATCAACTGGGTTCCTGACAAGTATATAAACGCCATGTAGCTCTCGTAAACACCACGTATATCTTTAGGGTTTGGTGGTGAGGATAGGCTCATTGACACGGAGGTCGGGCCGGGTTAATATAATCTGTCCCTGAACCCCGGATATATACCCCAGCTATCCTGACCCTGCAGAACATATATTAGGCGGGATCAAGTAGGGCGCTGCGGAAGATGCTCATCGTCTATATGATGGGACATACTGCCACTATTATTGCATTATAATTGATTCGCATATAATGATATATCAATATTATACGCGCAGTCGAGGGAAGTATCTACCGCATTTCCTACTATTTTATCATTGGCCTCCACTATGCTGCTACGTACATACATACATGTACATGCATGGAAGGGTGGAAGAACCTACTCGCAATGTCCTGACGTTTGCGAATAGGACTACATGTACCTACTATTGCATACACCAAAAAACAGAAGCTTGGCGTATTTTTGTATTGTATGCAATAGCAGTTCTATTCGCAAACGTTAGGACATTGCGAGTACATGTACGGTATGTACATGCAATTCCACGGCAGTGGAGAAACATCAAACTTCAGAGTTACATGTAGGTATCTCTACATGTATGCTTGTTTAAGTTAAATTCCGCTGCTAATTGTTGGCTGGTTTCACCAGTTAACACTAGTGCCTATGTCGTCTGCTCCTTGCAGGAGCTAGCTCTTGAAAAATAAAGGCTTGGCGCTAGGGCCAGGGCCAGAGCCAGGCTAGGCCATATAGGGAGAGTTTGACTCCTAACAACAACGTTGATCTGTTCACTTTTCAATAATACAGTCTAGTCTTCACCCTTTGGTATATCTTCTCGTACTAGGCTGTCCCTATCTTAGTTTCAAAAGTTCTGTAAGTACGTATACTCGCTAAGGGCGAGAAAAAAAACTACAATTATGAATTAAGTAAATATAATTATAACAGCCACCGTCCGCATCACCGGTCGTATTGTGATAATTTGGAAAAAGTTTAAAGATGGCGCTGTTGCCTAGTACGGACGTATATCGTATGGCTGACTATATGCAGTCCCCTTCCTATCCCTCTATTAGTTTTATTTTTATTATTTTTTAACAATTGTTATACCGGTACAAATCTGAGCCAGGTCCGAATATACGGCTAATTAACCGGACATCGCAGGGTCGACGGAGCTTATGGCAAGCCATGAAACAACTACTTTATGTACTAGTAGCATCTCGAGCACAACTACCTCTCTTGGAGAATGTAATCTGCTGCCATACATATCGGTACATACTGTACAACTACAGCTATTGCGACTCTAGTCCTGGATATTATTATACAATTATTAGCCAGCCGTAACGTTATATATATAACTGATCAGGGGGGGAAGACACAAAGGAGGGGTATGCCACTTGAAAAGGTATATGTAGTTATAGTACCAGATTCAGTGGATGTTTCACAGGTCTTTAATTACAATGCCAACATGTACGCAGATTCGTCATTAAATCTCTGGAAAACGGCAGGCACCGTACACCCCTCCCCCCCTACAACTATGCGGCTTAAAAGCTTAATCCCTCCCTCTACTTCAATCCCTGCCACGTTACCCGGACGTCACGTCTCACGCAGAATAACACGAAACTTGTACCAGTATATGCAATATCAATCTTGATTTCCACACGTAAAACATAAAAATGGCACGCACACGCTCCCGCTCACCGCCGCCTCACGAAACCGATAGACCCCGCAGGAACCGTTCAACCTCACCTCGAGACAGTAATCGGGATCGAGGACACAGGCCGAGACGGCGCGATGACGAAGACAGACGGAGGCCACGAGAGGACCGAGATCGGAGAGATAGGGGCGGAGATGGGGGCGAGAGAGAAAGGCACAGAGACAGAGACAGAGACAGAGGTAGGGGTTCGCGGGAAGAAAGGGGTAGTAGAGATAAGGATAGGGGTGCGAGAGAAGAAGACCGTGGACCTGCTAGAAGCTCACGCGAGAAGAGCTACAACGGCGACAAAGACAGACCCAAGGAAGACCCCCGAGCAGCTCTGGCCCGCCGAGCCGCAGGATCAAGCGCCCCCGGCCCCGGCACGGGTGCAAACGCAGACACTACCGAAGGTGAACCCGTCGAGAAGGAGGCAGCCAACTTCGGAAACACGGGGCTTCTTGCCGCGGCGACAAATACGATTAACGGTGTGGTCTTGAAGTATAGCGAGCCAGCCGAAGCTCGAAAACCCCCGGGCTCGCAGAAATGGAGGTTATTCGTGTTCAAGGACAAGGATATTGTTGACAACATCGACCTAAACGTGAATAGCTGCTGGCTCGTGGGGAGGGATAGGGCGGTGGCAGATCTGCCGGTGGATCACCCGAGTTGCAGTAAGCAGCATGCGGTGATACAGTTTAGGTTTGTGACAAAAGTAGGGGAGTTTGGGGATAAGGAGAGTTCGGTGAAGCCGTATCTATTAGACCTGGACAGTGCAAATGGGACATTTGTCGGCAAGGATAGAATTCCAGAGAAGAGATATTTCGAACTGAAGGAGGGCGATTTAGTAAAATTCGGGTTGAGTACGAGGTTTGTGATCCCATCCTTGGCATTATTTAGGTAGATATTGACCGTGATTGCTGCAGGGAATATGTTTTCATGCTCGAAAAGGATTAGAAACGAAGGAAGGTGTTGCGGTCTGAAAAAAGCAACTGGTAATTTGTCATGAAGCGATTGATTAAGAACATCAAAAGGAATGATTAGAGTGTAAAGCCTATGCAGTCACAGCGTTTAGTGTATACATACATGTAAAAAAAAAAAAAAAAATATAAGTATATCGCGTAAAGTACATGTAGCAAACTCAATAATAAGGATGCAGTGCATGCACGTTCCGTACACTGCAGAAATGAGTAACAGGCTACATGTAGGTACTAGAGTAGAGTAGATCAATCCCAAGCGATTGGACTGGCTGCACGGTACCGAGACAGTTGAGATATATATTATTACATGTACGCATAGACAGTTCTATTAAATACACACATGTAGGTACTCTAGTAGTACCGAGGTGGCTGGCATTCGTGATATGTTGGGAACGCATGGGTTCTGAATTGCTCATACCTACATGTACATGTAGTGACACTCACCTTGAATGCGTACTCCTTGTTGGCCCGCTAGATAGCTTGAAGACAGGCTAGAAACAAGTATAGACACAAGTTCCGGGACTAAGAACAAGAAGCCATTTATGTCATCTTAAAAACTCCACACAATATCCGAGTGGCAGAGAAGAATCAGTCATCCTCACCTTCAAAACTTTCCCTTGGAAGTCCCTTTCCTTCCTCAACATCCTCCTCCTGTGCATAACTATCATCATTATTATCATCACACTCCCTCATCCTCCTCATCCTGCTCCTCTGATCTTCATCATACTCTTCCCCCCCTGCTTCAATTCAACCCCTGCTTGCACACCCCTGAATCAAAACAAACGCTGTAAGCTCATTGGGAAACAGAATTTACAGTTAATAATAAAAAAAAGAAACGGAATCCTGGCTGTCGTAAAGAAAAGAAGTAGAGCGATTCGTTTCTCTGCCTTTTTTACCCACCCAAAATCGTTTATGTACCACTCCCGTGACGTATTACCGTCACGACCCCCTACCGTCACTACGGCTCGACCTAAACCATCCCGTTCTCCTTCCTCACCAACTCTTTCCCGTCTTCAGAGTTTCGCAAGGCGTCTTTCGCTGGGGTCAATACGTTCATCTACAAAGTCATCTCAATCCACTACCCACAAAAAGAGCCAATCATTATCTAGGGCCAGTTCCCCATCCCCTGCATCACCGGCCCCAGTACAGCCAACTCCACCCGTCAGTGACGAGCTACAGAAACCTACTGGAGAAATACCAGCACAACTTGACGGGACTTCAACAAGCTGTCCAGTATATCTAGAGATGGAACCCTTGTCGCCACAACTACCCCCTAGCAGAGACCCTGAAGGTGGAGGGGGTATTTCACTACTACTTCCTTCTGCAAGCCCACCTCTACCAAGCAGTCCAGTTTATTCTCACCGCGACGACGATACAAGTAATTATCATAATGTTGGCGACGAGAGTTTACCTTCTGGGCAGAAACGGCATTTAATGAATTTTGAGAGCTCATTTAGGGCTGATTCAGAGCTCAGTCGGTTGTCTTCAAATGCACCTGCAGAGCGCGAGGCCGAGGAGAGTGGGGTGCCTGGTAGGACTGCACCTGTGTCTGACGGTCGCGTAGGTGACATGGGACCACCACCGCTTCCGGTTAACACGGGTGCTTCTGCTGCGAGTAAGAAACGTCTACACCGTAGCGCAAGTAACATCTCAAATCGGAGTAGCAAATCAAGTCGAAGCATTCCAGCGTCGAATCGCAGCACATCGGTTTCGCACAGAAACAGGAACGGGTCAGTGTCGACCACTAAGGAGGAGGTGGAAGAGGAGAAGATCGAAGAGCGGCAACAGGGGATCACTGCAGGTTCGTCACCGTTTTTGCCGTTTTCAACGGGCGATTCAACCGGGTCCGAAGAACCTTTTAGCACCCCACTCCATCTATCTACTAGCGATAACGACATCGCGCTCGAAAATTTTAGCAGCAGCCCCACTGTTGCTGCGTTAACAAGAAATTCTTCACGGAGCGCATCGGCGCTGGGTCCAGCGTTCGTGCCCACTCAGCGTTCCAAAGAGCAGGAACCGCAGTCATCGTCATCAGAGGAAGAAATTGGACTAGGGATCCAGAGGCAACCATCAGCAAGATCGTTACCAGGGGAAGAGGGAGCGGCTGTAAAATCTTCAAGCGCCTCTACACTGTCTGCAAGAATTCAAGCTAGCTCTTCGTCGAGTTATGGAGCGTCGCATAGGAAAAGGCCAAAGTTTCTAAAATCAAGACAGAGCTCAAGCCAAAGGAGTAGTGTGTCGAGCATGACGGATATGCACCTGGATTTGAATCTGGATATGGATCATGATGGAGCAAGCACAATTACGGCGGGAGACGTCGGTGGCGGGGGAGCATTATCAAGGTCTACCAGCTTGGGATCTATTGCTTCTGGGGTGACTGGAATCGCTGGTGGAAGCATCTATGGGGATAAAAACAACGGGGTCTCTATGTCCGCAGCTGATAGAGCTCTAGCTCGCCTTGATGAAGAGGAACGAAATTCAAGAAGGGGCTCTGTCGTCGTCGATGATAAAGAAACGGGTAAAGGCCGCCAGGCAAAAGAGGACTACAAAGAACCCACAACGCCCACCGATCAAAAACCACCGTTAGAACCCACTGATACCATTATAACTGCGCATGTAAAGTCGATACACATACCTGCAACTGTAACACGAGAGTACCATTCCCGCCATCTTGGCGGGATGACTCCCGGAAGTCCGTCAAAGCGGACAGGTGCAGCTCCCGTTCTACCACAGGGAAAGAACATGACCCTGAAAGAACAGAGTGCTATCATCGACCGTCTTCAAAAAGAAAACTTCGATCTCAAGATTAAAGTGTTTTATCTTAACGAAAAGCTCGAAAAACAATCCGACGAGGGAATTAAAGAAATGACAAAGGAGAATGTTGAGATGAAAGTAAAACTTGCCGAAGGGATGAGGGAGCGCAAGTCACTCAAGAGACGGCTGAAAGAGTTAGAGAAAAAAGTTGAGGATATGGGTGGTGAGAAAGAGGGGAGAGAGGATGGCGAAGACGGTGAGATTTGGGAATTAAAGGAGCGGGTTGAGAGATATGAGATTGAGATTGAGGAGTTGACTCGCCGGGAACGGGAACGCGAGGAGAGACTAAGAAATGACATCGGGAGTAAAGGAGAGCCTGCAAGAGCTGAGGATGTTGTGAGTTTGAGAGTGCCTATGTTTGGTATGATTTGACTAACAGCGGCAATAGGAAATGCTTCGCGAATTCCTTGAAACTGAGACTGCTCGCAGAGAACAAGTCGACCTTGAGAACCGTAGGCTGCGAGAGGAACTATGGAGACTGCGAAATGAGCCAAATAACTCTCATCTGGGTACCGGTAGCACTCGACAAAACTCTGTACGAGGCGGTTCTGAACCAAGAGAGGATGGCAGCTTAATGAGCCAACTTCGTTATGAGAACGATGAGCTTCGTAGAGAAGTTGGTGCCCAAACAAGCATGCTTACCTCTAGGAACCGTGAAAAGGATCGACTCTACCAGGAAATCGAGGACTTGAAACTACACATGCGCAATGGTGGAATCAGCTCCGCAATGGGTATGTCAGACAGGGGAATGATGAACGACAATCGCTCTGTCATTGGCAGCACCATCCTCGGTAGTGACCGTATCCTCGAACGATCCATCTCTCGTGCCGGTGCTGCAAGTGCAACCGGAACTCATGCTACGAATCTTAGCGAGAGTGAGAGAGATGACTATGAAAACGTCAATGGTGAACTCCGAGATCGTATATCTGAGCTCCGCCTCAATAACCAAGAGCTTAAACTCCAACTCGAAGATTGCTACCGCGTACTCCACCAGCGTGAAGAGGAAGCAAAACAGCTCGAGGCCGAGTATGCGGAGGACCTCGAAGTCGCACAGGCAGAAGTCCAGGAAATGCAAGCTGAACGTAACGAAGCTTTACGCATGCACGAGGAAATTGGATTAGATTTCGAACAGCTGAAGGAGGAGGCTGAGGAGGAAATTCAACGGCTCGAGGAGGAGATGGTTATCCGTGTGAATGAGTTGAATCATGAGCTTAACCGGGTGGAAGAAGAAGCCCGTTTGAAGGAGGAAGACTTCCGGGGACTACAGCTGGAGATGAGGAATGTATCTGAAACCGTGGTTAGGTTAGAGGACGTTCAAGAGGAACATGCTGGTGAAATCCAGCGACTGGAACAGAAAATCGAGGAGTTAGAGAGGACTATACAGGAGAACGAAGAAGAGATGAACGCACTGGAGAACACTCTCAGAGAAGCCAACGAAAAGATCGATATGATGACCGTCCAGGGCGAGAGTGCAAAGGGGGAGATTGCATTCTTGAGGGAAGAGCAAGATGCTGATAAAATCAAGATCGGAGAGTTACAGAACATCATCAAGGGTATGAAGAAGGAGGTCGAAGATGAACGGGAACGTTTCAAAGAGACCCAAGAACAGCTGGAGTCCGAGCGACACGAGCGTGAAAGCTCGGGCGATCAACGTCATCAAGAATGGGAGAAGAAGGTCAACGAAAAAAATAACGAAGTCATGACTGTCAAAGAGGAAGTCCGCAGACTGCGTGGTAAAGTTTCAACCCGCGAAGAAGAGGCGAAGCAATGGAAAGAAAAGCTGGAAGACCTTGAGAAGGCTCTCAGAGAAGCTATGGGTGATCTCTCGGGGACACGTTCTGGGATACTTGAGGTAAACTCGCGCGCACCATCTGGTGAAAAGACGAGTCTAATAAAGGACTTGAAACAGTCGATCGTAAATATGCAAAGCGAACTGGAGAGTACCCTGGAGGAGCTAGATTACACAAAAAATCTGTTGAATGAAAAGGACCGGATGTTGAAGGATAGAGAACATCTTTTGGAGACTATGGTGGGTTCCTGCTCATCCGAGTTAGTTTGTGGTTTGACTAATGAGTCTAGGCACTCGAGTCGAGAAAACTCTCGGATATGCTTGATAAAGAAAAATCCGGGCGCAAGACAGACCGTGCCACCATTGATACTCTACAAACAAATCACCAACAATCTCGACACAAACTCTCGCAGCACCAGACACAGTACACCGATCTAGAGAAAGCTCGCAGCAAAGATAACCGTACTATTCAACAGCTTGAGCATCAATATCGCGAGCAGCTCGCAGAGCGTAATAATCTTCTCATCCAAATCTGGCAGCGTCTCAGTGCCTTATGTGGACCGGATTGGACTCAACGCAATAGTATTGTCCAAACTACCACCGGCCCTGGCGGTGCTACCGGAAAACAGAGTATGGAAACTGCGGTTGTTGGCGCTCTACAAGGATTCCAAAAGAATATGCTCTCTGGGGTCAAAACCATCGAGAGTATTGTGGCTGGATTCAAAACACGCTGCAGAGGCGTTGAGAGGGATCTGTGGAAAGAATATCAGGTCGTTGAGAATGCCCTTGAGAGCCGTACCCGTCGTTTAGAACGACTTGAAAACCTCGTTCGCGGTGGTATCGGCGAGCAAAGCGGCATGAGAACTGAGGTTGCAAAGCTCAGGACTGAAAACAGGCTCTTGAAAGCTGAGCTCAACGTTATGAAAAACGAGCAGGCAGCCGCGCAACAGACGTCGCCCCTCCATAGGTCGAAGACTGTCGCTAGCTCTTCTTCAAACACTATTGTCGCTTCAACCCCAACCGAGCGGAAACACCGTCATCGACATCACCGTGAAAAGGATGGAGATTCCAAGTCTGATTCCCTTAACGGGGGGCAAGAAACGGCCCTTGTTGCCCCTCTCACTCCTGGCATTATGACTAGAACCGCTTCTACAGCCTCTGTGCCAGTGTCAACTGACTCGACAGACGTATCCGAGAAGCGCTGGATCTTGCGCCTTCGTGAGCTTGAAAAGCGTCTCAAGGCTGAGCGCGAGGCAAGATTGCTCGACCGCTCTGCGGCGAAGAAAAAGGTTGATGAGGCGCGCGGGCAACGTGAAGAGTTGAAGGCCGAACTCGAGAGAGAACGGGTAAGTAAAATTGGGAGTTGACTCTCAAGGGCCATGGGGAAGGGGGATAAGGGCGGAAAGCAAGTTGAGCGCATTGAACCGGTGGCAGAAAGGCCCGTAAAAGATCAACCGCCACCGGTCATTGTAGTTGATAAGGCGGAAGGGAGCGATGATGAGAGAGAGAAAGACCGAGAAAAGAAGAAGAGGAAAAAACACAGAGAGGGGGAGGGAAGCAGTGAAGGGAAAAAACACAGAGATAGAGATGAGAGCGACGGTAAAAAACACAGATCCCGAGAAGGCCGTGAGGGAAAAAAACATAGGGATAGAGACGGCAGCAGCAGAGGCAGCAGCAGCAAAGAAAAACATCGGGAGCGGAGCGATGGCAAGAAACATCGCGAAAGGAGCGAGGGCGGAAAACATAGGGAAGGTAGAAGTAGAGAAGGTAGAAGAAGTAGGGAAGATAGGGAGCTCGAACAAGAGTAATGATTGTATGAGATAAGTGGTTTTTACAAGGGAAGAGGTGTTTTGGGCGGTGTTATGGGGTTCTTTTTTACTCTCTTTTTTTTTTTTCCTCTTTCTGTTTTACTGCGTAGCCATTAGGTGTGTTTTATTTTACTATTGAGGGACGGTCATTTTTTATCTTACTTTTTTTCCCAGTGAACTTTTAATGATCGAGGAGGAGTTGAGTATCATGTCTATCAAGAATTGTTTAATACGCGTTCACAGCAAATAATATGTAGTAATGATAGTTGTTTTCCAGCGAAAGGCTTCAAAAACTCATCTTCAAGTATTTTAAGATGTATCTGTCGCAAGAGTAAATATGTGAAGCATAGAGTACATATACATGTACCTACATATAGTTATGACCAATCAGGTTAGATGCACATTCATATTCAACCTTGTCCGTTTGGATTCTCAACCCATAATTTTGTCTGATCCCGACTTGTACCACCCAAATTACAATTGATGGGGATTGCGGTTGCCATTCCCCGTAGAGGGATGTATTGAACCGATTAACTAGTCAAAATTTTGATAAATTACAGCAACGGCCCGCCTCGATATCTGTAGAACCCCAAGAGGGGTGGGGGCTCTACAGAATGCGGTCCGCTTGGGAAACAACACCACAATATCTTCTAAAGATGCCAAAAAACTAGTGACCATTGAAGGTATAGAGATCATGTTTGCAACCTTTATGTGCCCTGGTCCGCTTTTACAGAAGTAATTTATCTTCAAGGCTTCAGATCTGAACATCTTCAGAATATTCACAGGATGGCTCTCACTAGTGATATATCTCGATTAATGTACTGGAAGTACTCTATATCATCTCTAAAGCCTAACACATGGTACCTTGAGAAGCATACGCGTATACGAGACAGACTAGATCGACAGAAACTACGAAAGGAAGATACATGGATCCACCTACACGAAGACACTGTATATCTGTCAATAAGTTATACACTTCACAATCACCATGCGCATATGCATCTCGACACTATCCTACTCTTTACCATTTCCCTGGTGAGTCCTGATCTCACTAACCTACAGCGAGGACTACGATCTTAGATGCGTACAGAGTAATGTTTTTTCAAGAGCCACTGTACAGGGTTTGTAAAAAAGGGCAATTCCAGAACCATTCTCTGCGGACGGGGGCGAGCGCCGGTTTTTATATCTGGTGCCGGGAGGCAGCGGTGGCTGTGAGAGTTGGTGGGCAGCGTATCTTTAAGCGTGCGCCTTTAATCATTGAGATCAGTTATTACGCAAGTTAAAGCGCTTTTTATCAATGAGATTTTACGTGTCCCCCCCCCCCAAGCCGCTGATTAGTTAGAGTCTGTGAGATTGAAGAGAATTATAGAGATTTGACTTGATTTCTCTCATAATGTTGATGTCTCTCGCGTCGATTTAAACCGACCTCTAAAATGCCTATATCCACCCTTTAATTGCTGTTCTGGCTGCACTTGCAAATATCGACCTTGCTTGCTTTATGTAGTTGGTAGCTGATGGACGTCCAATTAGAGGTAATGATAGAGATTCATATGCATGTAAAAAAATGACGGATATTGTATTGAGCAAATGTTTGCCGGTCCTCACAGGTATAGGAAAACATCCTTCTAGTGGAGGTACATGTGCGTACATGTAGTAACATGTATGCATGTACACATGTATTGTTTACGCTAGTTGGGTGTTACATGCAGCAAAGGAGAATGTGGAGAACACGTGGAGTATTGTATCAAAGGAGCGTCACCCTAAGGCATAGGTAGATTACAAGAGGAGTATCTATCCAATCCAACTACACGCACCCATACTCGATACACCAACCATTCATGGCCCATCACTCGGCCCATACGTTGACCAAGGCGATCCACTTTAACCTTTGCCTACTCTGCAACCCGTTCTCGTCCTCCTGTATCTTCGACTGGATGCCTCTGTTACCCTTATTTGCGTGTCATCCAATGCACCGATCCAATTCAATCAATTTTATCTAACCCGTCCAGCCGCATATACTCTCCAATCAATCCATCAGCAAAGAAACAAACTAGAGACATGGTTTCATGCACGTCATTCCATAAATGTAAATGCGCAATAACGATTAGCGTGTTTTTATGCAGGGAAATTTGGACAACCGCACTAGGTATGTAGGCAATCCAGGGCGAATATCACGATGAAGCGTGGGGTTGGTGGGGTGTGGCTCGTATCGTGGCTAGATATTACTGACTGTCCGTGGGCGGTTACAGGGGCTCAAAATATCTAGATTAAAGCTTGTGTTTTTCCTGAAAGTTTTATACAGATGAAATTTCTTTATGTCATAATAATCTTTACAAAATGCCATCCCTTCGTTTCTTTTTAATCTACTCATATCGCCATAGTAACGTCCTCCACCGCCCCACTTCATCTTCATGAAAAAATACAACTCCGTTCCACCCCACCCAACCAATCGACAAACAAAGAAAAATAAATACCACCCAGCCTCAGCATAGAACATATAGAAATTGGTATCATTAATGCGGGCATTGCAGCGTAAGAAACAAAACGGATGCGAATCGAGAATGTTGGCCTTAATCGAATTAGTATCCGCGTCGCGCTCGACTAATGACCTGCCACGAGAGCAAAATCATCCATACAAAAAGGAATCTATTCCAATATCAGTCAGTTACACAGCATATACAATCTACCTTGGACATTAAGTACTCACGTAGCGATCATTTCCATGGCAAATGTCGTCTTCCACAAGTTACACACGGTCTCCTGCTGAATCCTCGCCAACGTGTATAGGCTCCCACCACCCCAGTAATCATCGTTATACACGTATCTCACGCAGTTGTCATTGATGCTTCCCAGTGGCCCCCATAGCTCAATCGACGCCTTGATAAGGCCTGTGAGCCAAAGTACAAACATCACAAAGGATCCTATCATGACTACGATTGGAAGCAAGAGGTGTACGACATAGAGCCCGACGACCGTGAAGACGAAAAAGATGGTTACGATGCATATGGCGAGGAGGAAGTAGTAGTACCTGTCATTGACATCGTTAGCTTCGACAACACAGTACAGCGACTATTGCGCAAGCTCTAAGAACCGAATCACGGATACTAACCACGGTACTGCGACAAAGAGCTTTTGTTGAATATACGTGAAGTACGCGAAGGACCCAAGCACGATTGAAGCGCAAACAAAGAGGATCAAGAGTATGATACCGAGGAGTAATTCCGGCCAGCGGTATCGCCGCAGCTTGGCGGGACGTTCCACGATCACCTCGCCCATTGAGCTGGTGAGGGTGGTGCCCGTTGCCGTTGTCGTCGTTAGGTCCGACGTTGCGGCGGTACTGAGGGGGTGAAAGGAATAAATGGTGATTGATTTTTACTGTCGCGGACTTAAAAACTGCTCGCACTGGACGGAGCAGCCAAAGAAATCACGATATGTAATATAGAGTGACAACACAGAAGGGGTTGAAGAATGATGATGGATATGCGCAGGAGGAGGAAACAAGAGAGAAAGAATGGAGGGGGGGGGTAAGAAGGAGGGGGGGGACGAAAGGTATTTCACTCGCGCCTTTGATTGTTGTGTGAAAACTGCGTGGCAGGAATGGAGCGCTGTGTATGTGTGTGTAGGTACAGAGTCCAAACAGATGCTTTTACTCCCAGTCTAAGGTAGGCGGTTGTCAAGCCCAACCACCTGAATTTCTGTTTCCCCTCTCAACCCCTCACCCCTGTCAGTTTAGAGGGTATATCTACATGTAGGTATCGTAGGTACTTTCCATGTATGTATTTAACATCCCTGTTTCTTGCTTCTTGTGCATTCTTACGGTGGTTTATCAAAGGCACAATTACGAGAAAATATAGGGCAGACCGCAGAGTTACTGTACTCCCACATCTATCTCAGCCGCGTAATCCATTGTCACCACGTCAACAGACAAAAGAAGCTCCTCTACGGATAATCGGCCTATCTACTAGATGTGTGCTCGATCTGTTGTGTTTCACACGCGAGAGCACAGTACCGGTGTCTCTAGAGTACAACAACCAAAGGAAGGCATCCAGACAGACAACAACAAACTACCAAATTGTCACTAGCTAATCCGAAGCGCTACTCGCTACATATACCTACTAATATTCTAGCCTAATACCCTACCGGGTAAGAAGTACTAGGACAACTCAACACAAGCGAAAAAAAGGGGCCTTGAGATTACAGGCGCAGGCGTGGATCCATGTTTCAAGCTGAACGGGACAGAAAGAGAAGTCTTGGCGAAATCCCCCGCACTCACATGAATGCCTCCCATTGGCTTGCGGGGTGAGTGATGGTTGATGAACCAGGGGAAGTGAGGCTTAGCGCCGAATCATCTTTCATGACTGGTGAACCGTTTCATCTCAATTATCGTGGCTGTCGGATTCAACAATACACGTTACTCCAACAATTGAGTCCGATTTGCAATCCAACCGCTTATGATAATGCGGAGTGCCGACTTCCCGTTTTGTGCTCATTGATAATTGGAGTGTGGGGTGCATTGTCGAATCATAAGCCTAGCGAGCACGGGTGAACACCTCGAGCCCGAGGGGAACATGCATATTACAGATATGGAGCACGATACATCATACATCGGAGAAGGGGTGTATAATCTGTACATAATGCAGGTACATACTCTCTTCAACACTTTAAAATACTTGGTATTGAGAACTACTCATAATTTCATAGCGTTTCCGAACACGACCAATATTGCATGGCATACAAAAAGGTGGATGTGGCGCTTTTTTTGTCTGGTATGTGATAGCAGTCGTGTTCGGAAACGTCATGAGATTAGTAGTAATGCGCTACAGTATGAGAAGTTACGGCACAACAATATAATTCTGGCACTAATTCTGTGACGTGTCTCTAACCCTCTTATGTATAAAAACAAATTTTTAGCTATTGTTTCAACGGTGCGGCATAATTCCACCCTGCAGATATCAACTCGAGGTGACGCGATTTGCCATCCTCGCGAAGTCGCTCGACTAATTGCGGTAGCTTTGGTAATTCCAATCTAAGATGTGAAATTACGCAGATCTATAGTTCTACAACGAAGCGAAGCGAGGAGAAACAGCCGCTTACTGTAGCGGTGGCCGAGTGATGCCCCATGAATGTGACACTGTGAGAATGGATGACTAATCACTCTTACTGGAACCAAACAAATTTAACGTGGCTGCGGTGAATCATTTACTTTAGATCTTAGCATTTAGTGTCCTCGTTAACATGGTATATTCTTCTACAGTAGTTCTAGCGATCCTGACTGGAATATCGGTCATGTGTAGGTCAAATATTGCGTAGTTGAGAGTAGAAACTGGTATTAATAAAGGTAAAATAGACTATAGTTTTAGTATAATTTGCTAGTTTTTAGTATAATTGGCTAAAACTATTAAACATACCATATTTATTAATGAGAGAATCGTACATCTGGCCGTCTAGTTCATGTATTCAATAACGTGATCTGCGGAAAAGACAGTGTGTATTTTATACCTAAGATATACAAAATGAAAACTGTAGAGCATACAGAAGTGTGTTGAAGATGACTAACAAAAGAAATTTTTCAGGACTAAACAAATTGTAGATCATTTCCTTCATCAAGTGGTGATAGCTACCTCAGGTAAGGAAAGAGCGGGTTTAAGACAAAAAAAAATAGTTGAAAAGAGAATGTGGGGGGAGAACAGGTCAGATGAGTAACACCAATCAGAAAACTTGGACGACAGGACCGAGGGGTAGCATTAACAACGCCATTTCCAGAACTACCTTAGATGCCAAATCTGTACTCGACGGCAGGGACCACCTGTCTGTGCGCCCTTCTCAGATGCTGCAACATATTGTCCCTACGGGAAAACCCTTCTGCACCAACTCGTTTACACCCAGCGAATTCACAATCGACCAGCGACCTTTTGAGGCCATGTTTCGTCCTACAGTGGCGGTTGAAGTCGTTCTTGGTAGTGAAAGCAGTGAGGTCTGCTGCGCAGTTGCCGCTTAGGCAAGTGATTTGAGGTCTTCTTCTGCCGCGTTGACAGCTGTGTGGGCCGCTATGCGTAGTAGTTGGGTTAGTGATATGATAGAGGCGAGATATTACTAGTACCATCAGGACTTACTTTAGATCCCCTTTGCATTTTCCGTTGCAGGCTGCAGCGGGGTTTTCACGCTGTTCTTCGGCTGCGGGCGATCCAACGGCGGGCGATCCAACGGCGGGCGACCCGGCTGCGGGAGATGCGAGTTGTGGAAGGTCGAGAAGATTCTCAATCAGCTCAACCTCGGCGCTGGGCCCCGGCACTAGTAGAAGCTGCTCAGGTGTCACGAAGATATCGGGTTGGTATCTAGATAGATCGACTTGTACGGGGTCATGTTTAATTGCATCATAGCTTGATTCGTCATCGAGTGACAATACGAATTTATGAAAGCTGATATTGATGTGGTAAGCAAGGTGACTCAAAAAAAAAATTACCTATTGGCCTGCTCCATCATGTGGAACAAGGATGGCCAAAAGTGTAATAATGCGTGAGCAAGGCTAGGTAGCTATGACTAGCTTCAAGTATGAGCTTCCGGAAACTTTAGACGGGTGGTGGGAAAAAATGGCAGCAGTTTGATAGGTTTGCTGAGAGTGAACACGGGGGAATTTTGTCCATCTTTATTTTCTCACTGGCTGCTATCGTCTAAAGTTGCAAGATTTTGCAGCGAGCCTGACGAGCCTGCATGAGGACAGTGAGCTGGTTGGCTCCAGCATGTAATACTTGCACTTTGACCCCTGTTAGCGCGAGTAGAGCTTTGCGTGGAGCTAGCCTAGCTACTGAGGATGCCAACGATAACTGAAGCAGTCATAAAACGAACTGAATGCTCTAACCACGAACTTCATATTATATAGCACCCTACTCTCGCACCGATCTCTTTTGATGCACTAACATTATGGTTGGAAATGGTCAATTGAATAGCTAAATATGTATGTATTGTAGGGCTACAAAAACTATTCCAAGTCATTGGCAACGTCGAAATCCACCCCATAACTCAACCACCTGGAGGGCAACTGGATGATTTTAAGTCTTCTAAACGGCATTAGATGCTTGAAAGGGTTGTCATCCTTCTGGCTTCGAAGGTCTCGATATAAGGTCTCTTCATTGGACAGTTTGATCGCTATGAGCCTCACAAGGGTGCCAATGATCGGTTATTTTTGTAACCCTACAATATGCACAGAAGTTTTGGTAATTTTTGATTGCCGTTGCCACAAAAAAACAGAAACACTCAAATCATTACTTTAAAAATCAGAGTGCACGCGGCTGAAGAAGGGACACAAAATTCTAGAATTCTAGAATTCTCCAAATTCCGTCTTGAGATAATTTCCAACTGTCCTTGAAGGGTTAGAATTTTTTTGATGAGGTTGGGTGGTTGTTTCTGGCAGCCCAACATGGCTACATGTACTTGCGCTGTAAAAGGGTATTACTAAAACTTCTGTCCTAGTACTGTACATACGTACTGCCTCACCTTACCCCTTAAGCCGTCAGGACGGATTTCAATCTCGTTACTCATACCTAACGCGGAAGTCGTGGTATATTATGAACATCGTAGAGAAGTGGTCATGATGCGTAGCTGCTCACGCTAGTTCTTATCAATAAACTGATAGATCACCCCATCATGATCACGATTTCCACATTAGCTGGTATGAGTAACGAGATTTAAATTGGCCCTGACGGCTTAAGGAATAGTACTGTTAGCTTACCTTTCATGTTCTCATTTACTCCGTTTCCCTGCTCAGCGAGATCCTTACTGTCCGGGACTTGTGGCCGTCGAGTCTGCAGCCAAGGAGTATTTGTATGTGTGTCTCGTTCAGTAGGGATCTCGCTGAGCAGGGGCACGGAATATCTTCCCCAATTGCACCTTTATTTATATATGCCCTCTTTATATTAACTCCTTTGGGAGTTTACCCTTTTTGAATGATTTATATCCATTTTACACGTGCACTCATAGTTCAAATTTTGAACGAAATAGTTATCTTATTGTCTCAATGAATGTAGATAAAAATCAAAACCATAAACGTAAACATAAACAAAAACATCCACCCATACCTCCTACAGCTAGGAGTGCCTGGTTTCGCTGTACCATCTCCTCCTTCCTCTTTCTTCCCATTTTTCCCCTCATCCCCCCGCATATTCCGAAAGCAATCCGAAGGCATAATGAAGCGCAAAAATCAAACCAAAAAGGGAAATAGCTCAATGATAAATATCTCCAGGCATCTCAACAGTTTCTTCCCTTCGAAATTCCAAACGAGCTAGAGATTCACCAGTCGTAAATAAAAAAAACATGTCCTAAAAAGAAGAAAAAAAACCGAAACAGAGGCATTCCCAAAACGTCCATCAAGCAAAAATAAGAAAAAAATCACTTATACATATTCAAGGCAGTTATCACTACTGATTTCTTTGACCCCAGGCCTGTCTCTCCCCCTCCAACCACTCAACAGCATCGTGAACTTTTCCTTCAGCAATCTGGGAGTAGACTCTCAGCCTCTCAAGAGCGCTTTCACTTTCATCTTCGGCGTACCCCATTTCAAGTAGACGTGCAAAGCATGCATCAACATCATTATCATTGCTAGGATCAGATTTTTCCTGTAGATGCTCTTTCTGTTTTTGCTTCTGGGGGAAGGATTCTTGGGAAATAGGGCGGGAATAGTAATCCCAGTCGTTCCCCTTGTTTTCTGCATTATTTTCTTCCAATCTGCTATCCCTTCTCAACCTGCGTTTAGCAAAGGGGTTGGTCCCACTGGCTCCCTGGTCATTACCCAGAGGGCTACTTCTAGCTTCCTTGGTACCAAAAACCCCCATCGAGCTCGCACGATGTAAACCACGTAGAGGGAATGCATCCATCGGCGCAGGGGGAGGGGGAGGGGGGATAAGTACCGCCGACGGCCACTGGTCTAGAAGCGAACTTGATTGCGATTGTTTAACATTGCGGGTATCCAAATCAGTTGGCTGCACAGTGGGTGAGGGCTGTCTTGGAGGTGTTGCGAAAGGATTTTCAATATCTACCGAAGATTTCTTTTCTTCCAATGGAGTTTTGGAGGATCGGATTTCAGTTGTAAATCTTCTTTCGGTAGAAAAATTTGGGACCGAGGCTTGCGGCCTGAGTCCCCCAGATTGGGTACTTGGGGAGGGATTAAAGCTCGAAAGAGATGGGAAACGACGCATCACGTGTTGGGCAGAGGGAATTGGCGGGATACCAACTGAATAATTGGGGGAAGGCCATTGCTCTCTGCTCCCTGGGCCCATTGGGTGTGTGTGTATTGTGTGGGACATTGTATGGGAGCGACGCATAAACGGGAAGATAGATGGAGGATTCCTGGCGCTTTCACCATTTTGTTGTTGGTCTCTGTTCATCTGTTCAGCACCGGCTTTCTCAGCCTGGGACTCGGAGCTAGCACCCGAACTTTCGGCCACCATATCTGGGTTGATGATATCATCGAACAGATTGGATCCACACCATCCAGAGCTACGAGGTAGAGCTGGCGCAGACGGCAGTGGGTATGGGGGCCGTGATGGGGAGTGCATGATCCCACGAGGGGATGAGGACCCGGGGACCGAATGGGCGGTAGCAAGGTATTGACGAACATGAGGTGGCGGTGGTGGCGGTGGTGGTGGTGGTGGTGGTGGTGGTGGTGGCGGTGGGGGAGGTGGCCCTCCACGGGGTGGACCGTCGTGGTGGCCATAGTAGGAACCGCTATGAGGTGGTGGGGGACCGTGATGAGGGCCACTATGGGGTGGTGGGGGCCCATGGTGAGGACCACCATGATGCGGTCCGGGTCTACCATGTCTGGGATGTCTAGGGTGGAACATATGATGTCCTGGCGCCCAATGGGGGTATGAGCCAATTCTTGCGGGCCCATCAACATGCCCGCCTTGGGGTCGGAGGGGATCAACAGGGCGGCGACGGCGGTGTTCACTGCGTGATAGAGCGCCAGGAAGATCCAATTCATCATCCGACGAAGAGTCAGGGGATGAGTTGGGCTGACGGACTGTATCATCTACGCCACATGCGGGAATGTTCACAGCATCAACGGTGTTATGAGTGGTCGATCCCGAATCTTCGTTGGCCTGATTGTTTTGAGAATTGACCTCTCCCCTGAAGCTTGCCTCCCCTGTCGCGACCTCTTTCTTCACCTCCTTTCCCTTGGCTAGACTTGCATTGACCTCACTTTCATCTGGAACCTCCTCTGCCTGACCACTTACCGACCCAAGTCCACTAACATGACCAAATGCCCTGTCAACCTCTTCTCTAGCAACACCAGCTCCTTGGACAGCAATATGACCAACAGTCTCAGCCAATTCCTTCATCCTTCGTCCAGTTGCCTCAAGCTCGGAAACATTCATTTCCCTGGTTGCCTGAGCTGCACTTCGGGCGGCAGCAGCAGCCTCAAGAGCCACCGCTTGCAGTTGGGAAGTAAATGACCCGATGGCAGAATGAAGCGCGGTGTTGAGAGCCTCAACAGTTGGCTGAGCGTGTGATGGAAGATCGTTACGAATTTCAATAGCAACACGCCCGACATTTTGAGCAATGGTGCGAAGCGTCTGCCCAAGAACTACACTTGGATATTGTTCTGGAATACTGTACATAGGGCTAGGCGAGCGTACAGGAGTAGTTTCAGCCTCAGTCGAGGGAGGTGACACACCCGCCGTAGCTTGGAAAATCTTTTGAAGTTCATTTTCGAACATGCTGAGGAGTGGTTCTTGAGAGAGCTCTTCTTCTGAAGCTTTATCCTTCGGACCCACAGTATCATTGCTAAAATCCACTGGCTTACCGCTATTAGAAGTGATGTCTTCTGTGTCCTCTTTTGCCTTTCCTTTGCCTTTTTCCATTACAGGAGCATCACTATCAGGCTGGATAATCTGCCTCCATAGTTTGAGTGCGGTCTCGTAATCTGAATGAGAAGGCGAGACTAAAAGGTCAAAGATGACTGGCGAGAGCGGCTGTAGTTCATCAACGCGTGCTACAAGCTCATCTGTTGAACCGACCTAAGATAGCATTAGCTGGAAGAAAAAGAATGAAAAGATTAACAGAAAAAAAAGTATGCACTAGAACAACTTGGTTAAAAGAAAAAAAAGAATGAAAGAAAGGGTGAAGTATCTAATCCAAACGACAAGATAACAAATGTGAAAAGGTTCTCGTATAAACATGCTAATAGCCCGTTCAAGTAACCAAACTCAAAAGCTCGCTAGATAGAGATTATGGTGAAGTTGTTACTCACAGTGATAATTTCGCCATCATCATCATCCACATAACTCAAAGTTGTCTCCGGATGTTCACGAATAAGCTGCTCATACTGAGATTCATTATCAAGCTGGACGTCGGCCCAACCATCTTCGGCCCCGGAGATCGAATCAGACGAGCAGCAACGAAGCCCACGGACTTGGAAAGTCGGTAGCATGATTGGGTCGCGTATTTTTCTCGCTCGTTTTTATTGATTGATGGATTTCTGATCGAGCTATATGATAGCTCGCTCAACGGCAGAGAAGAAGAACCTCCGTTGTAGATTGATTTTAACCGTCTGTTGGACAGCGTTTTACCGATAGACTCAGCCTTGTTTGTGAAATGTTGTGTACTTTTTGAACGAAGTTTGTTCTACACGGTCGGGTATTCGATGTATCGAAACAACGTTCCAACAAACGGAAAGAGGAGTAGAAGTACTGTATAGCTGGCAATAGTGGGGGGGGGGGGGAGGTTAGAAAGCGAGGTATGTATGTGGTTGTGGGTGATGACAGCGGAGATTCAACAGTTGGAGAGAGACTGAGGTAGGTAAGGTAAGGATTGTCTTCGTCAGCTCACCCGAAAGCTCTGTCTGGTAGGTTCTCAAGTGGCCGCGCGGCGCCTCTTTTTGCCACTTTTCATCGCAGGTTGCCTAATTTTGAGCGCCACAATGTGGGGTATATGACTAGTACCGTGCCCGCCAAATTTGTCATCCGTACCTACTCGCGCGACCGGTTTGAAGCCACTCAAAAGAACTGTGGCGAGTGATCTGGCAGCTAATCCCTCCGTCTGTTCCCGGTCGTGATCAACTAAAATCTAACGACGATTGTTTAAAGCATTACTCGATTGAGGATTTTTGCGTGACGAGTGGAAACAACTTTGCACCGCCGAGAGCTGCTTCTAGCTAGGCAGTGAATTTTGTGTGGTGAGCCACCAATTGCCACAAGTCCTGAATATAGACGAAGGGATAAAAGCTCACGTCTTGGCAGTATTCAGATCAATTACCTTCTTTGTCTGGGCGGCTTCAATGTCTACTCTTAAGATCCTGCTCGCGGTGCCGAAAAGTCGTCGGGTGCGATTGGAGAGTGAAGGTGAAAGTAGGGCAGAGTAACGAGGACCTCATTGGGACCCTTTATCGAAATCCAGAGCTTGTTGCATGAACTAGGTATGGAAAGTCAGGGGAATGAATATTCGATATTCTTTGGCAATTGTCCTTGCCCACCAATGAAGTTCCCGGTCGTGAGCCGAAGTTAATATTTTGGTATTAAAGACAGAAATTTACAGAGGTCTTTAATGGCTGGCTCTAGGTGGCCAGGGGGTCCCCCAATAACCCCGAGAGGGAAATATTGGGTATTAGTATTAGGCCCTTTGCGCAAAAGACGCCAGCTCCAAATCCCAGTAACTTGATTGGCGGCCGATCCCCCCATCAACTAATCATAGAAGTAGTATCTATTAATATTTCACTTGAGGTAGACGCGTTTCGACAGGACAGCTCTTATTGACACTATCACACATCTGGCGTGGTACCACCTCGTCGGCGGCTATAGGAAAAGAACTATGGTTACCAACAATACAATCTAGGAGCAGGCGTGTGATCTTGAGACTATCCCGATGAGTTTACCTCCGCATATATAGCGCTCTTAAAGCTTATGACAACCCTCCCGAGCCCCTCTAACCAAAATACAGAAAGAAAGATCATCGATTATAGGAGATATAAAGTTACACGATATTAGCTGCCCTAAAGAATAAAAGAGAAGAGGAAATAAAAGAAAGGTAAAATAAAAGAAAGGATAGAAAAAAATGATAGTAAGTACATGTAGCTATTCACAAAAAAGACGATCAACCCCCAAAACGCAGTACGCCTGCAAAATAAACCCAGAAAATACCGCTTCAAGTCAACATGTAATTCACCATTCAATAACCTCCTCGTCATCGTCCATCAACTTGGGGCTTGACTTTAGCTTCTCCATGGACTTGTGTGTAACTATCTTTGGCACAGGCTCCATCTTCCCCACTTCAAGAGCTGGTGGTGTTATGCCAGAAAGCGAAGAGTGCCTCCTCCCTGATTTAGTCCTGTTCATACCTTTCCGCGACCCAGTGTTTGACCTCTTCGGCACTGGTAGCGGCTCCTGTGGCGGCCCCTTTGGTATCGGAGGCAATGGGACCTCTTGATACTTCTTTAGCGCCGCAGCACCACCAATGCCGGCCAGTTGCCCGGCCACGGCGTTTTGTGAAAGCATCAAAAACCCTTGCTGCATTTTCCTGATCTGCTTGATTGCGGACGCTTCAATTGCATCCCTTTCCCTGCGAGCACGGACTAACTGGCGATCCATCTCTGCAAGCATGAGCGACTGCTGGGCGCTGAACATCTCGTGCTTTCTTTTGAGCGACTCGTGCTCCTCGTAGATTGTCCGGTACTCTTTCTCGTACATTTGAATCTTGGATTTGAGCATTGCGGTGCCATCGGGGTGAGGAGACGTGGACTTTGACTCGGTGCCAGAGCTATCCATCGAGGCTGGAGAATCTGCTCGGTAACCCCCTTGGGCATCGAGGGCGTTTTGTAGCGCCTTCGCTTCCGACGTTTTTTTCTCTAGGAGCGATTCTAGTTCAAAAACACTCCGTTTCAAGTCTCTGATGAGGTTGTCCCGCTTCTTGACGTCCTTCTTGTATCCCCTCACGTCCTGCTTATAGAGTTCGATATCGCCCTTCATCGATTCTATGGCTTTGACCATATCCTGTATCTCGGGAATCTTGGCTCGCTGGTCGTCAGTGCTGACCTGCTGCTTGAAGTCTTCCAGCTCTTTCCGATATGCCTCTAGTTTATCTACCACTCTAGATTTCTCCTCTTCTAGACCTTTCACAACTTCGTTGCTATCCAGGAGAGCCTTTCGAGACTCCTCGAGTTCGCTTTCTAGCCCTCCCCAAGCTTCTTGAATGCCAGTCCTTTCAGCCTTGATTGCCGCAAGTTCTCGCTCAAAGTATTGGATCTGTGTGTCCTTATCTTCGATCACGTTCTTCAACATGGAAACCTCGCGGCTTGCGCCTGAGACGTTGTTCAGCGCGTCCTCGGAGGTCTGGTTTATTTCCTCCTCGAGGAGTCTATTCTTCTTTTTCTCTTCCCCCAAACGAGTATTAATCCTCTTGGTCATATCAAGAAGCTCTTCGTTCGCATCCCTCTGGGTGCGAACTGACTGTCTACTCCGCTCCGATTCTTCCGCGCTGTCTTTTACCTGCTTCTCCAGCCGTGCTTTCTCCTCCCGCAACGCCGCCAGGTTTCGCTTGTATTCCTCCTCTTCGCTGCGCCTCAAGAGCTCTATGTTTTCGATCTTCTCGCCATATAACCAGTTCAGCTCTGCTCGTCTCTTTTCTTCCTCCGCCAGAACGTGCTCCAGATGCTCCTTTGACCTCTTCTGCATCTCCTCCCTCCTCCGCTCTTCGCTCTGGAGATTCTGCTCAAACTCCTTCCAGACGGCCGCTCTAATGTCGCCCCTCTTCCGTTCCTCTTCCATCAACACCGTTTCCAGGTCTGATCTATTCTTTACAAGCGTCTCTGCCAGCTTCTTTTCGGCTTTCTCTCGCCGCCTAATCTCCTCCATCAGCTTTCGCCCAATATCGGCCAGGCCCATCTCAGAGATGCCTTCCATAGACGGGGTGGGTCGGTTGCGGTTTGCTTCGTGGAGCTTAATTCGGGCATTCTCGAGCTCTTCATCTTTTTGTGTGATGGTTCTTTCTAAGGCCGAGAGCTTCTGTTGATAACCTTGGCTGTGAGTTCGTAGGTATTCGAGCTCTCGCTCTTTTCCTTGGACTGCGCCGACAAGCTCGCGCTCTAGGCGTTTTAGATTTTGGATCTTCTCAAGATCTTCAGGATTTGATTCTCTTTTGGGGCTGTTTAGATTATGGAGTGGCTGGAAGGGCTGGTTTTCTTGATCGTGGTGGGGCGCTTGGACGTCTCGGACTCGACATGAGATTATCTGGTTCACACGCTGGTTCTATGAAGGATATTAGAATGGGACTTGAGATCAATGGTAGTGGTAAGTACCTCATATTGCGTGGGTGGGGCTGAGATGACCTGATCGATGTCGAAGTTGGCGGCATATTTCGCAATCACATTATCGCGAAGATATATCGCCTGTTTTTTTCTCTCTCTCGCATCAGCCTCAAGACCCACGGAGCAAAAAGGAACACAAAAGTTATCAAACCTTTTTCAACTCCTCAACCTCCCTCGCCACATCCTGCTGCCCCGTTCCTCGATAATCCGCCGCGCCAATAGCATTATAGCCAAGTTGTGGGTTCTCCGCCGCGTCCTCCGGTGACAACGGTGGACTCGCCGGATACAGCGGCGACACGGGCGAATAGAGCTGCTGTTGCGAAATCGAGGGCCGTCGCGGGACCGGGACCCTATTCCGAGGCGCGCTCCGGTTTACCGGTGTGTTCGGGGGAGCTGGATAAATTATTTGGGGATGACCGGGAGGAGCTGGGAAAGAGTCCATCATGGGCTGACTCTGATCGAATGACCTCGTTCTCCGACTTCCTCCTGGGCCTGTGCTCGATGATCTGTTGAGTGAAGTCTTTGATCTGCTGTGGGTGCTGCCCCGCGCCGAGGGGGGAGGCTCATCGAAAGTTGATGTCTTGGAACGGTTGAGGCGGGGCGCAAACACTAGTCCGGCGCTCTCGGATGCGTATCCGGAAACCACGGGCTGCGGGAGCTTTGGGAGGCTCTTCTTTTTAGGGGGAACTAGAAGTGGGGCAGAATACGGTGGCTGTGAAACCTGCGGGAGGTGGGGGGGAAGCGTATCGACTGCGCTCGTGGAGGAGGTCACCCCCATGTGGATGTAGGGATTGGACTGCGGGGGGCACGGCGTGGATTTGAGCGATTTGTCGCCGCTAAATTTGCGTCGTGAGAAAATGCCTATGGTTGGAGGCATGATTGAGAAGGCCTCTCCAGAGAAATATGTGACTTTTAGATATGATGATAATCTGGGCCGGCCGTTGTCTGGATAAATATCCGAGGAAAAAAGAAGGAAAAGAAAGGTCAAGAAAAAAAAGAAATATTAAATTTTCCGATGGCGGTAGCTGTCACTCAATTGCCCACTGTGGCACAGCCTGCAGATGTAGTGTATGTTCCCCTACTTTTCGGGGTATGTCCGTTGCGCGCCTGGTGTGCTTGCAGGTGTTAAATCCGTCCAGCGTATCACCTGGAGTGTCAACTGCGTTTCCTGAACCCGATGAGCTTCTGGTTACGCGGGGTAGACTAGAGTATTAAAAGGACGATTCGAAGGGGAGTAAAAAAGAATGAAAAGTATTAACGAAATCGAACTCCTGTAAGGTTTTCCATGAGCTGAAGAGCAAAATGTGTGTCTCGCGGAGACTGAATACTGATCCGGCAAAATTGGCCCGAACGAAGGGATCAACAATCGCCTGTGATTGAAGCTCGCGATCGGTGGGTCGGAATGTAAGTAAGTAGATATCAAGAAAGGAAGAAAACGAAACGAATGGTAGAAGCAGTAGGCAGTGCAATGCCTTCTTGAATAAGGGCAGACTGAAGAAGGGACTGACTCGGGTTTAGAGAAAAAGGGAGAGTTCCGGTCAATACATATGATACTTTGCTACCTAGGCCTTTCCTACCTTAGGGGTCACTGCCTCACGGCGCATAGAGAGTCGGTGCCGAGGTGGCTTGCGATAACCGAGAAGAACTCACCTATCAATGTGTTGCCATTATAATTAACAATTTGCCGAAACTGGGGCTGGAACCACTGTCTGGTAGAGTTTCAGGCCCACGTACATAGATGCAAAGAATGATACTAACCTGGCGCAGATGGCAAACACTTGAGTAGCTGAAGCCTGTGCCTCCCTTTCCCGGGTGAGATCGAGAGACCTTGCTTGTATTCCCGGAGAAATCAATAGTGTATGTACCTGCAGCCGTTATTCATGCGTACCAGACCTGGAGAATGCCTAGCTCAGTTACCTTTTTTTCTGAGAGCTTTGACGTGACTTCACCTTAAAGTTTTCGCGAAGCTCATCTGAATAGAGTTCATGCAAGTCATGCAAGTCATGAAGCTTTAGCTCTCTGCATGCCTAGAGCGGTTCAGGTAAGTGGGATAGGTAGAATATTTCAACAACCACCAGATCGACCAGGATAAATTGCCGCGCGTGCTAGAGTATCAGAAATTGCAAATAATATTCAGCGACCTATGAGAACATCAGCTTCGAGCAGTGACAGATACGCCACAGTATTCAGAGCTCTAGATGGGGAAAGAATATATCGAACCCCGGTGTTGGGGACGTCCTACCACATCAGAAACTCTAGGCCAACCGGCAATAACCTCGAACAGCGATTCGCAGGCATTTGGCGAATACACACACTTGACGAACAGGGATTACTTGTAGGTACAAGGCTCTGGAATGAACGGATCCTCACCTGTCAGCACCCCATGTAGTTCGCCCACTTAGTGCCAGAGCCTTGTCGTTTGACTGGTTGTTGGGTGGTTGGCACTTACAAATTGAATTCGCAAAATGAACCTCATCTATGCATGCAACCAACATCAACGATGGCCGATGATTTTGAACTCTTCTATCTTCTTCATACTGGGCTTGACCCATGTTCAAAAACCCGGGAGCGAAGAGAACTATACACTATTTTCGATAGAGACTTTCATCATCTTACAAGATTTGAGCGCTATGATCTTTTAAAAGTTTGTGAATCTTTTAGGGTTCTCCGAAGTTCGCACACCCTTTTGATTTGCTATCCCAAAATTATCCGAGTTTTTTTTTATTTTTTTACTTTGTCCAAAGCCATCATCACTGGTTATTCAGAACCGGTCCAACAGGGCGTAGTCGGGAGTCAAACCCAACCGGAGATACGAGCCGGGGCGGGGACAGGGCTGGGACTAGCACTAGGCTAAGGCAAGACTCTGGAAGCGAACAAGAGACAGAATACATGTAGTATTCCAGCAGATACAGACAGAAAAACGTTGTAAAAAGGCCGGAGAGAAGGGAAAGAGAGACAATACAGAGGAGAGTGTAGCCTCCTATTATAGCAAGGAAATGTACACATAATTAATACTACACGCATGTTAAATACAAGTACATACTACTCACATTGAAATTGATTAGAATATTATTTAATGTATTTTGATATGTTCATCTGTGGGGAAAGCTAAGGAGAGAGAGCCCCACGGCCCGCTGCAATACATACGGTATTGTATCAAATAGTGGTATTAATTTGCACTTAATGCACATTTCATGGTTCGTTTCCAGATAATAATAACATGATGTGTTTCAAGCATAAAATAGGATGCATATGGCTTTATAACCATTTTTATGATAGTACATTTCCCACCAAAAGAGTACGGTGAAAATTGGCCGGATTCACCCACTGATGCATTTACAGAGCTGGTAGAGAGGATTACATAGGTGTCTCCTAGCTCGCTTTGCCCTTGAGAGTTGCTTCCGGGCCACTGAACATTGGGCGGGCGAGCGTGGTCTAGAAGTAGACGCCTCGTCATCTCAGAACGCTGAGTGGGTTGGGTTTCCATGGCCCTCAGTTACTCATGAGGTTCAATTCCGGGGTGGGAGTCTATATCGAAGTGTTCGTGTCATGAATTGGCATCAATCCCGCTGATATACCATTTTTTTGACGTTTTTCTGGAGCTTATTGGCCCTCGATCTCGCGGGGTTAGCTACAGGATGTAGGTGTGGTGTCTATCAGAGCTCTGGGTGCACTATATTAATCGTAGCTTGGTCAATTGGCCTATCTTAGATTATTGTTCGTTCCGTATATGCTTGTCTCTACCTCTCCCCTCGCCATTACGTAGCTCATCTTTACACTCTAGATCTGTTCAATCAATAATCACGGCCGGATACAGGAGAGTGGAAGTTGAAGAGCTCAGATAGACTGCGGAATTCAGTAGTGATGTATTGAGACTTCGGGGGCTCATTGTCCAACGTGTCCGGCCTGGGGTGCTTAATTTCGTTGGAGAAAACTGCAAGAATCGTATCCCCAGTGAAGGCAGGCCAGTGACCGAAATCTGACAAAGAAACGTAAATGAAAGAGGTTGTGTTAAAATTAAAGTTCTACTAGTTACATGTGGTAAGAGAATACTAATTGTGTATGCGTGCACATTACCGTGCTGTCGACATACAGATGGGTATGCCACTCGTACACATGGCCATGGATAACACAGTCTGAGACGATACTACAGCACAACATTTAGTGACTGTAGGAACATCCCCCCTTCACCCGCAATCACTTTGAGATCTTACTTTGGAGCCGGCGAGGGGGCTTTCGAGATTTGCATCATAGACCATCACTCGCATTTCTCAAATATCCATTGTAGATTTCACCGTCTGATCATGATTTTGTATACAAATGCTCTTCTAACTCGGTTATGGTGGTCAAGAAGCATTGACCGTATCATCTAGCGTCATACCACCCATGTGCTGCCGGTTCCGTGCGGGCACACCAAGAGAAGTTGTGCGGGCAGGCGGCCGCGGGAGAACGCCGCCCGCCCCCCGAGGCCACTCCGCGCTTATTAGCGCTCGGGGGCGGCTCTCTGCCCCCAATATCTTGTATCTGTTAACACCTCGTTTTGTGCTCTATCGATATGTATCACTCCTGGCCCCCTTCTCCCTCTCTCGTGTTTCATCGGCTGACATTATGTAATCAATGCGTACATACATGACGTGGAGCGTGAAGGTCGTCAGCCCGAAACCTCTGCACCCGGCCAGGATTGTCATACGGGATACATGGCCGTGAGCTACGTACTGCATATACCTACATGTATCTACATGTAGTATCTCCTCGTCTGTATTCAGGACCAGGCGCTATGTGGGCGGACTAAAACTGTAATAGACCCAACCCTCACAGAGATATGATGTGAACCATTTTGGTATGGAAATCACGCTAGCGCTTGCCACCTACATGTAGCTTCATTTAGTTTATTCTCTTTCGGCAGCGTTATAATCCAATCACAGTTGGCATACTGCACATCAGGACGCCATCTTGAGGCGAACTGCGGGAACAGACGAAGGGATATTACAGCTGTGACTTATGGCGAGGAATATGCGGCGTGACGACTTGTTCTTGAGTATATGTATGTCGTATAGAGCTAGAACTCTACTGGTCCTATCAGCAGCGTTATCGACTCTTCTTCCTTCCAATATAGCTATTGAGACACACACTGCCTTACAGTATTGTTTCAAGTGTAAGATCTTCCAGTACATACCCGCGCCGCGACAACCCGAGTTTCTTCTTCTTCTTTTTCTTTTTCTTTCTACTTAGACTGCCTGTGAGGCGAGCTTGCGGCCCTTAAGCTGGCGTATGACCATAGGTTACATATATTTATCACCGCTCTTCTCTGCGCCGACTCGTATTAAAGACCAATAACCGGTAGTTATTACATACGGTATACAAATAAAATTTATTGAGGCATGTATAAACGCCGTGACTCCCAAACTATGAATATGCTCGAGTACGCCTGTTCCCAAAATCAAACTTACCACCTAAGGTTAGAAAAATGCCCACATCATAGCCGCTGCACCACCAGTCCTATTCAAAGTCAGCTTACTATTACGGTGAAAGATAAGTATGGAGTACTCACATCCCAGCCGCCAAAGCCAAGGGTACATCTGCAGCGCGCGAAACTCTTAAACTCGCTACCCCGGCGATCCCGCATGTCAAGACTGTTAAGCCCATTTTCAACGCAGGAGAAAACTCGAGCTAGAAGCCACAGGTAAGTTATTAGGGGTGATTTTACAAGTGGGGGATGGAAGTTATTAGTACCTCGGATTTTTTAGGGCTCCGATGTAACCTTGCTAGGTCTTCTGGATGGTCGCCCAATACTCTCCCTTCCGCTTCTACAAGTGGTCGTCGCTTCATCATCCATGCCTTGTAGACTTCAAGATCTCCTTTCTCTATCGGTGAGAGGGCATCCGTCATTTCTCTGTATCCCTTCAGCGCTTTGTCTATTCCCAGTCAGCAAACCACCCTACCCCATTTAATGATAAACGCTGACTTACTATACTGCTGTAACTTGAACGCAATAGCGCCCATAACCTGAAGTCTTCTACTGTCACTTCCCATGCCGCGTCTTGCACGTAGGCTAGCACCGTTGTTGTGAATATACTCCTGCTCATCGAGATCAGAAAGGACAGATTCAAGCTCTGATATCTCATCCTGGAGATGCAGAAGCACGAGATGGTTAAGTTTTGAGAATCGGCGGTACAATTGAAGAGATGGAGTGGTAGACAGTGTCTCTGCGAGGAAGGGGTAGCCAGTGGGTACTCCGAACGTAGGTGATGGAGGCGGTGTTGCGTAGTACGGTACTGGGGGCATTTGTGTGCTACATTTCTTCTCCTCGGAGTTGTTGGTGTTGGATGAAATATCACCATCGCCCTGCTTCTTTTCATACACCTCGCCTTCCTGGACACTCTTGCATGCCCTCATGCTCTGCGATCCTCGTATGGTTTCGTTGTCATAATGCTGGCAGTCACTCCCCTCACTGGTGGCCTTCATATATGCCACTACCGGCGGCGGCGGCGTTGGGAGCGGGTGCGGGTAGTGCATAGGCGGCGGCGGATAAGAGTTTCCGCAGTAGGCATCTCTTACATGTAGGGGAGATACTGAAGGATAAGCCTGCAGCGGCCTCATTTGAGTGTGTGGTGAAAACCCACCGTTGCCACAACCGTATGCATTATCATAGTACCCAGATCCTTGATATACCTGACGCGATTCCAGGCTATTCTGATAAGGAGCAGGATAGTATGGGACATTCATATACTGCCCTGGAACTGGGATGGGTTGGCGTGGTCGTGGTGTTGCGTCCTCCACGCCTGTGCTGCGAGTCCTCTTCTTCTTGTGAGGAGCCCTTGAGGTGGATTCGGAGCGCTGGGGATGAGAGCTTTCAGTAGCGACAGTAGCCGTGGTGGCCGTGGTGGTGGCAGTTTTGGCTGTGTTTGGATCATCTATCTTTGGGAGTTCGGGGTAACGGGCTTCATAGTCGGCATCAGCGGTAGGTGAGGTATCGCGGAAGCGTGCGCCCACCACAGCAGGCGACGGCGGTGGGGGAGGGACTTGAGGGTTATTCCAGGAGTCTGTAGTTGAGGAGGCCATCATGAGGATTTGCCTATGGTCTTTCTTTTTTTTTTTTTAAATTTCCCTTTATGTTGCTCTTGCTAAGATCGAGGTTGGTTAGATGCTAGGCAAGTCATATGGCGGAGGCCTTACTGATATAGCAGACCAAGTCCGGGCATATGTTCAGGTGGCTACTCTGTATAATTATGCTATTTGCGTTGACTGAGTAACTACTAACTACTCAACACAGGAACCTGGGGAGTACTACCTGATCGCAGTACCCAACACCGATTTTAGCCTTGTTTATTCCCCCCCCTCCGTGCCTGTCAGCTGCGTATATACTTGTTACCGCCGCAGCGGTAACGATTCTCTACGGCCAAGTTTCAAGCCATTGGTCTACTTGGGTGATTTAACAAATCGCTGCAGGTTTCTAATGTCATGCTCTCTTGCGCCAGGATTGGAATCAGTAACTCGCGGTGGGGATGTGGTGGTGTGGGCGGTGGGCATAGGACCGTTTTTTTGCTTTTATCTCCCCTGTTGAGTATTGCATGAAGATCGTTAGTTTTGAATCGGGCTGCGGCAGCAGCAGAAGGCGTGGGTTAGGGTTGGATTGATAAGAGAGAGTGGCCGGAAAAGGAAGTGGTGGTTCCGCGTTTGGTTGTTTACTGATGGTGTTTACTAGGAACTTGTTACTTATCGCACGCCGCTATATAAGACATGGGGTCGCGGGTCTGCCCGCACTGGAAATAGGGTTTCTCCAGCCAATCCTATGAATTTGCGACAGACAGACACTCCATATGAGGCAACAGAAATGAATTATTAAAACAAAAAAAAGCAAGCTCGATCGGACGTCATATATTTGGACGACAGGGGGGGGTTTCAAGAGGTAGGAGCACTAGGCTACTACTCTAGTGGGGGGGTTTGAAATAAGATGGGCGAGAGAGAGAAAAAACGGTTCAAGTAGTTGAATTGGAAACATTCTGGATTTCGCACGATGGTCGTTAATCGCTCATCTATCATCTAACTCATCTTCTTATCTTAGACGCATTGGATCGTGGGCCTTGAAAGGGGGAGGGAGGGAGATAAAGATGAATTGATATCTAGAGATAACTGCGTCGCCAATGGACTTGATAAGATCGTTAAGTCTCCTCTTCTCTAACTCTGGATTAGGAGGGCAGAGGCTAAACGACAGAAAACATACTTCGCGTACTCGACCGCGCGATATCAGATTTTTGAGGGGAGACGTCGCGATAAGTTCAGTTCAGTTGTGCCACATGGGTTACTTCCTAATCGGGAATTATAGTAGGATATCTGCTTGTTCGGGCTCGGTGTGGTAATGTGAACCCCGGCTTCCTTCAGGCGCTCCATTTTTTATTTTTTTTATTTTTACTCTTTATTTCATGAATGGGGGAATGATCTCGGATTGTCAAACAGTGGGCTGGCTTATGATGAGTCATTTAAAAAAGTGGGATGTTTTTAATTTATTTTGGGAAGCATTGTGGGTGATTTTGTCTACTCTTGGAGGTTCACGGAGGACTGGTACTCGGTCTGCCCCGTTGGTAGCTTTGCAATGTGGGTCGTTATCGACAAATGAGAGAGTACTAGCTAGTGTAGGGTATTCATGTACGCACTATCATTGACATCTTAACCTCTTGGGTTGGGTACGGTACGTGTCCCCCAAACCACTATTCTCTCAAATGAAACGTCCACGAGTTGAATGGGTACTAAGCGCCGGCATACCTAGCTACGTGGGTCTAAAAACCCTCGACTACCAACTGTTACTGCAATTCGTATATTACGGCTACCACGGGCCAGGATTCCACTTTGAAATCAAAAATGACCCCACATTCACATTGACACTCCGGAAGCCTGGTGGAGTGCAACTTTAGAGACATTAATCATGGTCCACTTACACTTACTGCTACACACTGCGACGGCCGAACGCCCGCCCCCAGATTATCACATGGCAATACAATGCCACAAGGACCCCGGCTCGCTCGCTCATGAGCTCTCAGCCAGTTGTGGGAGGCCTAAAGCTAGGGTTCCCTCAGTATTTTGGTTGCACGTTGATGGGTGCGGGTATACAAGCTGTGCCACGTATATACATATCTACACGCGTACGCGCCCATCCCTCCGGCCTGGAATTCCGACAGCGCTTCTTTATTGCAAGTCTACCTAGCTAGCTAGTCTACCTACAGAGCCGACGTGTACCTCCAGCTCTCGGTACAATTACTATACTGTACAAACAGGGGTATGGGAAAACAAGGCTTGTATGGCGGTGGTCTAAAAGGGCTCCTCCCATATCCTCCGTCACGCAGTTAAATCTGCCTTGCCGAAAAAACGAGGCTGCTAAAACTGTCCGAGTCATGTGACCTTGGGGATAGTTTTTGCCCCAAGTGCAGTTATGGGATGGTGAGCTTGGCTAATGCACTAAAGGAAGTGTAGGTTTGGTGACGATGTGGTATGTGCATAACTGTTGTCAGAGGATAATCGATGATGGGCATGGGCATGGGAAGCGTGGCGAGTGATGGTTGGTGATGCGGGATATGTGGGTTTTTGACAGGGGGTTGGCGCTGGTGTTTTGTGGGGATATCTGGGGATTGGGAGGTTGTGTGTCGGGCGGCCCGCCCCGTGTGGTGTAGCAGTGTATGGTTAGATGAGTTGCGGTGTAATATCATCTGGCAGAGGGTTCTGGAATCGTTGTGGAAAAAGTACACTTTACAAAGACAAGGTGGTTTCGGACTTTTACCAGTCGTTGCAAGAAGCCAAACAGGGATATTGAGTGATATCGAGGAGGTAAAAAGTCTTTGCAGATAAGTTTATGAGAATGTAGGCAGACTTGCAACGTAAGATCATAGTATATCACTCGGTCATAATATATTTTCTTTCTTTTCTAGTTATTGCTAGCAATCAAATTTCATTCCGGGCGCAGAAAACGTAATCTCCTAGCTTTACCAAACTGAACAGATAGATTCATACATGTGTTCAAAACTCCGTTCATTCTCTAGCACTCGTACCCCTCTTGTACGTACGCCCCTTGTATGTAGGTACGCCTCTTGTATGTATGCCCCCTAAGCGTGTACGTACCTTGTATCCCTTGGTTCGTAACAGAGGGCTTTCTAATCTTATAAGTAACCGGAAGCACCCATCCTCGACTGTATATTGTTTAAATGAGTTCGTAACCCCTTGGCATAATTCTTAGCACAAGAATCCAGACCTTAATAGGCTCATGAGTAGTGATAGAGAGGGTGGGGGGTCAAGAGGTTGAAGATTAGATGAGAGCCGGGAGATCAAGATCTCCTAGACATCAGTTAGAAGGACGTAATAAGCTTGTTAATAATCTTCCCTCTATTCTGAATCAACTGCTCTATGTCCTTCATCCACTGAAAGATGCGGCTCTTTCTACGCTGCAGGGCCTCGTATTCCTCCTCGTCGAAAATGACTAATTCGTCATTAAGCGTATTGAGGGTTACAGTACGCAAGGGGCTGGAGAATAAGATAGCATATTGGTGGTAGTCCGCGGATAATCTGTCGTAGTCTGCTTTGAGGGTGAGAACTTCCTGTTGAAGAGACTTTAACAGTTTAGGGGTGTTCGAGAACATTTCGATGGTGTTGGAGGTAAGGTGAGAGTGATATGATGATTGGTGTGATCGATATGGTGGTCAGACTAGTGGAGAGAGTGGTGAAGTCCTTATAAAATACAGAAGATCATAGATTCAAGATGGTGACATGGGTGTGGTTGAGTTTCGTATAAGGTTTCAGGTTTCATTGATCGTGAAATGGTCTTGAAATACGAAACGTCTACAAAGAACAACATATACATGTACGTATACTCAAACAAAAGTACACAGTTGGGGTCAGGTGTAATTAACAGAGCTTGGGCGCAATTTGATGTACAGCCACTCTGCAAAAGTATTCGTGATTCAGATTTCGGAGTGAGACATTTCTCTATGTAATCGTGGCGGACCATCAAAAAAAACCCCAAGGGAAGACTTTCCCTGTGACCATCACACTGCGCACTAATCATGACATTAAAATCAAATAACGAACACTTTTGCTAAGTGGCTGTATGTTCAACGGTGTTTTATCGGATAAGATACATAGGTCAAGATCTAAACTACGAATCAGGTTCTTTTCGTCACCTATGATGGGAAAAAAATCCAACGTCACCCCCATATAAGCCCACCACCCCACCCCACCCCATCACCAATATCCCACATCCCTACTTTTAAATTACATCCTTCAACTCCATGTCCAACCAGTTGCACGGTGTTTCCCCAGCAATTCATCCTCTATCACCGCCGGTGCTCGATATTACATTTCCATCTCATTCTGTCACCCCGCGCTTTTGCGCACTGTGCTAGGGAATCGGGGCAACGTAGTTCCCTTCATCTCCGCGCCATCACCCGTGCTCCTCTGGTTGCCTGCTGGTGAGCTTTGGGGCGCCTTTATCAGCGTGCCTCCCGATTCATTATCACTCACCTTCCCTTTTCCATCAATTCTATAGTCAAAGATATATCAAGCCAAAGAGGAGCGGGGCAAGCTAATATTCAGACAAAAACTGACAGATAGGAGAGACAGCTTTCTTTCGCCGGCTTGCAGCCGTTCGAAAAGCAGATGACAGAGTTCTGGATTTTGTTTTTCAAAAATAACTTGAAATGCTTGTTTGGGGGAGTGTTAGCTATTGCCGAGATTGGTCTAAAAGTCTCGTGGACCGCTGGTACCTGAGCTTCTGGATTTTTAATTGATTGTTCAGTCTCCAACTAAAGCAATAGCGTCACGTCTGCCTATCTGCTCGATATTTGGGCCTGATTCTTGATAGCACCGTACTAGACCCTCCGGCTATCTCCTAGGACCACCGCTGTTATTGTGTCGGGGAATCGCTTTTACACCTCATATAATCTAATTGTAACGATTATTTTATGAATATCATTGCGGCACAATTAACTATCTACGCATCCGATTCACAAACCACTTAGTGAAGTTTACACTTGCAAACATTTCATAGTGGATATTTAAATTATGGAACCAGTTCGGAAACAATTTTGATTTCTAACTAATATAGAAAAGACTTCCTTGAGAGCAAAGACTGATATACCGATAGGACAAGTATAATCAGGCACCTACTAATGGGTCTACAAAACACTGGTTTGGACATAGAAAGTGTATAGGAAGCGCCGAAGGATTGGTTCAGACCAATTCATCATTGAAAAGGAATCCAATGACTTGGATGGTAGTACACGTACTATCTGCCTCTTTAACCGCTTGGAATCGAATTGCCATGTGAGTTCTTGAAAGGGCCAGGACAGAATGAGCTACACTCTAGTCGTGGCCTTATGCCCCGCCTGAGGACGCCACTGAGCAAGCCACACCTGGATACTGTAAGGCAAAGCAATATTGTATGAGGCAGTGACTAGCATATCGGCGCTCTAACCTACTCTTATATCATTATTGTGTTAGTAGTGGGGTATGCAAATAGCTCGGCTTGTTTGGGTAATGTGTTTTACCCGTCTATCACGGCCACGGTAATCTGGATGTTGTTGAGATATCGGTTCTATTTACTTTTTATCCGAACTTGAGCTCCTTATTGGAGATGGCAGATTGCTGACTTTCTCTATGGCAGCTTTCACAAGTACCGAGGTAGGTAGTTCAAACAGGGACAGAGAATAAAACAAGCCGATTACACTGACGAGTATGGATAGCACCAGAAGGCCAGGTGCCGGCTTGTAAATAAATTAAATCCTTCCTCCTTGTCTGGAGCCTTTTTACCTTTTGGTATACTGTCGGATGCGGTACAGAGTAGCTCTAACAACCTACTGAGGGTTATGTGCGGGGAACAAAAGCATCTTACCGAAAATATTGGGCAGTTTCAATGGGTTTGATTTGATCAAAGTTGTACAGGACTAACTGAGAATGAGTACGGATATATTCTGAGGCCAAATGAGACTTTATAGTTCAACAGAAATTTCAGTCAGAGGCCATACATGTACTCGCGAAGAAAGAGTTGGAAATGCGCCTCATTGCAAGGGTTTGTAATAATGAGGTGCTATTCAGCCGTGCATCTTAAACTTCTAGGATTCATTTCTATGGGTATGCGAATGGGACAGGCCAATCGCCTACAGCCCGAGTGGAGATATCAACGTAGCGGAGCGCAACACTATTTTGTATTTTGTTGACTTTGTTCTCTCTCCTTTTTTTCCTTTATAAAGCTTATACCCGCATACCCTGGGTACACACTTGTAAGTACATGTAGTCGACTGTTGTGGTTGTTAGCTAGCGGCGGCGGCCTAGTGTTGATTAGACACGGTGCTAGGAATGTGTTGAGCGCGCGGAGGAGATAGCGGGCCGAGGTGTTTATAACGAGGGCATGAGGGGATTAGTCTTAATTGTGCGACTACACCCTCGCTAGACGAGTCGGGGTGCGGGCGAGGTGATAATGCGTACATGTATGTAGGTACAGCGCGATATCAAAAGTGAAGGCTGGCACCCTTTTTGCTCTACATCTTGTGCTATGTGTTAGCTATACCATTCTACTCACTCGTACCGTGGCACGCTGACACAGCTAGAATCTGCCAACGAAAGCGACAGCCAGCTCCCCAAAAAAAGCCACAATGCCTGGTGGTATCTTGTGGTGCGAGTGACTCACCATGTCTCACTCCCCCATCCCTTCGCGACCTCTTAGTTTTGTAATCAACCAAAATCTACTCGATTGAGGATTTTTGCGTGACAAGTGGGGTCACTTTTGCACCGCCGACAGCCGCTTCCGAATTCCAGCTGGGCGGTGAATTTTGTGTGGTGAGCCACAAGTCTACTCCCTCTTCAGCAGAAGCACCCCCCCCCCCACTTAGTCATCCACACAAGCCAACCTCGAGCAGTCCCGCACCCCACAATCCACCCTCAATCCTCAATCAATCCTCAATCCTCAATCCTCAATTCTCACGACCCCGATTCCTCGATTCTCAATTCTCAACGCCCCTCACGGAAAATGTCCTACACAACGCGCAGTTATGAGGCTCGTGCCGAAACGCACCCAACCGAGATCGGCCGCCGCCTCCTCACCATAATGGCCACAAAAAAGACAAACCTCTGCATCTCCGTCGACCTCACCGACCCCGACCAGATCCTAGCCCTCGTCGACAGTAACTCTCCCCCCCCACCCTCCGAAAAACACTACTAACCCCCCCGCCCAGAGCTCGGCCCCCAAATCTGCCTCGTGAAAACCCACATCGACATCATCACCTTCACCACGCCCTCCTCCATCACAGACTTCACCGCGGCGCTCACTGCCCTCTCCACCAAGCACAACTTCTTCATCTTCGAGGACCGCAAATTCGCCGACATCGGCTCCACCGTCGCCCACCAGTACCGCGGCGGCATCTACCGCATCGCCTCCTGGTCGCACATCACCAACGCGCACACCGTGCCCGGGCCAGGCATCATCGCCGGTCTCCAAAGCGTCGCAAAGGAGATTGGGGAGCCCCGGGGGCTGCTGATGCTCGGTGAGATGTCGTCGGAGGGAAACCTGGGTGGTGGGGAGTATCTGCAAAAGACGGTGGAGATGGCGCGCGGGGATAGGGGCTTTGTGGTTGGCTTTATTGCGCAGGGGAGGGTGGAGGGGGCGAAGGAGGGGGAGGATTGGATCGTCATGAGTCCGGGGGTCAAGTTGGGGGGTGGCGGGGATGCATTGGGGCAGAGGTATAATACGCCGCAGAGTGTGGTGGGAGATAAGGGGAGTGATGTGGTCATTGTGGGGAGGGGGGTTATTATGAGTGAGGACCCGGTAGCGGAGGCGGAGAAATATAGGGTGGCGGCGTGGGGGGCGTATGAGAAGAGGGTTGCGGCGGCGTGAGGTGGGGGTTAACTATGGAGAGAGGGCTGGCGTTGGTAAAGGTTTTTTATTTGTGATTTATCGGTATTCTAGGGCAGGGTATAGTAGAAATGGAATCACCCCAACCTCGACCCCACCCCTAGCCTGCGCAGTGACAAAAGAAGCGGAGTAAAAGCTTCCAGAAACGAATGGTAGTAATACTCTTGGCACAGCAGGTACACACGAGGTCAGGCAAACTCAGTACATGTATCCAAAGGTCCAAAAGACCGCCTCCCCGATAGCAGATGTCACTAGTGTTGAAATTATGGTCCGAGCCTAGGAGCAAAGTCGTATGAGTGTTATTAAAGTATATATGTCAATACATGTATGTAGTCATATATATAGACTGTTCTAGACCGATGACTTTTTGTATAAATAAGGGCTTAATATTGTATAATAGTCAATAGTCTTCCACATTTATTATTATTATTTATTATTTATCTTCAACAACTAGTCCAATGCAGCCCGGGTGATAATTCCTGATCAACGGGCAGATATCACTTTCTTGTAGTTGATGCCCCCCGGGCACGACCCACAAACCCGTAGATTATTTCATCCAAAGGTGCCGGTAAATCACCATTCGGACCTCCAGTGTATGTATGTACTAAGACTTCATTCGTCATATTTTGTCGTGAGTTCGCCTGTGATACAGCTGCATGCAGGCCTCGATGATATAGGGCGAATGGTGCTAGAATCGCGATATTCTCCCGGGTCTTTTCTTGCCTTTCGACCATAGGCCGCCCGGTCCTGCCGGTTCATCTCCCGGTAGAATGCGCTCCCGGTGCTGGTATTGTCCTAAGTGGACATGCTTTATGCCCGAGTATAAAAAAGGGGGAGAGGATTGTATATTATCCTCCGACTGACCCGCAAAAGCTGGGTGAACAGCGTTAAGCAGGTTCGCTACTACCCTGCGGCCGGGCAAACGAATTTCCAGGGCCTGGGTTTGTTATTCTGGGCCTGCAGTTTTCTCCTACAGGCCCCCTCCGGGCGTACGTTCTTCCGCTCATCTTTATTACTGACGCTTGCGGCACTGTCTCCTCAAAATCCTGTGCCCGTTATCGGCGAACCCGGGGGGCGCGGGTGTACGAAGAGCTTTGGTGATATGCCTTTTTCCTCTGCGCTTCTCAGGAGGGTATATAAGCCATTACTGAAGGTTCAGTGGTAGATCTATGGATACGCTTATTTCCTACGATCTCTTGCCAACTAGGCTCTGGTTATACCCTGTTTTCAGTGGCAGGACAAAGTTTCATTTTCGTGGAGGCCAGTGTAACTCAGAGATTAACGTAGATGTCGGTCTTTTAGAAACCAGTCATTGGAAGCGCATTCTGGTCGGGTGACACTAAGGCTAGCAGACAGTCGAGACACACGAAAGGCTACCATCTGAGAAGGGATAGTTAAACAAAAGGATGAAAGAAGTGGGAATAAACAGGAACCCCAGACCTCCTACAGCCAAGTCTGTCCCTTTGCGCTTCTTCGCCCTAGAAGGATGTACAGTGCTCGGGGACAGACGAGACGCACGAACTAGAGGCTTTTGCTTGAGAGGGCAATTGGTGACGAAGGGGTTTAGGAGGTTAGAAAAATTAAGCAACGTAGACTTCCTGTAGTTAGGCCTGTCTTAATTATTTTCTTTCATTCAAAAAATGACAGGAAAAAAGGGACGCTCGAAGACAATCTGTAACTCACCTCATTCCATTGATAGGGCCGAATTGGCTAACAAACGAAGATTATTCACCAGTCAGGGACGGCAAGGAAGCACGTCTGTGTGAAGGGGATGTAGGTTGAGGGGGGGAAAACGGGTGAAGGTGGGAGAAGAGAAAGTTAGTAGGTTATGTAGGGCCACTGTGTGCCAAGCTTAGCGTTAAATCTAGAGCCCTTTACTTCCCACAAGGACGCTGGTGGCCAATTTTCCTTTTCCAAGGTGGTGCACTTGCATCGTACTCTACGGTGTTTTTAATAAGGTCATTACGCTTCAAGAAGAGAACCCGTTGTCCAGAAAGGGATTAATGTAAACCATTCTTTGAATACATGGTCCTCGGCACGTTACTCGCGGCATACGAGCGCAAATGGGCACGCACCTACTACACCGCTATCTGATATTCGAACTTCATTAGCTGGGGGTCATAATATTCTCAGGGCCCCAAAAGATAGAGTAAGAACGAATCCAGTAGGAACATACATTGTCATGTACATGTAGTTAAGTAATACGTATTTCACGCCAAAAATCCAGCGAAGATGAACCGGGTAGAAACACATTTAAGCAACGCATATCACACGCCGAAAAGCCAGAAAGACAACCTCAGACCGTAGGGGAGCAATAGCCATGTTGGCTCGAACTAAATAATCTCGCCCTTAAACGGAAAGAATTCATGGAGGTGACTCTTGGAGGGTCGATTTTCTTGGTGTATATGTGCAAGGTGCTTTTTCGTCGATCTATCATGTTCATATCTATAGATCTATCCACACCACATATCCTCGAACTTACCTCATCTCTATACGCGCCCGATTCTCGTGACAATCCGTAGGAAAAGTGCGAGAAAAATGCTAATCACAAGCGCGCCCAAAACCTACCGCGTTCAATTGCACGACTACCGAGAGAATCCATCTCGCTACTCCAAGACTGTCCATCTCTTTAAGCAAGGTCTACCTGAGAAGACAGACCGAGGCGTTCATAATAGACAGAAAAGAAGCACAAAGTGGCCAGATCAAGCCTCGAACTCTACAAGTCTCTTCCCATCGATTAAGCTCTCATATCTATCTGCCAGCGTCCAATTCTGTCTCAAATATACATATTTCATCTCTGAGAATGAAACTTGTACTCATGAGACAGAGAAGAGGCTCGCGATACTCGGGGCTGTAGTACTGAGGTACAACAAGTAGTGAGGGTAAAGAGGATCAAGCAGAGGGGAGCGGCGAATTTATAGCTGTTAGCGTGAAATAGGTTGAAAGGGCTTGCCCTAGTGTGTGTGTGTTTAGCAGGTCACAGTGGGTAATTGGGTTTATACGGAGACGGGACGTTCTACGGTCGGACCCCAGGCATCGAAATTGGCCAGCCGTTATGTGGGCTGATCCGGATCGTATTGTTGGTATGCTGAGCCGGGTTCTCCGTTTTAACATCTGAATGAGCCAGTACTGCAAGATTTTCTACCCGACAAACCCCCCAGCGGGTGTACATATCAAATCAAGGAGGATTTGTGATCGAGTGATATTACAGACCCATCAATATCATTCTAGTTCCAACGGCTTAGTCCCCTATACCCGGGTGACCAATTACAAATGAATCGGTACAGAGTTCTTTCTATCAACAATGGGAGACTTTTGGGGTAGTGGACTAGGGTTCTGGTACCCCTTCAAAATCCCCGAATTTTATTGATCATACAATATCACTCGCTCGGTATTCCAAAGGGTTGTTTGCGCGTTTCTCGGAGATCCTGATTTTTGCGTGTTTACTATTGGTGCGAACTGATCTAGAGGCTGTGGTGTTTACTTTCTTACTTGCTGCCTTGACAAGGTTCTCACTGGAAGACTATAGGGCAGTGTTCATTCTCCCGCCCCAGGCTTGATGCATGTTGGTGTACCTCGGTGGGATATTTAGATGCGAGAATGTTTGCCTATCGGCGAATCTAGGTCTAGGAAAAGCATACTGTTCGGGGTCTAGGTCTTTGTGGAAGCTTCTACCGCACTGTTTGCTCCTTCTACACCCTTCCACCCCCATCTCGACCAGTAGAAGCTTCTAAACGCGAGTTTGTACCCTAAAAAGTAAATAGCTAATTAACTCGGACTCTGAGCCCGAACTCGAGGGAATTCATTTTTCGGATTTCTAGGTAGTATATATTCAGTTCTTCTCCTCCTCTTCCTCTTTATTTTACCGGCTAGTGAGAGGTTTTCTAACCTACACTTTAATAGCTGTTTTATATTTCGGCATTGTGAGCTGAGGGAGAAGCAGATGCTCAACCTAAAGATACTTGGAGTATTTTTGCTGATTAAAATCTATCTAGAACATTTCCTCGACCAGGGCCGATAAAAGACTTTCTTTCTTTCTTTCCTAGAACTCTCCACTTTGTTAAAATTTCCTTCATAGCACTCTGCTTCGACTGAGGCCTATCAAAACTCAACAATTCACCAAAGACAAGAGGGGATCATGCCCTGTTTTATTTGTTCATCCCTACATTCAAATTCGCATGACTCTCGCCTATACCCAATGATAGCAGAATGCCATACAAAAAAGAAGCACGGAAAACCCATCTCAGCTCCTTACGTTCAAGGTTGTCTCAGCCTTCAGTCACCGCTAACAAGCAGCTGGACATCATGACGAAGACAAAAAAGAAGAATGGACTGCCCCGTCTGTTCACCCTCCCTACTTCAAGACTGTTTCTAGAAGGTTTGACCCACATACAAAAAGAAGCATGGAGACCTTATATTTCTATATCTGACTCGTTGGCTTGCGGTCATGATAATAGGGACATCCATGTAGTCACCCAGGTGAAATTTCCAATGAAGGCGGGGGATGAGGGTTGCAACGATTGGTGGGCCATGGGTGGAAATGGGCACTGTTGATGGCAGAATATGAGGGGAGGAAAGAAATGCGGAGCGGGAGAAACGGTTTATAGAGAGAGAACGCCAAGCTTGAGTGGGCGTGTGGCCATACTATTGAAGCGGGGGCCCGTCTTTCTTTTTACAATTTGGTTTATCTCTGTGTTGTGATTGTTACCCGCTCAGGAAGGGGCGTGGTAGAGTACAGTCGACTCTCGTTATAGTGATGAGGTCGGGACTGGAAAATAGCATCCTTATAAAGAGAGTATCACTATAACAAGTACAGGGTTAGGGTTTTTCAAGAATGTAATTAAATTTCTAACTACATGTAGCTACTAGGGATGGGGAAAGACCTGGTTGAAGTTGATGGGTGAAAAAAATTCTGCCACTCAAAAAGAGGGACCGGCAACCGTCATCCTTATAAGAGTATCACTATATAGGGTATCACTATAACGAGAGTCGACTGTATATATAGATATATCGAAGCCCTTGAGAAGCTCGAAGCAGTCGATCGCGACTCCTTTGATAAAATAAAGATGAATCAATTAAGTAGCGGTAAGTCATGGCATCACTTACCTAAATTATAAATAATATCTGCCTCGTAGATCGACTTCCATCTCCCACAATGCCGTGCGCGTGCACGTGTGAGTCATCAATCCCCAGGAGTATGTGTGTCCAGGTTTCAAGAGCAAACGTACTTAAGCGAAAGCCCCAAAAGACCCGGTGTATTGTATCCTCTGGCTGCGAGACCCCAGTCAACCAGATAAACTACAGGAAGCAAAAGGAGATGTCCTCCTCCTGCTCCTCTCGAGGTATATGCTCGGAACCAAAACACACTGTACAACCGGTACCGTCTTCTCCTACTGGCACGGGTATACGTACGCGTATAACCTAGAACCACCGGTGAAGTTCGCCAGGTGTAAAGCACTGATGCAACTTATTCCTCACGTATAAGCTCCAATTCATTAATTCCGGCCAGGAAGGCTTCACAGTATTCTTCATACGACCTCCGGCTATCTTCCAATCTCGCTTGCCGGAGATATACACCTCTAAACTACTCCGCATGATCCAGGGTACTCACATTGCGCGCAGCCCGGATGTGTGTGAACAAGCACATGAAGGCGCGAGAGAGAGAACCTTTGTCACCTTATAAGAATATAGTTTCCCTTATTTGGCGTTCTTTGCCTAGTATAGATACGACATAACTCCAACCTAGACGCCATGTCCGTCCACATCGCAGAACCACTGCTCGAGTGATAGCCTATGACTACATGAATCATGATAAGTTACTCAAGGCGTTATAATCCGGGAGCCGGGGTACATCGATATTATCAAGTCGAATTCAAGCGTGAGCATTGGACCGTATTTTTAAACCCCCACGATCGATAGGGCGGTGTTAGACAGAACTATGAGAACTAGCCGGAAGAGCCAGGAGCTTGTGTAGAGTATTTGACTTTCGTGTTTTATTCCGGCCCTGGTCCTGGTCCTGGTCCTGGTCATGGTACTGGTACTGGTCCTGGTGATGGGCACGAGCCGAGCGGGCTCGAGGTTTGAGCCCGAGCTTTAGGCTCGAACAGGTCGTAAGAGCCCGAGCCCAGGCCCGAGCCTAACTCCAAGGGCGAACAACTCGAGCCTTTACCTCCATGATCCGAGCTGGCTCGAGCCCTATGCTAGGCTGGTCTCGAGCCCGCTCGTGCCGACTCATGCCTATCACCAATTCCGAAACACCACCTACACCTTCCAACATACGGTGACGTGCCCCTACTCCCGATAACTACATCCAGTCACAATTTACCAAAACCTTGATAGCCCGCCCACATCACCCTTCTCTCAAGCCCGGTTAGCTCAGTGGTAGAGCGTGTGACTTTTACGCTCTATGCTTCAGTATGCAACGTAGCAATCACAGGGTCGCGGGTTCGACCCCCGCATTGGGCTCTTTGCCATATTCCTGGGTGTTCTTCGGAATATCTAAGATTCTGGCTTTTATTTCTTTTCTTTTTTCTAGATACTTATTAGCCTTCTTGAGTTTGTGCACGCACCTTACTGATATTGAAATTATCATATTATAATCGACATTTCCAGCATCCGGCGCCTCGGGTTGATCCAATACAACAAATGATCTTCCGGGTCCGCCCCTCAAAGAACCAACACCTTCGCCGCAGTGCACTATAGGCTAGTTAGAACCCTATATATTTCCTTATTTCTCCGAGAGAACGAATCTGACACCTAACTTTATACCCCTTCGACATTTAACCCGAAAAACACAACCAACATCTATTATATTATGGTCGATAAGAAATTTGACACCATTCCCCATTGCGGAAACGCTAGTAACGGTGACGGAGATAGGCGTCCATGCGATATCACTCGACCTATGGGTTAGGGTTTGGTGTCTTCTTAGTTCCAGTATGAGCATAAGGCGGTGTTAGATGATGGTCTACGTATACAATAGTGGCGAGAGCAAGATTTTCTTTGATGGTATTCGTAGCCACCTGGAGGGTGAGGATTCTGGTGCTCTTTTATATAATTATAGTCATGATTAACTACAAAAGGCCTGTTTTTTTTCTCTTTTTCGGAGGAGGTCCTGCCTTACTGTTTCCCCCGCTAATAGTCAAGGGGGAAGGGGGGTATAGTTTTGGGGGCAAATCACATCCAAGCGAGGACTATTATAGCCATTTTTAATCGAGTTGAGAGCTGCTGATAGAAAATTTGATCGTGCTAAACCCTGATACAGCTCCTTACATGTAGTTACAACATTACCTTAGCATTTAGGATAACCCCTTAAAGAGTTCCAAACCTTTTCCGGTGAGATATATAGCCATTAAGTAGCAGTTTTATATCACGTGCTTAATTGCGTTTCTTGGATATTCGAATAAGCTGGTGCTGAAAGACATGACTCGTGTTGAAATATCTGAAATTTACTAAAGAAAAGATGCTTAAAGATGCCTAAGGATTCATTTCAGGCCTATCAAAGATTTCTCTTCAGGGACACCGGTAAGACCGTGCCAAGTCTATCTTCTGTAGTCTTTATTTATATAAATAATGGTTTCCCCTCAATTCCTCCTAGAAAATCCCAAGCCAAAATAATTTCCACGAAATCTCCTCATAATAATTTCTAACCATGCTAGAGCACATTCCCGCCTTCGATCATTTCCTTCCTCCTCCTTTTCGTCTCCACTATCCAGACCTTTTCCTTCAAATGATATAGGATTCCGAGGCGCCAGATACTCTTATACCAGCGAGGGAACCTAGCAGATCGGGTCCTTTAAGTCTCTTTCCTACATGTTGAGCACTAATGCTACCCGATCTGCTATCATATATGTTTTGCCTGAAGCCTGGGATATAAGCAGACTAAGTAAGACCCACGAAGTCCCCGAAGAAGGAGAACTCCTACGTTACTCTGAGCGATGAGTTTAAAATCATTGCTATCTCTTGTGGTCCACTTCCTGAATGCCCTCGGGGTAGTAGGGTATGTTGAATTTCTCTTGCGCTGTTGGTGTCTTGCGTCTATTTTTCGCCAAGTACTAACCTGTGGGTATTGGAGAAGGAGATCAGTTAGATATTTGTGTCGCCATAAAGGCGGAGCGGCATCTCCAGATAAAATGGTGTGTTTGCTAGAGGTGGAGTGGAATACAAGCCTGTGATCTAGCTCATACTTAAAAGCCCTTCTAGTTTAATGTGACGGATTATTATTTGCCTTTCTTCTTGAATACGATGCTGTTATTCTTATTAATTTTCTCTTCTAATTTTTTAGACTCTCTTGCTTGCTCGATGTTGCCAATACATGTATCTAGTCTGATCAAAAAGAAATTTCGTAATTGATAGGTTATCTGTCTTCTTCGGCAGCGACACACCACTAAAAGAAAGAAGGATACGTGCCGGCGCCTTGATTTAGATCTTTGTCATAAAGTAACTCATATCCTCCTAATTGGCATGCCCATCTCCAATTTCGAACTCTCTGACAACCCCGCGACTACGTGTGAGAACAGATTACTTTTCCCGGAGGGTGGTGCCGATGGTATGGTTGAGTTTCTTCCAACACGTACAGCACATCAATGAACTACATAGTTTCCGATATCGATACAACCAGTGTAGTTCACAATGGTGAGCGTTATTGTGCATCTGTCCTTACCTCGAGGGTTTCCAAGGAAAATCGTTGACCCTAATATATGCCTGACTGAGATATATGAGATAAAGTCAATTGAAGGGTACAATGCTTGGAAAGAAAAGGATTTATGTTTTTAGTCTTTAGCGAATGGCTCGAGTTAATGACAATCGGGACACAGCCAATATATGGAGGGAATAATCCTATACCAATCGGTGATTTAGCTACGTCATTACCCGACTATATACATTAGCTTATACATTCTTCCTAATCCCACGCCAGTAAGCTTTAGCCTCGGCACCTAGTATCTTGAAAGTATACTCGCAATATCCTGACGTTTTTGAACTGGGCCACTATTGCATACACCAAAAATCCGAAGCTTGGCGAACTCTCGTATGGGATGCAATATCAGTCGCGTCTAAAAACGTCAGGACATTGCGAGTACATGTACATAATGTACATGTACATAATGTACATGTACATAATGTACATGTACATAATGTACATGTAGTCACCCCACAATTTGTAAAGACTTCCACGAGCTATACATGTAATTACTAACCGAGTGATATTCTATGATAAGACAAAAGACGGTCAAGGCTCTTAGAGTGAAAGTACACAGGCCTTAAAAAAGTCTCCAGGGAGATTATGTTGCTTTTGAAACAGATCATTTATTTAGAGTCAATCGATCAGCCACATACATGACATGTATATATAAAGTTAATTTGGTAACTTTTCCAGTCCTACCCTTAGCCCTATCTCACGATAATCTTGGCAAACCTTAATTCCTTGTCTACGACAACGACATCTCTTTCGCCGATGGCCTTACCACTGTTTCAAATTCCTCTCATTTACAAAAAATCACCATTCCTCTCGTTTCATCACTTTATTGACTAGTCCTCTGCACATGAAAAGCCGGGGACTCAGCTGGAGTCGAGTATCAGATAAACCCGATGATCTGATGGCCTAAATCCTTCTGCACCGCCTACAAAACTCAAAATATTTTCAATAAGGATGTGTGGCTTCGACCTGAGCTGACCCGGGGTATTTAAATGCTGACGTTCTTGTATCAAACAAATCCCCCCAAAAAGACATAAACCTCAGCATCTACATATGCAACTCACCCTTCTCTCTCCTTCTTTCCACTACCATCTCCTTCCCTTTTAACACAGCCCACGTATACCACAAAGCCACCACAACGCCTCCAAAACACGCCCACCTCAGCACAATGGCAACCATACATAGGTCCCTCTCCTCCTCCTTGACCTCCTTCTCAACCACAATATCAACCCATTCCTTCACAGGCACATACGGCTTAACCCACTCGACCTCTTGGTCCTGTCCCATGCAGTCATCTACTTCACCAATTGTCGGGACATCTTCGTGAACTTCTAGATCTGGTCGCCAGTGGAAACATTTATCCTGGATCTGGCCCTGGAGCATTAATGAGAGGCAGGGGCGGTTCATGGTGCATGTAACGGATTCGAGAAATTGGGATACAGAGATACAGAATGCGCGGCGGCATTCTAGATTGCATGCGTTCGTCGTGGCAGGGTTTCCGTAGAGGATTACTGGGGGAGAAGTGGTAGCATAGGATAGGCTTAGGAGAGAGAGAATAATGAACGGGAGAGACTGCATTTTTCCTGGTTGGTGTTAGTCGTAAGTACTAGAGAAAGATGTCACTTCTTACTTTGGTTTATGGTTAGGTATTGAAGCGATGATCTAGCTATGGTGAGAATCCGTGGGCGATAATGCTATGGGATGACACGCGAACCGTACGGACGAGTGAAGAATAACGGATCTATATATACGTTGACAGGGGACATCATTTGACTAAGAATGGTTGATGCAGGAGTGCATTTTCTCTATTTTATCATATTGATCATTAAGACGCAAGGGCAACGATACTTCTTTCAATCCGGAGGATGCGCCCTGTACATATATGTAAAGAGCATTATGTAGACTCAGGTGTACATAAGATCTACATTCTCGAGTGGCAATCTTAAACCCGGACCGTAAAGTTTAGAAAAACTCATGGGTACACATCTATAATTGTATATAATCACACCAGCGGCACTTTATCGAGCATGTAACATGATGGAAAATCCGATCGAGCACGGCCATCTAGATATGAGATATCAGATACTAATTAAAACAAATAGGTCTTAATAATATTGGCGCAAGATTTTCTGCAGAAGGGCCGTAAACCGCTGTCCATGCGACGCAAATTTCAACAGGTCGACCTCATCGTAATAAGATACCAACCGGCCAACTAATAATTGGATGCATGTGTATTATTAGCTGATTAACCAATCGTCGATTGTGTAAGTACATAGTAGACCCTTTGCGCAGAGAGAGCTGGCTCTAAATTCTATTTGTATGATTGGTTGATGGAGGATCGGCGCCAATCTGGTTTCCGGAATTTGATCTTTTGCGCAAAGGGCCAAGTACTAAAGAAAAAGTACCCGCACCAGTTCTCACTCCTTTCCTGCCAAGACATCCCACGTCCCACCATCCAAATCTATCTGCCAATTGATCTGAATAATGCAAAAACGGGCTGCCAGATCACTTGCCACAGTTCTTTGGGCGGCTTCATGTAGCGACAGGTAAAATTATTGTAGAAGCAGGGGCCGAAAAACAGGGCTTGTATCGCTCCTCCCATATTTCGACCACAATCTGTAGTATATTCGCTCTGGCAACGTCAATGCTCACCGCCCACCAACCGGCGTTCCCCCCGAAGTAGCGCAACCTTAAACCAACTGCAGCCTCCTCCCCACGTTTTCCAATCGCCGTCCAAACCCCACCACCACCTAATGAGTTTCTTGATCACCACCGTTACATACTGCAGCTGTGACCAGTCGCATACGGGGTTGTTTCGTAAAGGTACTAGCGGGTATGTTGACAGCGGGAACTGTTGCAAGTTTGCAACCACGGCCACTATCAATAGACTTCCCTACCAGCTGGTGCATTACATATATACATGTAGCAACTCACTACATCATCGAAAAGATCAGCCAGAATACTTTCGCGAAGACCCCATTACCACGCGCAGATTCCAAGACCTCAACTCACGAGCTTGTGTGCACAGCCCACAGCGCAGATCGCAATATCACGGATGCAAGGAGCCACGGAATTCCCCAGTTTCAATCATATCATTTACACCTGCCCTAACGCAGGAGAGAGAATCTAAATCTGGATAAAGAAAAACGCCAAACACAAGCACCTCCACGACATAAATTAAAAGCGATTAACTAGGAATGGGGGACAATAAATCAATGATAAACACTATACTATACTTTACATTTAAAGATCAAAAATACAAACCAAATAGAAGAGTTACTGGACAAAAGAAAATCAAAAGTAGAAGATAAAATAAACTCCAACCAAAGCCAGCCAAATTTTATCCCCTAAGACCCAGCCAGAAGAGAAAGCTAATCAAGTACAACCATGCATTCCGCACTCTACAAATACGCAACACCCACAGTTACCATGCCTACGAATCCTGCTAGTGCAAAGTTGGAAATCACCACTGAAGACCCGCCAGTAGACAAGCCGATAATATCATCTTCGGTGCTAACTGACTCCGGGTTTGCTTTGGCGGTAGGCGAGATGGGAACGGGGCCAGTAGAGGACTTTCCATCTTTTCCATCCTTTCCATCCTTTCCATCTTTTCCATCCTTTCCATCTTTTGTGCTTGAAGTACCGTTACCAGTAGAATTATGCCCGTTACCGGGTGTGGAGTCTCCGTGTGTAAGGTTTCCGTGTGTAAGGTTTCCGTGTGTAAAGTTTCCGTGCGTGCCGTTTCCAAACAATGATGACCCAAGAAGAGTATTATTAGTCCGGTTACCAAGGAACGTGTCCAGAAGAGTGCCATTAAGGAGCTTTGTAAGGTCACCGAAGAGGCCATTGGTTATATTTCCGAGGAAGCCGTGTGTAAGGTTTCCGAGAAGAGATTTTGTGAGATTCCCAGCTGACAGCAGGCTACCCTTAATGTCACCTGTGAGGTTCTCGGCAACAAAGAAGGTGGCCCCAACAGGCAGCCCGAGCTTGTGCTCTGATGCAAAATCAACTATGTCAAAATCCTCTCTGTCAAGGTCTTTGTCAGTGCTGAAGTCCTCTGGTTGAGGGAATAGGAATGTTGTGAATCTATGGAATCCGGTGCCTAGTGGAAGAGATGGACTGGCATATTCTAGTACTGGCGAGACAGATGTTGAGAGGGTGTTCTTTCCATTGCTCGAAGAGTTATTAGATTTATCATTGGAGCAGCTGAGATCGGTTTGAAGGTAGTGAACGTGTTGGGGGTTAATCGCATCTGGGTCGATCATGATAAGAATATAGTTGCCTGTGAGGGATGATGAGGTGGAACAGGTTGGTGCAGAACCAGCTTCTAATCGGGGTTTAGTCACTCCAAATTTTTCAGTCGAAACCAATTACCGGAAGGCCATACCTTTAGAAGAAATCCCTATTAGGTCTGCCAATCCCGAAACAACAGAATCGCCGTACTTGCAAGTTAAAATGGTACTCTGCAAGAAGTCCGGGAAAATGTCTGAAGGGAATTCTTTTGAAATCTCAAGAGAAGCAGCACCCGCAGCAGCCACTGATACAGCAGAGCTAGCAGCTGATACAGCAGAGCTAGCAATTGAAGAAACCTTGCTTGCCACGATAGACTCCTCCTCCTCCGGCGCCTTCAATGCACTAACTACCAGCTCACTCGCCGCACTTCCGGTGTCACCATCGAAGAGTACGTCAGTTACTGGTTCGGACAGCGCCGATACAAGTGCTGGTGCGTTTGATGTAAGATCGCTGACGAGATCGCTAACTGTGTCGAGTGGAAGTGCTGCTGCTGAGATAGTGCTGATGAGTGCGAGCGCGCAGGCGAAAGTTGAGCCGTAGGATCTCATTTTCAAGATGAGCTTATCTATATGACCGTTGAAATAGACAGAGATATATAAAACGAAGAGCTGAATGGCTCTTATGAATCCTAACCGTCCGGACGGAGAAGGGCCAAAATGATATAGGGAAAGAAATAAAGAGAAAAAAATAGATAGGAAACGAGAGATATTATTTTATATGAAGATGGAAATGGAGATATTGTGGGATATATAGAGTATATAGCGACCGATACACAAGAGTGAGTATGAAAAAACAAATGTGACAAAAAGAAACAGTGACCCCGAAATACAAACAAAAGGAACACAAAATGGGGTTTGATAGGATATAAGAGGGGAGGAAAGAAGGGAAGAAAGGAAACAGAATAGAGGGGGACACCACTCACTGATAATATAACCTACCAGAGACTACATGTATCCACCTGCTACCCATTAGAGTGTACCTAAATACATGTACATGTGCCCACGGCCAAATGGCGTCGCCTTCATTTTCATTCGAGTCTTGCCAAGGGCGGGAAGGTAGGAAAAGAGTGGGATCACAGCCACAACCGGCAAAGCGCAAGGATCATAGCGGGCATCAAAACGCGGCCTTGGGTCGTGGTCGGACTCAAGAGGTCAGGGCGTAGAAAGAACATACAGTCTTCCATCTCAATTGCCTTCTACGAGGTCCGTAAATAGGATTTGATAACGGTTGTGTAACGGTAATAGCTGAAGATCTTGATCCTGTGGTCCGTAAAGCGGGAACAAAAAGTAATTTAGGTGCTGGGACTAGGGCTGGAAAAGATGATCATCAGGAACTTATCATGTATATCATGTAGGTACAGCATACAGATACCTAGTCTGTGCACGTGGGTATTCGGAGAGACCTGAGGACCCCAGTTCTGGAATCAAAGTAGACTCCATGTTTAGATACAGCTTTAAGGGCACCCACTAATTCCTAGAAAGAAGCCAGCTCGCCGGAAAAACCTTTCCCCTATCAACCGTAACTGAACTATTGGGTTTAACAGTTGTTGGGCAGTTGAATTCAGAGCGCAACACGCAATTGGCACTCAGGATCGGACGCCCCCATTAGATTCCGGCCCCTCCCCTAATTAACACCCAACACCTCAGTCTAACTGCCTCATGGGAGGTTTTTACCCAAGAAATGACTACAGTGATGGGGAGAATTAATACGAAAGTCAGCGCTAAAGGAGTGGGTTTCTTGGTCCGTGCTCACAGCAAAAGTCTTTTCAAGAGCCAATGGGACTATCGGGTCACGGAAAACCCACTTTCGCAATAATTCTCCCCGTCACTGTACAGTAAAAATGAAAAAAACACCGCCCCACATACTGTAGCTCACGGTAGTTCGGCTACACCAATTCCAATTGATTCCAACAATTCGTTACCATAAGACTCATTTCATATCAGGGCTAGGGTTCTCTCCTCCTATGCTGACCTATCGGTAATTAATCATCTTAGAAATCTCGGGAGACAGCCTATCTCATTAGGTATTACGCTCCGATCTGTTTTGTACCTATGCCAGGAGAGGTTTGAGTAATCAAGATTCAATCCACTAATGCGATTCCTCGTTAGTTCAGACAGTCCCAGAGGTGTGGGTTTGTGGTTATGTCCCATTGGCCATGGCCTAGTGTTATGCAACGCCTGATCTTAGTTGCTTCACATTCTGCACACTTGAACGGGGAACGGCCATTGGGGTGGTTTCCTCATTCAGAGATCTTTCTCTGAAGTGTTTATCGCAACTTAAGGAACCCTGGTGACAGCGTTATCCCAACTAAGACTGAGACATACATCTAAAGAGTTGACTGTCTCGCGCTCCCAGTGCATGGACCTACTACTTCTACTTCACTTTAACAGTCCTTGTTTCACTATGTGGGGCAGTGCTACAAAGATTTGAAACAGAATCTTTATATTTAATCAATCAGGTGCGACTGCCTTAACATAGATGCAATTAATGAATTAAACAACAAAAAAAAAACCACTCACGTATGGTGTTTGAAACGAGTGATGATGTATGAAGAAGATTGTTATCCGGGTGTCCGAGATTGCATACATAAGGCCCCACAACGGGATAACAGATCATCATGCATGTTCGAGATATTATGTCATTAATAATGCTTCTATATGATAAATGATCGCCGCCGCCGCACAAAGAGAAGATACAAGTGTTGACTCAGAAAACAATGTCACATTAAATACTGGAATCCCATTAACTCCCAAATATCCGACCAACAAAAGAAATAAAGAACCCTTGAGACAGAGATTTGACCCCAGTGCCGCAATAGTGGTGGTAGAAGTAAGAGTTTATATTGAAAACCTAAATGTTCATTAGATCAATTTGTATAGAAAAGTACATATAAGCTCAAGTTGACTTTATATACCTCGTGCCTTTCATTCACCACGGACGCTTTGAGACATCTCTGCAACCATGGAACCTCCGGAAAAAACCTTTGTAGTATTTTCTCTTTCTGTGTTATCGAGGAGAGTTGAAGGGACAATGAGCTCTTCCATTCGACCGATTCCTGAGCCTTCGAGGAAGCGACCCATAGGCGTACAAAATGAGCTGGTTTGTTTGCTATTTCGGATGTAATCGGTGAGATCAAAACCAGATACGACAACTCTGTGGGTTATGTCTTAGATATTAGAACTATATGTAACCATAAAGAGGAATTTAACATTACCTTTTATTGGCAATTCCTTGAATTATGGCAGTCATAACTGATGTTGGAGTATGTAGTGATATCGGAGGTGATGATGGTGATAATATCTAAGTTGTAGCAGTGCTGATGCTCGTGAACGTTATGTGAGAGTACTATTAGTGAATGCCGAGGTGTATTTTAATATTATACTTGGGATGTATCCTTTTTTTTTTATTTCGTTTTTGTCTTTTGAATTATCCGCGCTGTATGCCAGAATATATATACTATGTACATGAGCTAGTTCTCAGCTGCGATACGCCTCTGAGCGCGAATGCACGCCCAACAATCCATCGTGACTGACGCCGCTTACAGTAATAATTCGGGTGATATTGTTATAGGATGTTGTTCTTCCAACCCATCCATCATACGACACATAGTTTATCTTGGTGCAGATTTCATTTTCCCACAGACCGAACTATGGAACATCAATCCGCCTCGAGATTTAGCCACTGGCGCATTGAGGTCTAGGCCCTTACATGGGCATCTGATATGAAGGAAAGAGAAAAAATAGTGGGAAGATGTCTGTGAAGATCTTCAGGGAGGTAGGACACATAGTTCTCAGGCAGTATTTTTTCTTCCGGCGCCCCATGAAAGGCCATGCACAAGGTGAATAGGGCAGACTCATGAAAAAAAAAATGGGAGAATGGATACCACGTATGATAACAGTACGAGAGCCAGTGGCTTGTTAATGCGTATGCAGAATTAAAATGCTTATTTCTGCGCACATCGTGACTTCCTTCTTTTTTTTTTCGACCCCAGCCCTCCTACTACCATTCTAATCTTGATAGTGCCGTACCGAGATCTACTATCAAAGGAAACCAAGAAAGTATGGCACCACTTCGAGGTCATCGTTGGAAAGCCGGTTGAAACACTGCCGTATTCTGCTGTGCTCGCTTCGTTTATACTGCAGTAATCAAAGATATGCCCAAAAGAAGTTCTTTTGTGCTTGTGTTTTCGTTTCTCTAGTTCCTGGGTCGTTGAGCTGTTTTGGAGTTGCATGCGGCTGAGAATTAAGAATCGGCCGGGCCAGTGAGTGGGCTTGCAAAGGATCTATCCTGGAGACGTCATTGCGTGGTTGTGGTTTCAACTTTCTAACAGGATAGCAATGCCACTTAACGACGACATCATGCAGGAACGAAGCACCGGTAGATAGGCCTAGGGCAGAGACACACAGGGTAACCCGCCCGTAGTATTTTCTGGAGTAACTTTGAGTGCGAGGCGTGTTTTAGATTCAAACGGAGAGAGCACCACCCCAATTCCCACCTCTACCACCTCTACCTCGATCCCACCCTCCTCCACCACGAAGGTACACGAGAGACCAGTTCAACCAGACAAGACGATCATTACCTGCCCTTTCAGTATGTATGTACCTGTCTGTCGGACCACCTTGAAACATCCTTACTCAACCTCTCGGCTGGCCTCCGTCCTGGCACGCGACTAAAATCATAGGGACATAATATGTATAGGTAGCGTGTAACTAGTAGGCATAAACCCTCAATAAATCTCCAGAATAGGACAGGCGTTGAGAGAAACGTTCGTCAAGCAACTTCTTTTGGTCCTCTTACGGCTTCTAGAAACACTTTATTTGCACCCAGCTACCCTTTCTATTGTCGGCATTCGGGGATGGTCCCTACAGGAAACCTAGCGACGTCACCTTACAGGTAGAAAGAGCCCGCCTCCCCCACACCACAGGCACAAAGATAGGCGGTCAGCACTAAGTACTTGCCACGACCACATATCACCCTCCGATCTCACTGTCGAGCCTTGCCTTTTTCCTTTCCTCTTCTCTCCCTCCTCCGGCTCATTTTTCTCCTACGACAAACCTTGTTTCCATCATCATCATAACCTGTTTTCTAAGGTGAAGAAACATGTGCAGTTACGTAGAGTAGAGGGCGGCCAGCCCGAGCAGCAGTGGTAGTTCCAGATGATTTACACCCGCAACATCTGCATAGGATCTCACGATCATTCGAATCTGAGTCAACAAACGGGAACTCGAGGAGCACGTGGCTCTACAGAATAGTTTTTTGACATTTCTACACTCCTGCTAAACAAAAAAAAAAAGAAAAAAAAGGAAAGAGGGAGAAACGGAGGGGGAAAAAAGGAACATCCGTGGGAGATTAGAATGAGGTGGGATGAACTACAGGATGGGTAGCCGACGAGAATAATTATTATAGACACCAAGGAGAGTCCGAGAAACTCGTCATGTTCCCAAAGGACCCCATGCTGCACCGGAAAGGTCCGGAACTTGTTGCACCTGAATATATTGCTGTATGTAGGTACAGTTAGGTAGGTATCCTCCACATAATCGATATCACGATGCCTGAGTTTTCAAGATTCCTCTCTAAAGCTTACAGAGGGCGCCTTGCAGATCTTGATAACGCCTTTGGGCGGACCTTTCAGTCCATTCGATTTGGTCATGGGACAGTTTCGACAAATTGGCAATTCATTACCCCCTCCTCAAATAGAAAATATCAACGGATATATATCAAACAAAAAGGAAAAACACAACGCACAAAGCACAAAGCAGAAACCACCGGGGGGATAAACGGACAGCACAATACCCTAGGGCGCCAAAATTCTTTATATTGATCGATTAATCACACTGTACGGGACAGACTTCTGTACATCAAAATGCACCCTTCCCTAATTGACCCGAGCATTAAGTACTCATCGTCATCTCCCTCTCTATCTTTGGCCCTGAGGACTGACGGCTGCCTGCCGGTCTACCTGTACTAGCTGAAACGGCTGAAATATTGACTTGGGTCTTCGCTGCCTCGCTTGAGTATCACGAGCGCAGAAAAGAAGCAACGAGCAAAGCTAGGCTCACTTGGGCTCACGTTCGTGTTGATCTCGAGAATAGACTCGCCGTACCGCGGGCGTACCTACAGACGTCTACAGGCTGAACATGCCCTTTCCACGTAAATGGTACGCATGAATATGTGTTGTTTCCTCAGTATTCAATTGTTTCCCTTTATCTTGGGATAGACAGTTGGGATAACGACTGAGAAAGTACTACTCAGTTCACATATCGTCACTCGGTGCGACGTTGAAAGCGTTGCCCAGGAAAAAAGCGTTGAGACGATAATGGCCCAGATATGAATATTAATTCAACCCTAATGTGGCACTGGCAGAGAAGGCGGGGCTGGCTAGTCGGATGAATCCATCGATTTGTTTATCCTCCCAAATATAGGATGGCACTAAGCTCTCTGATAACCAATTCAATTGTCGAATCGAAATACGTACAATAAAGGAAAATATAACCGCATCACACTTATTGAACAATGAATAGAGCTCAACACGCCGAAGCAAAGCAAAGTAAGTAGTAAAACAAACGCCTCCCAGGACTCCTCGGCTGCTCAAGTATGCTCAAGTAGAAAAATAAGACCAAAAGACCGTAATAACAAGATATTGCCGCCGCAGCAACCCCCAAAATAAAAGTAAAGTAAGATCACCTAGAAAGTAAATAAACCTTATAACGTGAAAATGAGAGATAAGAAATGAAATGAAGAAAAGAAAAGAACTCCCATCTACCTATTCTACCAATCAACCAACCAACCGACCAACCACCCACTGTAACGATTGTTATGAATAGTAAAATCGTGCCAAACCTTCCCAAACTCGATGTTCCTGTGCGCGCCGTAGTCCTTCTCCAAACGAATAACTCCAGTAAACGAATAACTCCTCTGTTGCTCCGTTAGGCCGTTAATTCATTGTACTGTTTCTTTGTTTCTTTCTTTTTTTTTATATTTTACTTTTTCTCTTTTTTATATCCTACTCCCATTGGCCTGCCGCAAGCATTCGTATCTAGAGACAACAAATGTTTCAAGGTGAGGGTGATGAGACCGGCTTCCATCCTGGGAAAAATAGTTGGGAGCACCAGTACATGGAGTCTTCATACATTTCCTTCTCTTTAAGTAACTTCAATCCGCTCTCTGTAATACAAGATTAGCTTCTGTTATTTCTTGCTAAAACAATTTATCTATCCACTTGGCAAATGAATACCTTGTTGTTTTGTAGCTTGGATAACATCTTTCATATATCTAATCTCGTCCTCATTGGATTTTGCCAACACAATAGTGTCACCAGACTCCCAGTCCACAGAGAACGGGGCGTACCCCTTGCTGACGTGGTGAAAGTGGGCCAATAGGATATTAGCACCCTGGAAGACCGCATCGATAAGATGATAATTGGAGAAACGATTCTGCAACGATGCAGTGTTAATATTTGGTACTTGTGATACGTGTACAGGAGGCGATAAGGGGGCCAATAGCAACCTGTAAACTATAACGCATTGCAAACCAGCGATCGTGCGCAATCGTGAGCTCCATGTTATGCAACAAGATAAAAATAGTCAGGTATATCTCCAAAAAGTCTTCCGGCTTATTATTGAGAACCTTCTTTTGCAACTCTTGAAGAAGTTTCTTTCGTAGTGGGATCAAAAGCTGGTGGATTGTAATATTGTCGATCTGGAAATCCATGATTGGGGTAACCGGTGTTTTGCCGTAATACGGGCTACCTTCATCCATGGTAGGTGTCATTCCGAACGTTTCAGTTCCGACGATTGACCATGGGGTTTCAATGATCCGACTGGCGACCCAGAGTTTCAAGGCGTTCCGCAGTAGCGAGGACTATGAAACTTTTGGTCAGTAAGAGCATGAAGCAAATGTAAACGGTACGTACCCCCTTGGAATTGCTCATGCGCAGTGCCATTGAAAACGATTCCCACAAGATCAAGTTTGAGCTAACATGTTCTTGGATATATCTTATGGTGTTGTCCTCAACATAACGGTTAATAGTTCGTTGGGCATCATCGATATCAGAGATGGCAAAGGGGGGGCAAGACAAAGCTCCGACATTGCCACCGTTAGCTACCCAAGTGTATGTGTCTCTGTCATCAGGCAGAGGCTTGTACTGCTTAGCCATTAGGTTCAATGTAAGTCCCATCCCTTGCGTGATAGTGAAACCCTTGGCTGGCGAGGCCCAAACACTTCGGTCGTTTGGGGAGGCTTTGAGCCACCGTCTACGAGTCCATAAGAACTCTTCAGTTGGACCTTATTAACATCAAAGTTATAAGTTAGCGTCATATCGGTGATTATTTGAGGCATGCTATTAATAAGATAAGGGCTAGGACCAGCCCTAGTTTGATTGTTTATACCTCTTCGGAAAAGCTCAGATTCTGTCATACGGGCTCGGAAACATGGTATGTTCGGAATCTTGGAGAAGATCGATTCACAATACTTGCAGCAAGCCTCAGACACCCTGATGCACTATATGACGTTAGTCCGGTACTTGAGAAACCTAGGGTGTGTGGTCGTAAGGGGCCGTGTGGAAGACAGGGGGGGGGGGATAAGTACCCTTTTCTTGTTTTTCCAACATGGCAAACAAGCACCGGTAATTCTTGTCATATGAGTTTCCTTTTTCAATTCAGGTGTGAATCTTTTCCTTTGTCTTTTCTTCTTGCTGCTTGATGAACTCGAGCTATGCGCTGGTTCGCCTGTTTCGCCGGGTTCGCCATCACTACTATCTGAAGTACTCTATAGGTATCGAACCGAACATAATTGTTAATCAGTGTTTCTTATGATCATGAAGAGAGAGCAAAAAAAAGATGAAGAGTACATGGAATGGAAGTAATACAGATTTTCTCGCTGGTGCGCTAATGACAAGTGGTTCTGGAGCCTCGCTGTCACCTGAACTGCTGCCAGGTGTGTTGAAGCCGACCGAGGAACCCGACGTCTCAACACCTGTGTGTCCACCACTACCCGAGCTCGAATTATAACCAGAGCAGTCTGAGGCGGGTTGCCATGCGCCGGGCTCGTCCCACGGGCCCTGGTCGAATAGTTGTACAGAGGGGTCGAGCCGAAGGAGCTCCTGATAAATATCAATGTTTTGTTCGATGGCTACTGCATCTTGGTAGACGGCTAAGTCGAGGTTGGGGTCCATCTCAGCCATCTCGGGCGCGTAAGGGTCGAACTCGTGTAAACCAAAGTGAGTGTTGTTTTGGGCCCACCAGTCATTAGCAGCAGTGATGTCTAGACAGCCAAAGAATCCATCCGGGGCGGGTATGTTCTGAGCGGCACATGGTGGGGTGGGAGTCTGCGGTAACTTAATGTTGGGGACTGATGCATTGTAGTAGGCGTGTAGGTGTTCTTCGCTAGTGTAGTCGCGAGGAGTGAGGGGGTCGAAATCCCACGAGGAGAATGGAATCTCAGAACATGATTTCGGTGAGTTCAGCATGATTAACTTCGATTAACTGGGGAGAGTATCGAAAGTCAGGAGGAGGAAGTGCGGGGGAGAACGGGGGGGGACGGGGTTGGAAGGGAAGGAGGCTGCAGGGCAACAAGACGCAACAGACTCAGCAACGGTGAGTAGGAGGAAGTGGGGACCCGAGAGAATTAAAAGAATTGAGAGATGGTGAGGCCTGACTAGGTTCTCCGTGACGGGACGGGGGTGGGGGGGAGTGGACCTATCAGAGAAAAGGAACCGAGTAGTTACAAGGACCGAGTGTTTCTGAAGGTAGACGATATGTACCAATGCCTACATACACGCCTAACTATGTCTACATACTGCACATAAACCAACGATAGCAGGAGAATGATGTAGAACGATTTTGAGTAGTCTATGTACCCAGGAGGAAAAGGAAATAGTACTCAGGTAGTGGTGACGATCTAGCGAGAACAGTAGAATTGCATGTAGGAAGTAACTTTGTGGTTAGGTACAGGCAGGTAGAGTTCGCAGCACCAAATAGGTGTACCGTGTACCACACTTAATCTGAATGGATGGAGTATACATACATACATACATACATACATACATACCACCTCCGCCTTCACTCCCACATCTACTTCCACCTCCACCTCCACCATCGCGCACCCAACCCCAGACAGGAACAATGTCACGGACGCCAACTAACTATGATCGACGATTGACAGAAGATCCGGAACCTTATGAGCCAGAGAGAGCTAATACCATCCACTATCCACCGGCGAAAGAACCGTAATAATCTTCGTGCTAGATCGGGCCAGCTTGCATGCCAAAAATTACTCGTTTTCTACATATTGTGTCATCATCATCATGCACATATGCAGCTAATACACTACATGAGGAAGGTGGGAGAGCAGCTATCTACGGATTTGAGGCGTTTGGGTTGGCGAGGAATCGACAGAATTCTTGTGTTGACCCGACCACCACCCTGATGGATGGATGCGAGTTGCGCGTATGTAGCACCAAACGCCTCACGCTTCACCACTTCGGGATTTCTTTTCAGCCCACGTTTACGATAAACCCCAGTCGAGACGACCACCCTGGGTGCCTGGCCAACACAAAAGTCAGCACATCAACACTTAACCACACCTCCCCCTCGTTACAACGTTACAACGGGCGTTGGCCCCAAGACAGCGAAGTTTCCCCAGACATTCGAACTCGTACTTGCACAGAAGAGATAAAGAGTACATAGTCGCCTTGATTCTACAGGAGTGCCCCTTCATTGTCCACGCCTGCTGAATACCTCTTGAGGGAGCCATATGCGGGGCTACACGCACGCATGCTCTTGCTCTTGCATCGCATCCTGTAACAGTTCTCGTGGTCCGGTCGAACCACTCTAAACTAGCACACCCTCGAGTACATCCCCAGCAATCCAGGCAAATGTCCATCGATCGTTGATGGCACTTGTCTCTTGTTTGCGCAGTTGTGTTTCAATCTATTGCGGGGTTTTATTTTATGGATCTTGACGGGTTCGATAAGTGGATCACTTTCATAGATTGAGTCATTGGAAGAGAATATTCCGGGGTCATGGACGACCATGGGGCGTTTATTTACGACGTCAGAGCTAGCGGCAATCGCGGAAAGCGCTTCATACAGCAACCCCCCAAATCCCCTAGCATGCGTAGGTGTGATAAAGTCAGGGTCCAGGGGCTCTATGTTGTTTTCATAGCTACCTGAATATGCTTCTGATAAAACTCCGTATGTTTGAAATTATGCAGTAACCAGGACTGCTCTAAAATGCATTTAGCTAATGTAACAAAAAGAAATCCATAATAAAAATACAAAAGTGCCAAAAGAAATCGGACATATAATAAGCAATACACAATACAATAACTTTTTTGGATAAAAAAGAGATTAGTGACAATCCTGCAGTTACTTCAGCTTTTCCCTTTTGACTAGCTTGCTAGCCGCCAATGATAAATAAACCAGACATACAAAACATTACCTTGAAATAAATAAATAAATAAACCCGGTATTCGCCATCAAACTTTTGTAAACAGAAAAGAAGGAAAAGAACCCAATTTTAGGAAACCTCTATAAAAAGTACTGGAAGGTTAGGCAAGTAGTCAATACGGTAATACAACAAATAGGGAGATAGAGAGAGTAAGAAATTAAAGGGTATAACCAAAAAGGGAGCAAAAGGGTATCAAGAAATAGTAATAAAGAATAAACATTAAACATAAAAAACGTCAAACATCACGCAACCGCCCGTGTATACTTCAATGTAAGACTCAGCTTAACCATGGCCCGATGAACGACGTTGAGTGGTCACATGATCCCGGTCTGTTATCGGCTCTATCGGCCAGAGCTCGGTCGAGATATCGTTGTCCCCATACGCAACATTCCAGGCAGATTTCAAACAGTCTGGAGTTTCCCACGCATGCTCTTCGCTCCTCAACCATAATCTCAACAGATGCCTCTTCTGGTCCCTCGAAGTGCCGTCCGTGAACCCTTCCCGAGCGTGCAGGATGCTCATGTTGTTCCAGAACAGGATATCCCCACGTTTATTATCCAGTGTTAGCGAGTGTTTTTCTGCCGTGAAGTGGAGCGCATCAAGCGCATCGGCTTGGGCGTCTGTCATCGGCGGGATGGTTTTTGAGCGTGGCGACACCTTCGAGCCTGTTAAGATACGCCGTGAGAACGCGAATATCATCTTCCCTGCTTGGTTGAACAGTAGTGGGCGTTGGTAGTACGGTTCTCCGGGCCGCCCAAATCTAAAAAAAAGTATGAAACCTTGTGAGCCCTCTTGCCGCTATGTCTCCCCACATTGACGCCACGTACTTAGAAGAGAGGGAAAACTTACGTATCAAAGATCCAATCAGGAGACTGGAGGGTATCAATATGATCTGGTCTGGATTCAGCCAGGTCATTATAGATGCTCCATGAAGACGTTATTTTGCTCTTTCCGCCCTTTTTAGCTTGGCTGAGGGTATAAAGCGCCAGGATATCCCCGATATCTGTATGGTAAGGCTGAAACAACAATAATAATCAGCATATGCCCTTCCATTACTGGCCTCTCCGAGCCGATAAAACCAAAAGGCACAATTATTTACCTGTTGGACGTTCGAGTACGGTGCTTGGCGGAGGTTATCCGGCGCAACTTCCGAAGTGAGATCGATTAGGTGAACTAAGGTAATCGTTCGTTGTCAGTTTGATGCGATTGACGTGTAGATGGACCAGATAGAGGATTACTACTGGGGAAAGGGTAACTAACGGAGCATGTTGTTGTGTTCATCCTGTCTTCCACGCTTCTCAGCTACATAGCTTGAGAGCCCCACATAAATAAGAACATTGTCCTCGCTAGAGTACTTTTGTGGCTCGAGGCCCCGTAAAACAAAGAACCCTCGCCCGTAGTACAGAGAAGCTCCCAGAGCAATAAGCCTAGGGCCAAGAGTTGGCAGGACAAAGTTTTGTCGACTTATGCATGAGATCGAAATTCCTTTTGCTGTGATAGGTGTAAGCTTCCATTCGTATGCTGCAAGGGCAATTAAAAGGATATGGAAAAGGGCGAATGGAAAAGCGCCGGAAAAGGCAAAAAGTGTTGTTTCAAAAATGAAACTGCAGGGTAAAATTCCAGAGAGAGGATGATAACCAGTCAAGAAAAAACTTACATTTAAAGGCTCTTAATGCCTCCTCGGTCTCTTCTATCTCCAGCGCCGAAAGCTCCACAATATACTCTTCTTCCTTCAATTCATCTCCTTCCCACGCAAGTGGGGATTCCAACTTGGCCGGAAATCCTTCCGGAAGAGTTTTCTTAAGTCCACCATTTCTCAACCGCCGTAGATTTCTATCGCGATAGGACTTAAAACTCGGGATCCACTCGATATCGGGCTGCTGCGGTGCTTGCGCAACCGCATCTCCGGCCGCCGGCTTTTGATCAGCGGCTCTTGGTCGCCTTCTTCGTGCCGGTGTTGCGGGGGGAGTATATGCAGGGTCCAGGTCAGGTGAACGAACTTCGTTGGCATATCGGAGTGGAGCCGGCGGGGCCATTGTAGCCATGGGTTTCGGAGTTATGGTATTTAATATTTGCTTTTTCTGCGCGCTCTGAGACTCTCTCTGACGGCCGTATGTGTATCTTTGCTTTTTCCTCCTTCTTGATCCTAATATTCTGCAATTCAATCTCCGCTCTGGTCGCAAAGTGTGATAAAGAAAATATAATAGAAAAATAAATAAAATAAATATCAAAAATTAAAATGAAGGAACGACGAGAATGAAAACCTTCAACGCAGCGGCGATAGGTCGAGCGCGAATAGTGGGGGTGCTCAGGAGTTATTGGAGTACTCTCCGGCCGGATAGGATTAACCAAAGAGCTGTCGCTGAAACATCCAAATGCCGCTTTGTAACCGAATAGGATGGTAGTAGACCGGGTTACCCAGTAGTGACTTTTCTCTCCCCAGGTGCTTGAGCGCTGGCCGCAACTGAGCACAAGCAGAAAGTAGAGTGAACAACGACAAACGTCTTCTCTTCCAACCTATCCAGTATTGAGAAACGAAGATGAGAGTTCCACCTAGCCCTATCTTATAAGGAATACGGTACGGCAGTATTATCCCTGCGAAGAGAATGAAAGAAAAAAAAAAAGTTCTGCGTGTTAGGGATTATATTAGTACTTGAGTAACTGTTTGTAAGAAAGCAGCTATAGCGCTAGCTAGGCCTGTCTGTCTAGGTAAGACCTGTGGGCATGGGGGTGGAAAGTATAAACAACAGCGCCACCCAATGATGATGATGATGCGGGCAGGAAACAAATATTTGATCCACAACTACCGAGTAATAGATGTACTAATGTAATAATACCATGGTACGTACCTGTTAAATGAGAGTGATTCGTTCACGGATGAGTACGAGAGTAAGATCAAGTAAACGTCGGTGGAACGGTGTCGGAGTAGCAATTAGGTATCGATTCGATATGTAGAGGAACGAAGGCCTGCCGTTTAGTTGGAACAGTCGCGATCGATACTTGTTGCTTTCAAATTCAGACGGATGGGTTCCCGTACGGTATTTCTATTGCCCTCAATCTTCCCACCCCCCCTCCAATGAATAATAGGGGTTTCGACCTAAGGCTTGAATTTCGTACCTGTAATATATATTTTGAGATGGGAGAGGGCCTTCAAGGACCTTCATTGCTGTTAGCGCAAGCCGTGGAAATTCGGCCCCTGCTAATGTTTCATTCCGCGGTGCATGTCACATCGAAGGGTAGCTTGCATTGCATGTAATTTTCCAGAACCCTTCTATTCTCCTCATAGAGCACGTATCCTTAAACGGTTTTTTTTCTCTCTAGAGTAGCATTAACTCTTTTTTCTTTCTTTCTTGTCCGGGATTCGGGAATGCTATGATGGCTGCTACTCTTGAGTCCTAGTGATCCCAACATTTGACGTCGGTACGTATCAGGATCAGTTTTATTCACAAAAGTGGTGCCTTGCAGCGAGGGAGTGAGTGACTGACATACCGAGGATCCCATCCCTACTCTGGATATCCCCTTTCAAGCAAGCAGGTCTCTCATAGATTGGTGATCTCAATAGATAATGTATCGCAACAAAATAAAACAAGACAATAAGCAAGCAAGATAGGGAGAATAATACACCTTCATCCTAGCTGAATATTAGAAACAACAGGAACAAAAAGGAAATAAAAGCCCCACAGCATGCCAAAAACAATTAAGTATAAAAATCCCAAAGGGAAGAAAAAAATAAAAAAACCAAAAAGCCACATTTTCCCCCCTCTTCTTTCTTCCCGTATTCCCAAAGTTGTGGCGGATGAGATGGTTAGTTAGATTCCATTACAGGTAATCGGATCAGTGCATGAGGGCACTAATGTCCATAATAATTTCAGATGAGGTCGCGTTTGTATCGATCCGCATTCCTTGCGGACTGGCCCTGCATAAGCTCTTCGCAGAAATAACAAGGCCCTCTTGAAATGGAATGGGGGAGCTCGGCAAAACAAAACTCTAGACTAGATTAGTACATTAGCCAATGTATTATCGTGGCGGAAAAAACCAAATCTCTAGCTAGGCATGGCAGACACCGTTTCCTTTTGTTTCTCGCTACCTAACCACTTACATATGTAGGTATCGAGTGTTTATGCTCATAAGGTTGCACACCATCATGCTAAAAACGCGGGAGCTGAACTAGGAATTTTGTCAAACAGGTGTTTGAATATACGGACACACAACGGTGCAGGTCTCACCACAATCATAGCCAACAAATTTGAAAAAATATGTATTATATAATTACTTGGTATGTACGTACGTCGATTTTCTTGATAATCCTACGGGTAGGTATGTAGTACCATTGTGCTTATCATGAGTAAAATATTCATCAATTTTAACCTTTGTGGTGCCGTAGTAGTCACCGTTCATATCTCATGAGCAATAACGTCTTTCCCCTGTCTCCCTTCACCCGCCGTTTACTCTAACGTTTCCCATCCCCCCACCCTGGGTGGATGTCCGTGCTTGCGCCCTAGGCTGCTGCGCAGAGTTGATAGACGTTAGGTCACAAACATACGAAAGGGGGTGGTTTGAATAAGAAAGAAAAAAGGGAGGGAAAAAAGGAAAAAAAAGGAAAATATGACTTTCATTCACGATGCATCATATCTATGTATCCCCACACAGCAACATCCGCGGCAAGAACCGATAGGTCGGCAGTGGCAGCATAAGCTAGAGTAGGAAGACCTTTAGCCTCACGTCCTTGTCCTCGTCTCCCTACCCCCACCCCCCTGGCGATTTCAGTGGTATGTAAAATGGTATTGATATAATCACAAGTGTTAGGTTGTTCACATACAAACACCTCTCTGTACCGAGCCTCGTTTATTGCGTTCTCTAATAAATATATACACAGATCTGAACCCCCGTTTAATACTGTAATGGAAATCCCTATCCTTTTGTTGTCCATTGCTGTAGTTGTTGCTTTTATCTGTGTCACCCAGGTCTCGCAATCCTTTCGTAAACGGATCTCAACGTCTAAACCGGGCCATGGATGGATGTTGCCCGACCTAAAAACCTTATTAGCGAACGAGCTAAAACACCTCATCTGTACCCGTTCTTGTACCTGCAGTTGCCAAAGTAAGTACCTACTAATGTTACGTACATACACGGTACCTTACCTACTAGAGTACCTGCACCTCTAGAGAGTATAGCCGACCTCCCGTGATTGAATTCCATACGAGTTCCTTCCTTCCATCCTATGTATGTAGGTATAATCCTCCCGCGCCCATGTAAGTTGTCACGTCAATCTATTTCGATTTTGAACTAGAGCGCCCCTGTCCTGGCTCGATTGATAAGATTGGAAAATATACCTACATGTACTTACTCTACATATTTCAAGTATGTTCCTGGGTCCAGCAAATCTGTTCCTTCGAAAATACTCTAAATGAGAAGGAAGCCGTTACCATTCCCTATCTCACTCCCCGCGGCCTATCTGCCGTAGAATATGCATATTCAGATATTCGTTCCACTTATTAGCTCAATGACCATGACTGTTTGACGATGATTGTGTTTGTTGAGTGATCGGTTTTCCCCGGAAAGAGACAGGAGACGTATGTGGATTGACATAATCCACCTCCTTTATCCCCGAGACATTTCATATATTGCCCTGAAATTGTGTCCGGAGCCTCAAGTTACACGCCTGTTCAAAAGACGCCATGCACTCACCTTCACTCATTCGCAACGGCTGATCGTCGGAATGCGTGTTAGCCACGCGTGTCCGACTATACCACTTTGACCTACCTCCCCGCGCCAGGTTACAGGAACCGAGAGACGGGAATCTGTTCACGCCACTGTCATGAGATGGTCCAATTTCATGTTTTTGATGTCTCGCCAACGACCCGGGAACGAGGGAGGAGGTTCTTTTTCGTATTTCTGGATGAATGGATATCCCGGTGGCAGTCGAGTCAACCCTAGTTGGGCCTCATGAAACGCGCGCGCATGAGCGGGGAACACATACATACCTAACTTTTTCTTCAGCCCTGCATCCTTCGGGTATAAGAAAGATCGGAAGCATCAATGCTGGCCGGGCCGGAAAAAAAAGAATGTCATAGACGGGCTGCAGGCTTAGACTTTGTGCTCCCGTCGAGAGAAGGGTTATTGCTTGTAAGAAGACAAGACAGAACACATCCCCTTCACAAATTATCTGGTCCCAAATCTCGTTAAAGTCTCCCCACTCTCATAATCAACTTGATAGTCAACTGCATCCGAAACTGACCAATCTGCAGTATTGATCCTTGCTCATTCAAGAAAACTCCATACTTCAACGATTCCCTCATGTGCGCCGAGTCGCCGCTGACATACAGAGATGGAGTCGGTAGTAGCCGGACTTTGATTAATCCGACTAAATTGCCACCCGGATGGATGCTCTTTTGACATTCACCATGTATTTGTGAGCGAATTTATCAACCAACCTTGTGATAGCAGGATATCGTATTTTATTGAAAGACCAAGAGGTGAGGAGAGAGAGCATATGCGATACTGGATTCGTATCTGATAATTCTACATAGACCTCAATCGAGTGTAGTTAAATTCGAGGTTGGTCTCTAGAATGTGATCTATATCTGTTTCGATGTTACCCGCAATCAACATCAAACAAAATGATGACTATTCTAACCTTCTCTTGAGCGAGCTATCGGCGGAATGTTCCGCTATTCCCGTTTTGTCGGCCAAGGGGGAATTCGAAGCGGTGCCACGGAATCATTTAATCGGCCTCTCAACCGCAGGTAAATACACGTTCGTGAACCGGGCAGTCACGAAAGATTCCGCGATGAAGCTCCTTTCTTGCGTATCTACTGCTTAATTTGAGGTTCGAAATATCCCATTGTGTTTCGTACTTCAACGATTAATGTCGATCTAGCGCTAGCCAGTTGATGTAGGAATCATCCTCACAATACTGTCGAGAGTTGGAAGAAACGGATGAGGCCGGAATGTGCTTTTAAGTTTTTGTAGTCTTTGAAAGACACCTGGAAGAACGAAGGCCGGGTATAGAAGCTAGAATATCCGCAGTGAACCCTTCCTCTTCGATCCGGTATACGTAATGCACTGGGGTGTTTCATCACGATAGAATATCCACAAACGCGAAAATCAGCACTGCATTTTGATGATGTTTCTTAGGGGAGAACAGCATCAGCAGTGCAGAACTACTTAAGTGATCTTTACTCAACCGTATGATGTGAGCTAAATGTAGCTTATGTATGTAGATCTAAACACACTTTTTCACTATGCAAATTTCTAAGTCTTGCCTTGCAATTGTAACGTTAATTCAACATGTACGTACATGTAGGTACACCGTACATCTGTGATACATTGAACAGAGTTTGTACTCTAGTAACAGTATCAGGAAGCACATTTACATGTATGTACGCACATGTATCTCGGTTTATCCATGGACGTTATCAGCAGAATTCTTTCCGCGATAAGCTGCATACGACGCCAAGACACCGCGAACCCTGGTTTTGAAACTGCGTCTCGGCTCCTTCCATATGCCAAGCGAGTATTGATATACGCGTCATCCAGAATTTTAAATTCCCGGAATACTATGCGATCGATGGAGAACTCAGAGTTACATGTAGATACATGTAGATACATGTACTCGGGGCAGGCCATAAGAACCTGAAAATGCAAGCTGCAAGCAGGGGCTCAATTTGGTGTAGCTTTTCGCCAGCCGCGAATCAGAGGTCGTTACCATAAAAAGTCATTTTCAGGTTCTTCTGGCCTGCCCCGAGTAGGTACCAGATCCCCAGCTATAAACTAAATCAAATCAATAGAACATGAGCTCCCCGATACTATGCGCCGCGACAGAGACTCTGATAAGATGTAGGGACATTATATGTATATATGTACCACTTCCTTTCTCATTTGTCTTCCGGCAATTCATTTAGCCTACATACATGTAGCTAGGGGAATTCAATTCAAAATAATTATATAAGTGAACCTTTACTCTCATCCGATGTCCGACATAATCCCAGATCTCAATGTCATAAAGCCAGATACTGGTAGGTGGGAGTTAATATATGAATAATTAACGAACGTAGTACAGAGTCCTCAGGTACTCCTGGTCCTTTTTCGCTCATGCCAGTACGATCTTGCCACATTTCAATATCCTGTGTACTTCATATTCCTAGGTACGCACTTGTAAGATAAGCCACTGTACTTTGTTTTTCTTTACCCTTGTCAAGCAAAGAACACTCTAGAGCGCTTCTTTGCAGACAGAAATCTGATACGGGGCTATCCGTACCTTCCTCATTCGTAATCATCAATGGACAACTTTCTTTCCTTTTTTCTAACCTCCTGATAGACATCATATCGCACCACAGACGGGGAGAAGAATGACATATGCCCAGGCTGACCCGCCTACCACAATTTCCAGTGAAGAATCTAGAATCTCAGAACTCATTCACGGACTTGACGGCATCTAACTCACTCATAAAAGAGTTCCGGAAGTTACCCCGTTGACACTTTTTTTTCAAAAGCTTGTCCGAATCTGGAGCACGGTCCAAGTGGTATGGTACTGACTCAACCTGTAACACGATCTGTTAGCATGCATGCAAGGGCCAGTTTTAAATTGGACCGTGTATACAGAATGCACTCAGTAATTGTTTCTCGGCTAACAAATGCTTGGTCGCACACCGATTTTGGATGCCATTATATATGTGTTTTGACAATACGAGACAGTTCCATCCGAGTTTATATTGAGGGCTACATCATGTTTAAGGCGATCAAACAGCGTGGAAAGGACGCTCATGAAACGTTTTGTGATCAATATTCAGTATTGCAATACTGCTCCGATATCTAAACCAGAACAATTCCCGGTAAACAAGTTCACAACCCATCAGCGCGGTACCAACGCCCCCAGTTCCGTTGAAAGTAATCATATATATGGGTGCCGTAGAGTACATGTACCTACATACATATATGTTGCAGCCGAGTCGCCCCCGTGCACTAATACTCGAACCCTCAATCCTTAGAGTTTCTCAATATCGCAATTACGGGCTCACCACCGCTTTTAATTCATCTGGCGGCTTCCTTGATTCGTCATTAGAGAATTTGATTATTTTTACTACTAGCACTCTGGGATGGCTACCTGTACTACATTATTTATTAAAGAAATACTGATCACGGCCGGTACCGTCGCCGTCGAACCCTAGTTCAACGAAAAACACAAGTACAAAGCTTTATATACGCGCCGAAGCACCTACATGTAGTGATCGCAACTACTCTAACGTATATACATGTATATGCAGGTGCTAATAATCTACTGGATGATATAATGTATTCTAGAAAGAGTTATCAGCGGTTCTCTGTAAGACCAGTTCATGGCCTAATTGACGTGCTAGTACTGTTATACTGATCAGATTATATTACTCAAGGGATTTGAATAAGAGACGATTGATATTATATTTATTAAATCAGGTGGACTGTAGATATATAGAGTCTCACAGCTATATAAGCTTTCCTACATTCACTTGTAGCCATAGCTATACATTTATCTAACTGCTTCATATTTAGACGACAGCCACCGGCCCCTTTCGAAATTTCTGGTAGTTGTACTCTATATGTATTCGTGTATGTATGTATGTATCATTGGATTGTATTCAGAATGAATCTTTACATTTGCGTGTTCGGATTGATTGCAGCAGTTGAAAAATGTATTTAAGTGGTACGTCCCGGATCCCCTGTGCGTCGATATATAGTCAATATCTAATTATAACTTCAGAAGTAGTATATATAGAGAAGTACCTCCAGTTAGGCATATAATCTAGCCTGTGCTACCTGTGAGTATAAACCGCATTGGAGTACTCGAGGGTTATGTTACAGTGCTTACAGTACCAAAAAAGGGAATGTAATAGGTACTGTATCAATACGGAATTGTGTAAATCTTCCGAATTAAATCGGAACCCTAAATATTATAATCTTGTAGTATTCTACTAATTGCGGTACTGGATCCACCCCCTTTTTTTGGTACTGTACATGTAGCTTTCTCTTTTCGCCAACCAGATTTTGGAGTATACGGCGAATTCACATAGGGTTATATTTACACATAAGTATATGTATGTACGTATATTCGCATCTGATTTGATATTGCATTTCAAATACTAAATGCTACGTAAGATTTTAAATTTACTCCGTACAGATATATATACAGATGACAAACTCAATCCCTCAGAGAGCCAACCACCAGCTCAACGGGTAATCTCCAACCTTATTAATTGTGGGGGCTAGCAATGTTCACCATAAATATACGGCCAATGCTTCCGGGCTGCATATATGCTAGTATCATGCGTTAGCTTGCTCGCGCATACACATCCCGCTATAGAAACCGTTTAATTGATTTAAACCGGGTCTGGATTCCATCTATTACTTGACATCTCCGAACAAAAACGGGCCCGCATATAACTCATGCTGGGCCCAGTTTAGATTTAGAAATGACAGTAGAGCCAGAGCGATATGCACAAGTACTACACCTAATGAAACAGATGCCTGTATTTTTGGAGTACATATGTACTGCAGCTGTACTGTAGATCTACCGATTGCTCACCATGATGCTGCAGCCAGTCCATAGTGGAGATGGTACAATAGTGATAAAGTGGCGTGATGATAGACGATACCCCTTAGTTTACGCCATGGCTTTGTGCAGCTTCGTTATTGATCCTTGAGATCGATCTCTCAATTGGGTGAAACAAAATCCCACCTTTCGGTACGTTAATTGTGCATGACTGGCCATGGAGAAAAAGGCCTTATAAGATTGTTGCCCCGGCCCACGCATGCATTTGGGTTCCGGGTTGACTTGGTTTGGTGGAGCGTTCGATCATGACCAGTACTAGCGAGTTGAATCCCCACTTTAACAAATGCCGGGGAACAAAGTATGGTACCGAAAATATTTCCGGCTGGGTCTAATATAGTTTGCATTCTGTATTCCACATTTAATATTTCATTGCATATTGGGCGTTTCTCTTAACAGATCATCTAATCAATCTCAGGCCATCTGATTACAAGTACGTACAGGCGGCTAATTATAAATGTATATAAATCACCCTCTTTTATAATTTAGGGGGAGCTCAACATTAAGCTGGCACTACATACCTATACATTTAGTTATGCTATAGCTCCAGTCATGTCGTAACATGATAAGGCGATCTCTAAATATATCACAACACCACCTGGGCCAATATAACTAGGCTTACTCGTAGATGAATATATATATCGTAAACACTTTCTCTAACCCCATATTGTATTTATTAGTAGATCAATCCTTCCAACACATTAACAGAAGTCCGCGGCCGCCGGCTTCTTACCCCTCTGGACCATCTTCCGGCCGCTGATCGTGGATGGACCGGACTACAAATTCGTATCGGATCATGAAGTAATATTTATCCGATGTTTCAAGATCGTTCGGCTTTTCCGTCACAAACTCGTGTCCTACTAAGGGGGTCACCTGTGCCACTGATCTGCTGCGTATGCAGGGACGAGCAATTTATGACAGTAGTGATCACCGATCTTAAAATGTTAACTGAAACGAGACTATGAAAAGTACTCGACAATGTCCGGTCCGTGCTCTCTCTCTCTCTGGGTATCAACCACACGGTGGTTCGGTCCCCGGGGTATATGGAATATTAGACTTCGATCCGCGCCAAGCGCCATACTGTAATTATACATGACGGGTTTTGGGGTATCATACTCAAAATCCACTCTATGCGCTCGGTAGAATACTTCAACCAGACACACAGAGATGTATGATCGAGTCGGGATCTTGAAGGCCTAAACCTGAGGATCATATGCGCGTGTAGTGACTGAACAATGGATGGTGTAGTACCTATTATAAATACTTACCCGTGTAGCTTATCTATATACATGTAATCTACACTAGCAGTTAGCTCTATATATTTCCTTTGATACTGCTTACTTTAGCTTTCCAGTGGATTATAAACGTCTACACGTATGTAAATATGATAGGGAGCCGGCTTCCGACCAGTTAAAATCAACAGTGATGTTTTTCTTTTTCTTATGTTTCTTCACCCGAACCCTTCCCTTGCATTGTTATTGTCCGTTAACATACAAGCAGCTTCTTATTAACGTATATTAACAGCGAGATATTGCGGTGACTTTATCCTGTACCTTGGCATGCCACGGTAGTGCGAACGCTACTTAGAGGAGGGGTACCGAATTATATATAGGGGGGGGGATAAAGGGGCATGCTACAGGGCCCGGAAGAACATCTGAATATTGGCCAGTGCTATTTGACAATGCCAAGAGCCACAGTTGAAGCCCGGGCCACTGTCTGAAAACGAAGGAAGGGATGTAGCCGCATTTATAGAAAGGGCACCGTTCCTTCTCTACATGTCTTCAGACAAAATGATGTGTACGGGCCATAAGTGCGGTGCTGTTTCTTTGAACAGTTTCGGCGGTTGGGTTCAAATACCTGCATTTGATGTATGCATGGTGTGTGTACTTTGCCAAGTCTTCTACTAAATGAATAATTCAGTCAGTTAGGCTGCCAAGTCTCTCACCGGTAGACGCGAAAGACGAGTGATATCTCGTGAATGTGAGTACGAGTTCTCTTCCCATGCTCAAAGTTAAGTGGCTTTTTAGCCTTACAGGCGAGGAATTACAGCGGTAATATTACAAATATACACATAGAATACGTGTATATCCATACCGTATCTATGCTCGCTACTTCCTGACGTTTGTGGACGCGGCTAACGTTGCATACCGTGCAAAATTCCCGATTTTTGGTGTATGCAATATAGTGTAGTGGACATTACGGGTACATACCAAGACGAGCCAATCTGTTCACCTACATGTATAATTTTACCTCACCTATCCCGCAACGTCTCTCTTTAAATAACCAGCAAATCCGTCGAATCAAGCTGGATATATACACTCCGCGTTGAGATACCTCGAGTTGAGATACCACAACTACATGTGCTCCACCAGGTATTAGGCAAACAGAATGGTCTCGGTACTGAGGTCACCAGCGCACACATTCTAGATTGTCATGATACATACATGGTACTTGGCCCGCGCTGTGAACGGGTCGCTCTGGTAAATCATAGGACGAAATAGAAAGTCGAGGAGGCGAACCTAGGGGGTGGGTTTGAATCGTCCCTACTTACCAAAGTGTGTCTCCACAAATCTCAAGGTTTCTTGTCAGGCACAGCTAAAAGAAAAAAGAAAAAGAATTTGGTGGCTCCATACAGGATCATTCTACATAATCAATATAGGGTCTTCTATATTTCCATATCAGTGGAGCAATCCTACGCGATGACTGATGGAGGGATAAGACAGTGTTATCCTTATAAATACCTTGGTGGATATATTCTCGCGGTCTTAGACAAGGCGTCCCAAAGAGCTTACTAGGGCCCGGGTTCACAATCTTTATTGCATGCAGGTCTCCTAGAACGACTAATTAAATCAACTTATCACTGCTAGTTGTCTTTCGACCCGTGTTTAACATCATGAGTGCATATTGGCAAAAGGATTCAACCAGAACAACCTCCGTGAAAAATGGGGGTAAAGTAAACACTTTGACCTGGCCAGCCATGGGGACAAGTCCGAAAAGCTGAAAGAGCGGCTCTCTCTAATCAGACATGGCTGACTGACTGACTGACTCATGGGAACGAATGTACATATGTATGTATGTACTCGGCTCAAAAATAAAAGTTGACCCCTCGGCTCATAAAACAAGACACCTACATACATATCCCTTGGACGGAGACTTAGATACTAATGAAAAAGTCATTCTGGGTCAGCAAACTGAGAAATACATTTCTCGTATTCATCCCTGATCATGGGGTTAAAGCGTGCAGTTTAAGCTTCACGTGACAGCCAATGACGCACGATGTCTTGGCAAGTCTCGGTCCATTTTCGATATCTCCAGCTATGTAGGTATAAGCTAGCTCACCAATCCGAGAATAAATATTAATAACCTCAAGGGAAACGCGATTCTACCCGTACACAGGTCTTCGGGATGTAATCACATACGATCCGAGGCATGACATTTTTCCAACGTCAGCGCCCTCTGCATGATATGAATCCCGCTTTCTGTGTCTGTTCTGGTTCTGCCCTTTAGATATGAAGGGACTTCCTCTGTTGAATTATCCTCCACCGTGCACCAGGCCGCCCATCACAAAAAAACCAACACACATCAGTTTGAAGATGTCTACCATTGTGCGACGCCCGGCTGTAGTCAAGTCTCATCTGCCTGATATCGGCCGCTGTTTATATGGGAGTCCTATAGCTAGCATCCAAAGCCCCCGGCATCAGAAAAGGAGTTTCAGTATTGAATCACTCAATGCAACAAAAGGAGGTGTGCACATATCATGTGCAAATGATTTTCTCCGATCTAATTAGCTGACATCTGCACAGACCGAGAACGGATCCTAATCCTCGGCTCCGGCTGGGGCGGGTTTGGCCTTGCCAATAAGCTCTCACTAAAGGACTACCAACCCCTCATAATCACCCCGCGCACTTACTTTGTATTTACGCCACTTTTGGCCTCAACTGCCGTCGGAACCCTTGAGTTCCGTACTGCGATGGAGTCATCCCGTTCTCGGGATGGCGTCGAGGTGGTGCGTGGGTGGGCGGAGAGCATTGATTTTGCCAAAAAGACGGTTATGGTCGAGGGCGCGCTTGAGAAACGCCGCTCAAACAATTCTCCTGACGGGGAGGGTCAAGAGGGTGTTTTGGTAGGAGCCGGGAGAGACTCGAGGTTCGAAGTTCCGTTTGACAAAGTTGTGATCAGTGTTGGAGCGTATAGCCAGACATTTGGGGTGCCGGGGGTCAAGGAGCATGCCTTCTTCCTGAAGGATGTTGCGGATGCGAGGAAAATTAGGAAGAGAGTTTTGGAATGTTTGTAGCCGCCCGCATGCTGTGTGGGAAATCGAGCTAATATGTTGCATATCCAGGTTTCGAGGAGGCCTCATTACCAACCTCCTCAGAAGAACGGAAAAAACAGCTCCTCAATTTTGCAGTAATCGGCGGCGGTCGTATGTAAAACCCTCCCCCACCCTCAAGGTTTCACCTCCCCCCCAATACTCACAATCGGCGCTCGCCCACCCCACCTTGTAGCAACCGGCGTTGAATTCTCGGCCGAGCTTCATGACCTGGTCACAGACGACCTCTCCCGCCTATATCCCTCCCTCGCCTCATACCCGAAAATCACAATCTACGATGTCGCCCCTCGCATTCTCTCCATGTTTGACGGTAACCTCACCAACTACGCCGAACGGCACTTTCACCGTCAAGGGATCCAGATCAAAACGTCACACCACGTTCTCGCCGTCGAAGACGGCGCCATACTCACAAAGGAAGAAGGCCGCATACCCGTCGGAGGTGTAGTCTGGAACACCGGCTTGGCGCCGAACCCATTCATCGCGCAAGGGCTGAAGGGCAGATTCGGGCTGGCCGCAGAGGATGGTGAGTGGGGTGTCGAGAAGGACGAGAAGGCGGGGAGAGTGGTTGTGGATAGCCACCTGCGGGTAAAGGTCAAGCACGAGGAGACGTCGCAGGTCAAGCCGCTGGAAGACGTGTTTGCGATGGGAGACTGCGCGTGGCTGGAGGGGGAGGATCTGCCTGCGACGGCGCAGGTAGCGAACCAGCAGGCGGTGTGGCTGGGGCGGACGCTGAACAAGGCAGCGAAGAAGAATAGGAAGGAGCGCCGCCTGGGGTCGGCGCCGGGGTCCGCGCCGGTTAGAGTGGTGGGCGAGTCGGAGTTCAAGTATAGGAGCCTTGGCGTGATGGCGTATCTTGGGAGCTGGAAGGCAATCACACAGACCGACAAGGGCGATGTTAAAGGGTATCATCTCTGGTCCTGTGTGCGTGTGTGCAACTAGAGATTGACCGACTAACAACGGGCAGGCGCCTGGCATGGCTGATGTGGAGAACGGCATATTTCACAAAGAGCGTAAGCTGGAGGAACAAGATTCTCATACCTGTATATTGGTGAATTTCTCCCTCTCCCACCACTGCACGTATGCGTTGCTGACAATGTCCGTATAGGTTCACAAACTGGATCCTGGGGCGGGACATCAATAGGTTCTAGACGCCATCCTTTCATGTATCGGGGTGGCGGGTTCGTTATTCGTTGTATGTATGTATATAGTATAGATTCACGGTGTAGACTATTTCAATAAACATCTCTTGTCCATAAGCACGTGTATACAGTGGCGCGCAAGGATCTAGGAGGATAGAGATGCCATGATGCTGGTTAACAATGATAACGCAATATCCCCTATATATAGCTATAGGGATCTCCTGGTCGTGCCGAGTGATATCTCATGACCAACCGTGCAAACAGCATATGAAGAGGACTGCATGTATGTATGTGCATTGCATGTACTCTGCCCACCGTGCCCGCATGGAGGTGTGTCCAACATACTTTGTAACATATACTGTTACATGCCCACCGCCACACACACACTGGCCATGCCTACATGTACCCGCACTGCAGCAACTCTTGGCAGGAACGTCGTGCATGACATAATCCGCAAGCACCAAGACTGTCTTGTCTCTCTCTCGAAAACCATCTCGAGAAACACTCTCGCAATTGCAGACACCCGACAAATGCCGCCCTTACTGACGATGCTTGCCCGCCGCTGCACGGGGGGGCCCGCAGCAGTACCCCGACTGGGCCTGCGTCTGCGTCTGCGTCTGCGTCTGCGTCTGCGGAGGCCCTACACCACCGCGCGAGAGGACCTGTATCCCGCCGGCGCGGCAGAGGAGGGCGCATCGACGGCCGACTTCCAGCTCGAGTTCAAGAAGGCCTACAAGACGCGCCACAGGGAGCGCCACCAGCACGAGAGGGAGCCGAACGAGGCCACCGACGGCCCGCAGTCGCCGTGGATCATCACCGCCGGCCTCGAGATCCACGCCCAGCTCAACACGAGCCGGAAGCTGTTCTCTAGTCTGTCTGCCTGTCTGCCTGTCCACCTGTCTGCTGTCTGCCTGCAGTACGCTGCTAGCACCAGTCGGGACGTGGGGTGTTGATGTGATCGATGGGAAAGGCGTACTGACCCGGGTCGCTGCAGATGCCCGCACGACACACACCGCCCCGCCAAACACGCACATCGCCCCGCTCGACGCAGCCCTCCCGGGCGCTCTCCCCGTCTTCAACCCCGCCGTGCTACTCCCTGCCCTCCGCGCCGCCGTCGCGCTCAAATGCGAGGTGCCCGCCGAGTCCCGCTTCGACCGCAAGCACTACTTCTACTGGGACCAGCCCGCTGGCTACCAGCTCACGCAGTTCCACGCGCCGCTGGCCGTCAACGGACACCTCCTCCTCTTCCCGCACGACGGCGTCACCCCCGCGCTCCACGGCACGGCGCTCGGCGAGGACGGCGACTGTGTCCGCATCGACATCCAGCAGATCCAGCTCGAGCAGGACACCGGCAAGACGCTCGCTAGCCCGCCAAACAGCCTGGTCGACCTGAACCGCGTGGGCTCGCCCCTCATCGAGATCATCACCCGCCCGTTCGACTGCCCCGACGCCGCCTTCCCCGCCTTTGTCATGAAAAAGATCCAGAGCGCGCTCAGGGCCGTCGACGCCTGCACGACCGGCATGGAGTGGGGCGGCCTCCGCGCCGACGTCAACGTCAGCGTGCGCCGCCGCCACTGCATGTCCGAGGGGGACACGCCGCCGCCGCCCGCGTACGGCCAGCGCTGCGAGATCAAGAACGTCGCCAGCCTCAAGGCCGTGCAGGAGGCTGTCGAGAGCGAGGCCGCGCGCCAGATCGCGCTGCTGGAGGCCGGCGGCACGGTCGAGGGCGAGACCCGCGGCTGGGACGCCGACCGGGGCGTCACGCGCCGCCTCCGCGGGAAAGAGGGCGAGGTGGACTACAGGTTCATGCCCGATCCCGACCTCCCCCCCGTTCTGGTGAGCGTAGAGCTGCTCGACAAGGTGAAGCAGACGATCCCGCTGCTGCCGGACCAGCTGCTGGCGCAGCTGACGGGCGCGCCGCATCATCTCAAGGAGAAGGACGCAAAGACGCTCATGCTGTGGGACGAGTACCGCGCGTCGGCGAGTGAGCTGGGGGTGGTGTTCTACTACAAGGAGACGGTGCGGCGGCTGCTGGACATGGTGCTCAGGGAGACGTACGCAAAGGCCACGGTCAACATGTGGAACAAGGCGTACCGGGAGACCATGCTGGAGCATGAGCGCAAGAACCTGCTGCACGAAGACTACTTTGGCGCCGTGGTGGGCAACTGGATGGTGCATGAGCTGGGCGGCGGGCTGGCGAAGGAGGGCATTGCGTGGAGGGATAACCCCGTGTCGAGTAAGCAGCTGGCCGAGCTGGTGCTGTTTGTGGTCATGCGGAACATCACTGGTATGCTCTCTCTGCATTCTTTGGGCTGTCGCTCGCCCTCCCCCTCCCCCTCCCCCTTCTTCTTCTTCCTCTTGTCCCTCGGGGGTGTATGTAGCGCAGTTAACTAACCCCCCCCACAGGCTCAATGGCCAAAAAGCTGCTGACACGCCTCATCACCGCCCCCTCGGCCGACCCACACTTTGTGCGCGCCACCGTAGCCGCCGAGGGCCTGGCGGTCGTGGCCATGCCCGAGAGCCAGATCCTCGACGTTGCGGAGGACGTCATGCTCGCGGAGCCCGGGGTGCTCGAGGAGCTGCGCGGCGGGAAGGCGCTCCGGAAGCGCCAGAGGAGGCTCAAGAGCTGGTTTGTGGGCAAGATTATGGCGCGGTTGCAGGGCAGGGTGGAGCCCGGGGCGGCGGCGGAGGCGGTGGAGAGGGTGCTGACGGAGGGGAAGTGGGTGAAGGGGGAGAAGGCGAGGGGCGTGTGAGGCGGGAGGTGTGCGGCGGGAAGGGAGGGGGGTCATGGCGTGTCACTCGGGGTGGGGAGTAAGGGCTTTTTTTGTAGATATTGATGGTTTTAGGACGGTTAGGTGCATATCGACTGGTACTGTCTGGGACTGATATTGTAGTGTATATATGTAGTTGTCTGTCCGCGACCTTTGCCTCTCGACTCCATCCATGGGCGCCATAGGTGATACCATGCACACCATCTACTGACATCCCACCCACCTGCTCCACTACCGCCCATCTACCACCCACCGCCCACCGTCCACCCAACTCAGCCTACCAAACCCGAGCACAACCAAACCCTAACCCACCCCGCTCCACACTAAGGATCCGCGCCGCCTCCGCACAAACTCTAACTCGAGTCTTAACCTTAACCCACGCCGCCCCCGCCCTCCCAGACCATCACCCCCGGACCATCACCCCCCGGACCATCACCCCCCCGGACCAGATATCGCCTACCTTACACCCCACGCCCAACCTCCCTACGCTGCACTCCCACCCAAAACACGCGGTCGCACGTAATTTCGCAAAGGACCGCCAAGCACCGTGGCTTGCCAAGACGGCGTGTGTATTGGTATGTGTGTGTGTATTTACAGTAGAGTAGGCGGAGGGATGGGGGCAGAGGGGGTGCTATGACGTGCTTTGATGCGGCTCGGGGATTGGAGATTGGGGGTTGGCGGCGTAATTTGGGGGGGGGGGCTGGGATGGACTTGCTCTTGGGAGTGGGGAGGCTGGTGCATGGCATCTCACTCGATCGATGCTCGTATGTACCGCCAGGATTGTACTGGGGATTAATCTCTCCATGACGGTTGGCTGGCTGGCTGGCTGGTGTCGGTCAGCCCCGGGGGTAGGTAGGTATGTACATGACAGGTAGCCAGTTTTTTGAATTTTGGCAACGCTGTGGAATGGGTGGAGGAGGAGGAGGAGGGAGAGAGCGAGTGAGTCATGGTGCGTGATACGCGGCGGGCGTGTAGCGAATACACACATGTACATACATGTAGAGTAGCTGTAGTACCACTGTGGGCAGCACTCTACTCGTGACACGTAGCTTTGCAGTGGCAGCAGCGGCAGTGGTCGTGGGTGCTATGCTTTTATTCCTATTATGTATATATATATTCCTATATTACATGCCGCCCTCCAAAGGGGGGGAATTTCGAAGTGTGCTCCTGCAGCTACATGTATATCCGAAACGCCAGGTCGAAGGGGAGAAGAGGGAAAAGAAAAAAAAAACAGAAAACACCACTCAAAGAAAAAGAATCCCTCCCCTACTAATATATATATATATATATGACAGCCTAAAGAATTACACCTAGGAGCCAGCTGTGGAGTCCAGGCTCGAAATATCGTCTATATTATTTAAAAAACTTGCCTAGATCCTACATACATTTATAAACCACTCCGCACCCTCCCCCTCCCCCTTCTCCCCCCTCCGCTGCTTCCCTCTGCAGCTAGCAGCTCTACATCGCCCCCGCTACGACAACCCCCAACACCGCCGCCGCGACAAGACTCCCCATGCATACTACGCTCCTGCTGGGGGCGGCCGTGCCCGTGGCATCGACGCTGCTGCCGCCGCCCTTGACTTTGATGGTCATGTTGTAGTTCATGCCGCTTTCGGGGTTTGTGCAGCTGGAGTTGTAGCAGGGGGTGTCCATGCCGAGGTGGGCACCGGCGGTTTGGGTGGGTTGTGTGTAGACGAAGGTGTGTGAGGGTGTGGATGTTGCTGATGCTGTTGAGCTGTAACTGGAGGAGGAGGAGGAGGAGGAAGAGGAGGAAGAGGATGAGGAGGACGAGGAGGAGGAGGACGAGGAGGAGGAGCTGGTGGAGCTGGAGGACTGTGTGGCGGAGGAGGAAGGTGAGGATGTCGGTGAGGGCGAGGCCGAGGCGAAGGTGGAGGGTGATGCTGAAACGGTGCTGGAGCTGAGCGGGTACGGGATTGTTGTGAACGACGAGGATGCCGCGGCAGTGGAGCTCGAGTAGGGCACGTAGGGCGACACGAAGTTGAATGTCCTTGTGGTCGTGGTAGAGCTAGAGCTAGAGCTAGAGCTCGGCGCCGGCGCAGTCACGGGGGTCGGGGTGGAACTAGTAGTGATCGGCGCCGGCGTTGTCCCGCTACTATTAGAACTACTAGCGATTATAGTAGGCACAATAGTAGGGATGGTAATAGGAATAGTAAGAGTAGGCAACAACGACGACACCACCGACCCAATCACCGTCTCGACACTGCCCAGCGCCGTCGAAACCACGCCGCCGACTGCACTGCCCACCGCCGTCGAAACCACACCGTCGACCGCACTGCTAAGCCCGGTACCGTAAATTATTGTCACCACAGCCGTGGGGTCCGCCAGTACGCTCGTGGCCCCCCCCACAACTTCTACAACGTTACTGACAACAGCATCACTGGGCGGAAGGCCTACAGGAACTACAGCGTCATTTGGTGGCCCGTCTACGAGAACATTGACTCCTAGGGGGTCTGCCTCGTCTTTGAGAAATGGGATCGCGCGGCGGTGGGCATGTCGCCTGTGGTGTCGCCCATGCACGGCTGATAGAGCTCCGAGGAGGGTAAGAAGATGGATGATCTGCATTTTTATTTATTTATTCTTTTACTGGTCAATCTACTGAGGTGTTGCTTCGTTCGGTGTGTTTAATTCCAATTGGCGGGGTTTTCCTCGGAGGCAATGGGCTGTTGTTATGAACTCGGCATCAATGAATGGTATGTGTGCAAAAATATATGTCGAGACTCCAGGCCCGTATTGGTATGTAGGAGAGGGGGAAAAAAAATCGAATCCTGAAAATCATATCAGTCAATAACCCAAAAGCCCCCCTCGAAGGGTTTTAGACATATTTTGTTAGGGGGGGCAATAATGAGGGGCCATACTGCACTCAACACAAGACAAGACAGGCAAACAAAAAAAGAATGGACACAGAATCAGAATCTGTACGTAACGAATGTAAGTAGCGTAGAAGCCCAAAGCTGCAGCTGGGGAAGAGGAAGAGAAGGAAGGGAAGAGAGAGAGGAGGAGGGAGGGGGGTGAAGAAGAGAGAAAAGACCCGCCAAAGAAACGAAAAAGCAAATTTACACACGAACCACCACCGGCCAGTTAGGTATCTAGCCTGCCATGCAAGGTGGAAGTTGTTTAATCACAATCACACGATGGTCCGCTGTCGCTGTCCACTCAATGCATGACCCGACACAACGGTCGCTGCAGGGGTAAGGCAAGTTACACCCGGGTAGGTGGGTTGTCATTAGTTGGAAGGAGCGAGAGTTGTGATTGCAACGCCCTGGGTGGCCGTGAGTTATATGAAGGTTTATTAAGACTAGGGTGCACTGACAAAGTAATTGTAAGCCCAATACGAGGACCGTGGCTAAATATCAGAGTCTGGGGATTCCGACGGAGCTTCTACTCGTGGATGGGAGATTTTACAATCTCGGTGGAGCTAAATTATGAGGATCTGAGGTTCGCCTCTGGGTTTTTCTTTTGAGATTCAATTTCTGCCTTCTTCTCCTTTGACCAATGAATACTTGAGATTGTGATATTGTTCCGTTTTAAGGATTACTCTGTAGTGGAGATTCCGCTGGTAAGAAATCCGAACCTTAGGAGTAATGCTGCATGCAGTGGTGTGCTTAGCACTTACGTACAGCATGTAGCACATGTAGTCAGAGTAACCTACGTCTCGAGAGTACCGACTGCATGTACCTACATGTAGGAACATTGTATATTACGTATACACGGATGTAGAATGTATGCAGTACCACTAGAAGAACCTCTTATCATAATCAACAGAAGTCAGTGGAGCGGTGAATGTGCCGACGACCACTCTACCACCGGTAACATGATCGAAGGCTTCACCGGCACTCGTGAGAGAGTCTTCGGTTTTCGCCGCTGGTGGATTGCGTACTACCGGTGGCGCTCGGCCTATCTCCGGTAAAGTTTACTGCGCTGTTATTGGGGGAGGTGGACTGGAGTTTGGAGGTACTCACTTCTTTCTCTGTCTTTACTATCTTCTCAGAAAACACTGATGGATAGCTAAGGAAGCATCAAAATTATCAGGATGGTAACTTCAACCATGAACTATCCATAAGGGCTGAACAGATAAGCCGCAACAGCAGCTCTACAGCGGATGCATGAGTATATACTACGGAACCGAAACATGACCACGCGGTAAATGATGAGAAGACGCTACGAAACAATCTCAAACGGCGTGATTTTCTAGAAGAGAGGCTCGGTAAATTTTGCTGTATTATCAGTTATATTAAAGGCACTCAAAAACCTACATATATAGCAAGTATATCTACTGAGCAAAGTAAGGTACAAGATCTAGAGTCAAACACAAATTTAAAAACCAGTGTCTCCTCGATCTCAATAACAACCTTCCCTTTACTGCAGCTGGCAGATTTTTATTCTTTTGAATGAACCCTGTACGATGCGACCAGCTAGGATGTAGGAGGCTGCTTCTTTGGCTGAATGGCAATCAGTTACAAGGTCCAAAAAGCTTGGAAGGTGAGCCTATTTAATAACAATATAGGCCTTAAGATTCCGCATCATCTATCTATTTTCCTGTCTCAACTCATTCTTATCTATCCTCCTTCCTTCCTTCGTTCTTTTCTTCCTACCTTCAGGTATGGAGTCCGATTTCCAATTGACTGATTACTCACCTCCACTTCTCAACTCCGAATGTTCACATGTCCCGAGTGAGCGGACTGCACAGACATCGGGCGAACCTTCCGTGGTTGTTCCGGGTAGATTACTTCCCTTGGGACCTCGCTAACATGCAACCAAAATCCTCACGGAATTCGAACATACGGCATATGCACAGCCTCAGAGTAACATACGAGGTAACCTTATTGTCGCCTGGGTAGTTTATCCGCGGCCCTATCCTTCTCGCGCGACTACCTAGTGTTCATTGAAACTTACACATGGGCAGCTGAACCATCAGCATATACATATATGCAGCTGCAGTGTCTTGGTCCTAGTGATATAGCGGTCACGGATGATAATGCTATCCGTGGAGAGAATACCTATTGTTGAGGATGGCGGATGGGCAGGAAGCACTGGGGTGTTTAAAGCTTGCCTACCTACTCGTTCTGGCACATATGCAATTAGATACTACTTGGCGCGCGCGGTGAGTGAAATGTGAAGATATATAGTACTCATTAGAGTAGAGTACATTGATATTAAGTTTTAGTCTCATAGACCACCTAATAGAGTACAATATTTAAGCAGCGTAACATACATGTATGGTCGGATAGAGTAAAGTCGAAAAACTGAAGTCTGGAGAGGAAAGCGTGAGGTGAGTCTCCCAGCTCGTATGTACGGTATTTTCTGCTTACGCCATATGGTCATATCACTGATTATGCTAGCGCAATCAATATCCAAAACGAAACGAAGGGGTAAGGCATTAAGAAGGTTCCTGGCCAATGATTGGCTATGTAGTTTGCTACCCGCCAAAACAGTGGCTGCATGGAATCCAATCAGGCAACAGATTGATATATGTACGCGCCAAGTTGGCCTGCAGTAGAATACAACATACCTCAGTCCAAGTTTGCTGTTTAGCGCTTTTGTTATAACGTCGTCCGTTCGACCGGTATGGGGGGGAACCCGCAATATGGATCAAAAAGCAAAGGGCGAAGAGTCAAGGTAAATCTGGCTACGTTTCGCTCGCGCCTAAGAATAGCATATTGAGATTTCTTGCAAGGTTGGGCATTGTTTATAAGCACGAAGCTTGGGCAAAAGTTATGTGGGCAAAGATGTTCATTATTTCTATCACATATTTTTTTTGTAGGAATTATAGACGCCAAGCCTTTGGGCCGTTCGTTGTTGTCAGCTCACTAATTGTATGAAACGCCTGGACTTAGTATTGGGGTTCTTCCATTTTTATCGAACTACTGTATCATCCGATTTTCACAAACCTTTATATTAGGAGGTACATGTAGGCATTAGGAGAACCAGTATATAGTATCAGATCGAAGGAGTTTATCCTCGAGCTTTTCAACTACACATGAGGAGCTTTATAATTTATTCTCGAAGAAGTGTGGGTATTTACGTATGAACAAGTTGCCTAAGACACCGCCATAAGAAAGCTGTAGAGATGTAGGCGAAACTATGCATGTGGACATATACACGTTATTGGGTTTTAAATTTTGGGGGAGTGGTGGTGGTGAAAAAAGCAATAATAAAGAATGTCTATGTAAATGGTGTACTTTACCATATGACTGCATGTAAATATTAATATATATTTCTGGTTATAGGCTTGATTCATTCATCGCAGCTATACAAAGTTGTGTTTCTGTTCTTTTGTTAGTTTGTTTAATTGTGTTTCTGTTCTTCCTGCCCAGGTGTAAAAAAATATTCACCGAAGGAGTAATATGGGATGAACAAAAAGAAATAGCTGTAACTCCACAACCAATTAATATCTCAACATATCTCATTCAACTTACTATCAACGATTTTGTACAGGTCCCTTATCTCTTCTATCCACTCATCGATATAACCCCACTCTCCTCCGCCATCAGGACTACCGCACTGTAGTTTCCTTTGCAATTTCGCCTTTAGCTTGTCGACACATGTGCTTGTAGTTTTGAGATCTTGGTGGATGGCTTCAAATCGAGCTTTCAGCGATTTACAGATGGCAGAGATGTAGGTGAACGCTATTCGAGAACTTTCACTATCGTCCTCTTCTGTTTCTGAAGAGGAGACTGAAGGTGTTCTCGACCGGCCTGATACTGAGTTAGCAGGCGTAGATGTTGGCGTGTGAGTTTGAATGAAAATCGAAAGGACTGCGAGGCCCTCTTTAACACTCCCAAGAGAGTTTTCGAGCTTGCATAGTTTGAGATGAAGCTCTGCAATTTCGTAGACGGCATCGATGAAGTTTCAGTTATTGATTGGTTGGTATATCTTGATGGCTATGATGGGGATTGTGGAGGAGAAGTTTAATCAAGGAAGTGAATCCCACGGGGGGTGTCAACATACATTTAGTGTAGAAACGAGGCTCAATCAATTTGGTCGCTATACGTTAGCGGCAACAATAATTACATGTAGTTCAGGATGGTGATAGGTGTGGGTAGTGGATTTCAGCACAACGGTAACGATTTATTTAGGTCTAAGGGTATTCTAACGAAGGTACATGTAACACAGTTCTCCATTGATCATGAAGATACGCATGCAATCAACAAGGAATCACTGAACCTATGAATGGATGGCCTTTGACGTGTATAAGGAATATTATAAAATCACGATGCAGTGTATCCTGGCGCATGGCGTTTGCTCACATATATATAGCGCCATGTCAAAAGTCATGGGAAATCAACCAAACCACACCAAAATTCGTCAAAATAAAACCATCACACACGACATAGTTGCCATCAACAATGAATAAGGCTTTAGGGGATGTAATATTGGCTATTAAGTTTAACATATCCAAAAGGGCACTATCTCAACTCAAATGTGGGACAAAGTACAGGAGCTAGAAGTAGAGCAATTTGGAAATTCGGTTACATCCCATACAAATATGTAGTCTTGGCGTATTTTCTGCAACTCAACAGACCAAAACCAATACAGCCCATGCAAGGAATGTAATATTATAATTTTGAGCTGATAAAGTGATTATTTTTATACAAAATATATGGTCTTCCAGTTCTCAGATAATATCTATCTTAATTGGTGGTTGAGGGCCGGGTTGAAAAGTGGCATTTTTGGTGTAAAATGGATGATTTCCCATGAATTTTGGTAGGGCGCTGTACATACATACACACCGGCAAAATAATCTTTTTTGATTGGAACTGAGACCCTCTATATTTCTCACAATAACAGCTTTGATTTACTAACATAAATCACGGAGTATCGCTCATCATTCTTAAGCGTACTCAAATGAGTAGGACAAGACCACTCCCTGGTATTGTGGGTTACCGTGGGTAGATGAACATGGAAATGGTAATCATACAAACCATCTAACAAAATTTCGAAGTCGCACTTTTGGAGTGATATTTAGCGGTAAGTACCACCACTACCGACGAATCCATCTACATTTGCTTTATATTCTTGTGGTTGTAGAGAAATAAGTGTCTAATTTGCACTCTCATACAGATTTTGGCTTCAAGCTCAATGTTCGCTTACGTATGGAACCCGCGATACCTCTATTCTTCTCAGGAGAACCTATACATACTTATTGTTCATCGCAAATCACCCCGTAAAGAAAGTACAAGCCACATAATTTGAGAATTGGGCTAATTATATAGCTTGCACTTGGTAAGAAATAAAGAATAAGGAACCCGAGTTCTTGGACTTGAGCTATTGTATTTCTATGCCGTTTTGTATTGTTTCTGGAGCTATAATTCGTCACTAGATTAACAGGAACAGATGATAAGAATTCACTCCACAAAAATTCAACGCCAACAACCGATGAGATGGGCATGCCGGAACGGATACTTCTTCTCCATAGCTACAGGCTTCCTGCTCGCACAGGATCATATCTTCTGTGTATTGGAGTAAATCCTACAGGATGATAAGCAGAACTGGATAACTACACTTCCTGAGGCTGCGCGCTGCTGCTCATGACCTTCTGTCTCAGGACTGCCAGCCATAATAAAATCTGTCAGCAATCAATCCCTTCATTATGTCCATGTAACAAGTACGTACCATCTTCAACGATCCGTACGTTCTGGCTTTTTTGTGACACAATCTTTTCCAGATCAGTCAGGTTTTTCGTCAAATTTTCCACCTTGCCGTTGTAAAACTTTTCGGCATCGGCAGCAGATTTTTCAACGTAATATCCAGTACCAATATCGACGAGAACATTCTCAGTATCTGCTAAGGTTCCCGGGACGTAGAGGGAGTTTGTGAGTGGTACAAGAATCGTTTTGCCTATCCTGTTAGTATCAAGATCCCAACTACCCCCGGAGGGCGAAATGGACAAACCAGGTCTTAGGCCGGTCTTGACGGTGTTGATGCATTCCTTGAATTTATTCTGAGCTTGCCTGAGCTTTTGGAATGACTGGGTAAGGTGTTCTAGCTCTTCATCGAGCTGTTTTTTGACGGCAGAAAGGTTGTCGACGGACAAGGTGTTTAAGTCGACTATGTCATTAAGGATCGATTAGTATATTTGCATTGGGTTTTAAAGGGAGATAATGGCGGAGAAAAGAGCGCGTACTCTGCTGCGACTGAGGTCCTTTTGATTCTTTGGATGCCATTGCGATGAGGGGTTGTTCGCTTTCGCTATTTCACCCACCACTGGCAATTGGTGAGACAGTGGGGCTTGCTGTCTGAAGGCCGGGTAATAATGCATGTATTTAATGCCAGGACGAGGGTTAGGGTTTTAAAGTGGCTTTAATTGACTCGGCGAGATATTGAACTAACTCAAGACAACATTCGCTGTTGACTCTTTATAAAATATCAGTCGATTTCAGGTATTTGTCCGCTCGTGGTTTTGTGGGGTTCAAGGCACCACATTTAAATCAAATACTGCGAAAAGCCCCGATAAGGATAGGGAGAGAGGTAATTTCGAGTGATATCTCGTGTAGGGGCGATAGCCAACCACGTGGTTCATGACGCAAGGTCACGTTACGTTAATTAGGCAGCGCGTCTTCTTCTCCCTTACAACCCCTCACCTCACCTCTTCCACGATACAGTTTTGTCGATCTACACATGTCAAGTCTGAAGTTTGTACTAAGTGCCTCTGCTGCACAGAGAGTCCATGACATTCTGTCATGCTTGTCAAAATTCTCTGAATACGTCTGCCTTGAGGCTCGACGCAACCACTTCACACTTTCAGCTCTGAACTCAACAAAATCAGCTTATGGCGGTATTTCTTTGTCAAGTGGAGAGTTTTTTGAGTCTTACAGTTTTGAGGCCACAGGGAGTATTGTGTCGGCTGAGCCCCCAAGATTTACCTGCCGGCTCTATTCTAAGGTTGCTCATTGCCTGGGTTCTAAGTAAAACGAAGGAAGGTACTAATACAAGCAGTCCTAGGCATTACTTGCTGCGTTCAGGCAGCGTTATTCCGACTCAAAAGGTAGCTCAGCTATAGACAGATGTGAAGTCAGCTTTGAAGATGATCCCTCACGACCAGAATGCCGGATACTCGTTCAGCTCGTATGCGGGCATGGCGTGTTAAAAACCCATAAACTTACTTATGAAGAAGTGGAGGTGATGGCACCTGTGTTTGACAAGGGGCAAGCGCCCAACCGGTGGACTGTGCAGGCTAGGCTTATGAAGGAATACATGGAGCATTTCGGGCATAAGGCAGAGGGATTAGATATTACGAGTAATAATGGAAGGGCGGTATTCACTAGCTTTACCGAAAAGGTTACGGATGGGAAAGGTAATGTACCCAACAAACACAAAACGAACATTTTTGGGCTGATAGAGTTAGAGATATTGAAACTTCCCATGCATACAAGTATTGCGCTAGATACATCTGGTTTTGACGATTGGTCAGCCGAGGATAAAGTGAATGTAGCAATCAGTTTGAAAGATATGAAGGTTAATATACGAAGTCCAGAAAAACAGGGCTAATGGTAAACACTAATAAATTTTCTAGGCGATAATAATGCACGCAGCATCACTAAACACGACCATATCAACTTTTTACAGCGAAGCTGGCCGCCCATTTCAAGTCACTTATGATCATGAAGGGATGAAATGTCAATTCACGCTGATGACCATGACTCGAGTCAGCAACTCCCAAACATTTGCAGCCATTACACGAGTAGATAACCGCCCTACGCCTGTTCCCGCCCCCAGATCGTCTGCCCCCTTGTTTCGAGCTGCTTTCGGTACCACAGGTTCCCAACGTGATTCTTCTACTCAAAGCCAGCAAACACTTCACGGAGATCACGGGGAGTCCTATAGATCTCAGGCACAACCTGTTCGGACTCAGCTCCAGGCAAACGCATCGAGACAGCCAATACCACGCCAGCCATCACCACAAGCCATCTCTCAGGTTCTCCCAAGCCAACATATGCCACAGGGATTATTCTTACCTTACGATACCGACAACGAAGATAGCGATGATGATGATCTAGGAAAAGGCCTTGAAGAATGGGAACCAAGACTGCGATGGGATTCAGGCTGTAGTGGTAGTGCCATGCCGAGCATCTCAGTTGTGAGAGATCAAATTGCGCCAGGCATCAGAATAGACGAAAGAGGAGACAAAGAGAGTGAAAAAGAGGAGAAGGAGCAGGAAGAAGATGATGATATGGGCGCAATGGTAGGACCAACCCAACAAGTTTCGCAGGTATGATAGCACTTATCCTTACTATTTTCGTCGTCTTTAATTTGTTCAAAGTTTGCTGACTTGTAAAGGCGAGGGGACTTTTCGATTTCTGAAAAAGTTAAACCTTATTGAATTTCTATCTAGCGTCGATAGGACATAATTATTTTCTGTTTTTGAAGGAATTAATAACATTAGATTTATGAGAGATATCATTTTTGCTACTTGCTCTAAATAGCTATCCATCATACCTCCACTGATGAGCTCTCATAACGAAGTCCCATCCTTCCGTGGTAGTTAAGGTAGCTCCGATTTCCCATCCATTCTTCTCCATAGCTGTGAGTCTGTCTATATCTTCCTGAAGAATCTCGATCCTACGTTCAATCCTTTTCAGCCAATCACACAATATCCCGAGCTCATCTTCTGTGTCCATATTGAATTGCGCACACCCGCGGGTGGCATTCCCAAGCTCGAGTTTCAGAGATTCTATTTGATTGGTTATAGGGTTGAGTGATTTCTGGGCCAATAACATTAAATTCTGAGCGTTGATAGACATTTTGCTGGTGAGAATGATCTGACGACGAATAGGAGTGCTGTCTCCACCAACCAGGCGGTCTTCTCCTACAAACGCGGTATCGGTATCGGAAATAATGATATAGTGCCCTGGACGTGAAGGTAGAGGGGAGGAGATGACCCGCTGCTTTCCGATCACAAAAAAGCTATATTTTTCCAGTCTGTGTTTGAATGATCGAGTTCTTTTATCTAATTTCTGGGTATGGTTATCGAGCTGCGCTAGATTAAGGTAATTGCAATCTCGAGATAGATCATTCGAAATCATTTTGAAAGGTGCTGGGTGCGTATTGTGTCTTAGAGGGAGTGAGTAATGTGTATGGAAGGGTGCTTGAGAGGAGTAGGATGATAGAGCTCCGGGGATGGATGGGTATGAAATGGGGATGGGGGCAAAAGGTAGAATTGATGGGGTTTGTGATGGAAGTTCTCAGGCAGTGATGAGCTACATGTAGTGATATGAGCCAGAGGGTGCGAATGAACAATCATGTACGCGCCAATAAAAAATATAACGGAGTACATGTATTTACTTGGGGTGAAATTAAGTACTGCACCAATTGCGCTGGCAACCGTTCAACTCTACTAAATTATAAACCTGAGACCTATAAAAGCTACAACAGATCGATACTATCAAGTATAATAAAGTCATAGCTATTTTTACACTCAAAGTGATTATCTACTGCTTTAAGGGCCCGTTTGGCTGCAAGGTGTAACGGAGTTCTGTTCTCGCTGGTTTGGTGGGGGAAGGCAAACTCCGTTTGAAAAAAGTGAAACGTTTTTTAGTGCAAAAGGTTTGTGTTAGAGCGACCAATTTTGTAACTCTACTTTAATTATCATGTTATAGTGGTGGTTAGTGGGCCTAAGGAGATGGTGAAGTCACTGGTACGATATTGCTATCACGAGAGACAATACCCCAAATAGGGTTCAGGAATTATTATGTACATGTAGTATGTTTATCATATAATTACGAGCTTTCATTAATGTTAAGAGGGAGCTCACCAGTCTACGTCCCAATTAAAATGTCGACAATCATCACCAACAACGATAAACCTATGAGTCAAGACATCTAGATCTCTGAGAATCTACCTGCCATCCTCTATAAAAATCCAGAAATGCAAGTGCCAACGACAAGGATAATTTGTATAGGGTCAAGCCAATTCTCCATACAACGTATCCTGTCTCCGTCACTTGTATTTTCAGGTACTTATGGAGGATAGCGGTATGCACTGTAAAGGCACGACTTTTGGAGGGGACAGCTTATTGGTCGAGAGTGGGAACCCTGACCCATAGCAACTATCGGTCCCCATGGACTGAAGTAGAGGAGGTCGAAGGCCCCATTGAAGTCCCCAAGATCTAGAGGGGAGGTGGATGAGGGTGGGTGAGGCCGAAGGCCCCATTGAAGCTCGTCACATAATTGTGGAGGGAGGACTTGATGTTCGACTTGCGGTCGCGACGATGAAATTCCTAGAAATAAATATACATACACATGTAAGTATTGTACGTACCACTACGTAACTGTGTACTAAAACTTCAGGATCCTAATTATTACACCGTACCAATACCGTAATTTACAGTGCCGTACCCCACGGTGTTTTTTCCAGATATGGAACTGGGCCCGCCTGCTTTTTTGGTATACGTATGTACTGTTGTGATTAGAAGGGCCGGGGTGAATGGTGTAGTCATAGGATATCACTCTTTTAGATTTTTTCTGGATGTGTTTACTATGTCGCACGAGTTTACTCATGGCTCTGGTTACTAGAAATATGTTAGGCGCAAATAGTTTTAAAGATAGGTAGAGAATATATGTAGGTTTGACCAATTTACTATCGTCAGGTTATACGTAGCGCCTAGCTACATTCGAAGGCGCATTTTAGAAACCTTTGATCAAGAAATATAGATTCTTTGTACGATTTCTCCGATATATTTTAGCATCTCTTTCTTTAATTTGGTCTTATCTAATTTAATATATTGAGTGCTGACTATAGTTGGAATTCGACATTGGACATATTGGCAATTATCAATCAATCAATTCCGTTAGACCATAGAGTGACGTAGGGGCATACAATATGAAAAAACGGGGCGGAATCACTACCATAGGACTACGGCGCATAATGACGAATACCGAATTAAACCGGCATTGTAGGAAGAATACTGTACCAATGCCGTATTCTTACCACATTACTAGCGCATTGGCGAGAATACCGTAGTGATCCCACCACCCTTTTTGGTACTGTAGTAATGAATGGCATGCTGTAGTTATTCTATTATGTTAATATGTCGTTTTGAGCTGGGGAGATGCGGGTGTACATATGTACGTATACGTGTGAAATAGCAGATAGTGGAGGGCGAGTAGCAAAGCTAGAAAGAAATATCACCGACCTGTAGGAAGCTGCAGCGCCCTCTGAGATGTGTACTAGGTCTACAATTACAAATCTCGGGTTCAGGGGGTGTATGTAATCACGAGGGCCCGGCAAATGGCCAGGGACCATGTGGCGGTTGACTGAGAATATTCTAAGGTACATATAAGACATACATAAATGTAATGCTAGATAAGAGTACCGAATGGTCTGCGACTGGTGATTGGTTGTGCAGTAGTTTTATGTGTGCTGGTTGCTGGCTGGTATTAATATTGTCGGAAGATGTCACTTGTTTATTATCCCATAAACCGTCGATGCTAACCCCTCATGCGAGGCCGAAAGCCACAGCGGAATTGGGTAAAAAATCAACAAAAACCACCTCTCTATCTTGGTATTACCCTACTAGCCCACTTATTTATGTAAGAATTACTCAATACGGTAATTGATCATCTACAATGAATGTCGCGGAACCCCGGTACAGGTGTCCCCAGCTGTATGTGGTTTATCAATTACTTGCATGAAGTGTCTCTTCCCTACATGTACTCGCTATCCACCATAGAGTAAGAATGCAGGTGCTAATATTTGATGTCTGCGCACCATATAACTGTTTTTTCTATAGATCACTCCTATCGCTATAGCTATGCGGCGCCGAAGACCTCTGAGGTATATGTCGGTCAGCCTCAGGAGTATCCGTTTGTAGCAAGTTTGATCTTGTATGCATGCATATATACCAATTTTTCGAGTTTTGGGGGTACTCTAGAAATATGGGAGGAGTCCTATTGGCTTAACCAGCCATACAAACCTTGTTTTAGACCCCTGTTTCTAGAGTAGATACGTACATGTACTCTACCTCTCGCTGTACCGCCAAAACTCGAAAAATTGGCTATGCAAGGCTGATCGATACCTTTCAGTAGAGATAATCCCCAGGGATAAGCCAACCAGAGGCAGTATTTGGACGTCAGTATGCAAGATTTGGTAGGGAAGACCCCTGCTGCAGCGCAACAAATTTTCTCAAATAATACTAAAGTGCGCAGCATAAATAAGAGCTAGTGCCACTGCTATGGAAATTATAGCTTCTTCCCCCGAGCCTACAACCAACATCATAGCCCTCCTCATCAGTATAATTTCTTCGTGCCCGGGACTTTGATTTACTACAAAACTCTCAGACCTTCATGAGTCCAGCAATTAGGCGCATTGCCTCGCATCTCCTCAGTTGAAACTATCAGCCAATCATACATCGTACGAAAGAAGCCTTATAATCGTCGTTATAGCTAGCTGTCGGACGGAACTATCTCAATCTTTAAGTAAATTTCGAATAGCTATTCGCGATTGAATCCCAGTAAAATTAGGGCCTTAATCTTGCAAGACGTATCAATCATTACAATTATCTGAACGCCTGCTCTCAAACCACATACAGTTAGACCGCCTTGGGGCACAAAGTACAAGACATAATCTGCTCTCCCGTGGTTCACAACTAGCTATTGGCAAACAAGAGCTCGCCCAGGGTAGAGTCTTATTGATTATTATAACGGAGAGACGAAACTAATTAGTTCTTTAGAAACATTTTGACCATATCTTGGAGCAAACGTAGCGTACGATAGCGCTCGCTAAGGAAGAGCCATCAACCGCTGTCAACCGCCCAACCCAACCGGATCCTCTTAACGTAAAAAGGTCCTCTCAGCTTACGCCAATATTCTTAACGTACGCCTATCTCTAGACCGCCTATCGCCAAATCAGCCCAGGTCCTGAATCATACCGTATATATCACCGTGTCTCATAAATAGCAACGCTAATCATAAGCTGATAAGAGTGTTCGAGGTAAGATTTTATGATTGTTGAACTGAATATCAGTAAGATAGAACTAATCAATTCCTCAAATAGTGGTCATTCGGACTCTTGCCACTTATTCACAGAAGCGTCAGAAACCTGAATGGAGTTAGCAGAATCGCGGGTGGCACTAGAGGGAAAGGGCTTAAAGCGTGCGAATGATGAATTTATAAGAGCAGTGGAGAGAGGGGACTGTCCGGAAGTTCAAAGACTGCTGGGCCTAGGAGTATCTATCAATGCGCGACGCCTACCTACAGGAAAGTTCAATAGTGGAGCAGTTGAAGCTTCTAGTGAGGAGAGGGAAGGTTTTTTGGGAGAGATAGAATTGCGTGTATCAGTTATCAATATAAACAATGGTTTATATTCAGATGATTGGGTGCTGAAAGAAAGGCTTACCAGAACAGCGTTACAAGCGGCCTCTGACGGTGGTCACCATACGCTGGTGAAACTGCTGATAGATGCGGGGGCCGAGGTTAATGCCGCACCGGCGAAGTGGCACGGAAGAACAGCGCTACAGGCGGCAGCGGGAGGCGGGCATCTGGAGATAGCCAAGCTGCTGATAGATGCGGGGGCTGAGGTTAATGCCGCACCGGCGGAGTATGATGGAAGAACAGCGCTACAGGCGGCAGCAGGAGGCGGGCACGAAGAGACAGTAAAGCTGCTGATAGATGCGGGGGCTGAGGTTAATGCCCCACTGGCAAATTGGCACGGAAGAACAGCGCTACAGGCGGCAGCGGGAGGCGGGCATCTGGAGATAGTCAAGCTGCTGATAGATGCGGGGGCCAAGGTTAATGCCGCACCGTCGGAGGTTTACGGAAGGACAGCGCTACAGGCGGCAGCGGGAGGCGGGCACGAAGAGACAGTAAAGCTGCTGATAGATGCGGGGGCTGAGGTTAATGCCGCACCGGCAGGGTATGGAAGAACAGCGCTACAGGCGGCAGCGGGAGGCGGGCACGAAGAGACAGTAAAGCTGCTGATAGATGCGGGGGCTGAGGTTAATGCCCCACTGGCGAATTGGCACGGAAGAACAGCGCTACAGGCGGCAGCGGGAGGCGGGCATCTGGAGATAGCCAAGCTGCTGATAGATGCGGGGGCTGAGGTTAATGCCGCACCGGCGGAGTATGACGGAAGAACAGCGCTACAGGCGGCAGCGGGAGGCGGGCACGAAGAGACAGTAAAGCTGCTGATAGATGCGGGGGCTGAGGTTAATGCCCCACTGGCAAATTGGCACGGAAGAACAGCGCTACAGGCGGCAGCGGGAGGCGGGCATCTGGAGATAGTCAAGCTGCTGATAGATGCGGGGGCCGAGGTTAATGCCGCACCGTCGGAGGATTACGGAAGGACAGCGCTACAGGCGGCAGCGGGAGGCGGGCACGAAGAGACAGTAAAGCTGCTGATAGATGCGGGGGCTGAGGTTAATGCCGCACCGGCAGGGTATGGAAGAACAGCGCTACAGGCGGCAGCGGGAGGCGGGCACGAAGAGACAGTAAAGCTGCTGATAGATGCGGGGGCTGAGGTTAATGCCCCACTGGCAAATTGGCACGGAAGAACAGCGCTACAGGCGGCAGCGGGAGGCGGGCATCTGGAGATAGCCAAGCTGCTGATAGATGCGGGGGCTGAGGTTAATGCCGCACCGGCGGAGTATGACGGAAGAACAGCGCTACAGGCGGCAGCGGGAGGCGGGCACGAAGAGACAGTCAAGCTGCTGATAGATTCGGGGGCGGAGGTTAATGCCGCGCCGGCAGAGTCTGGCGGAAGAACAGCGCTACAGGCGGCAGCGGGAGGCGGGCACGAAAAGACAGTCAAGCTGCTGCTAGATGCGGGGGCTGAGGTTAATGCCGCACCGGCGAGGTATGACGGAAGGACAGCGCTACAGGCGGCAGCGGGAGGCGGGCACGAAGAGACAGTCAAGCTGCTGATAGATTCGGGGGCGGAGGTTAACATGGATCAAAACGGCACCAGCTTGCCGGTCGGGTTGGCTAGTGATGGGGTGCACATGGACGTGATAGGGCTCTTGCTTCACGCCCCCCAACAGAATTTAACACTTAGAAATCGGTTTGGGTTCACGTCACTTCACCAAGCGTTGCGGGAATACCGCAAGCTCGTAGATGACAGTAATCAACGGAGGGCCGATAATGTACAAAAGCTCATTTTCAAGCTTGTGGAGGTGGATCCAAGCAAAAGCGGTATCAACATAAAGGATCACTCGGGAAAAACCCCTGTGGAAACTGCGCTTGAAATTAAATCTCTATCTATACTCGAGCGATTACTCTCAAGAGGCGCGGATACCGATGCTCTGAGTCTGAGGACGGAGGACTTGCGCAAACTACTGGGTTCTGCGGGGAATCCCATTGGACTGCGTAGTGAGCGAGAGGGAGAGGCCCATATCGTGTCTGGGGACGGGGTGCTTGGATGGCCAGATAGCGGCAACGGCCCGTACTCGAAAGCTATAAAGTTAGACCCATGGATCAACATGTAAGTGCTCGGCGAATCAGCTTATCAGGGCGGGGCCGACTATGACATGTATGTACATGTATGTACCTACATGTGTATTGTGTATTGTATATACATACAATACATGTATACATGTATGTCATTACAATGGCCCCAGCAATTCATCGGTCGCCGCTGATAATGGGTGTCAGATCCCTTGCACAGCCCAAGGACGACCGCACGTACGCGTCGTTCGTGGCACCCGATAAGTATATATCTGAGCGGGATGGGCCGCTTCCAGAAAATCCGAACCGATCGTCAGAAAACCATATACGCTTTAAATGGTGGCTTGGTAAACTCAAGTATGACACCCGAGTCTATTCCGGAGTCCCTGGGAGAGCTGGTATAACAGGCTTGGGTGGTTCGGAGAAAGATAGAGTCAAAGGTGAGGCGTTGTATATGCATGTTCCGGCGTTATTAAATACCTTGAACTTTTCTCACAGACTCTAGGACTTGCAAAGGTAGGAGTAATTGGCTATATATGCTTTTGTGTCTTCATTCCGAAGAGTGGAGTAAAAGCTGCCAATAGTGGCCTAAACGGGGAAGGAGAAGGAGAAGGAGAAGGAGAAGGAGAAGGAAGAGAAGGAGAAGGGGGAGGAGAAGGAGGAGAAGGAGAAGGGGGAGGAGAAGGAGGAGGAGGAGGAGGAGGGGGAGAAGGAGAAGAAAAAGGAAGTTTACAGTCATTCGAGTTTGAGAGTCAAGGGGTCGAGATTTCCTGGATGATGGCGCATCCTAGCGAAACTGAATGTAAGCCTAGGTATCGGCAACATCATCCCAAAGAGTTGTTCCTGCGTTCCTTGTTATACCTAGGAACGGTGAGATTGGATTATCTTTCAATTCCTTCTCACGGGGTGGAGTTTGCCACGCTGTTTCTTGATGACATTCATGGGAGATGGCTCGAACTCCTCGAAAGTGCCAAGGTGCACCTTGCAGACATTGTAAGTCAGATTTCAAAAGTTTCTCCTGTTAAAGACTCCGAACGTAGTGTTTATACTGAGGTTTCGGTGACCCTACAATAGCGCGATAAGCAGTTGGTGGAAGGGGGTAAGAGTCCCACCGTCATCAAATGTCTCCTGGAAGACAGTCAGCAGTGGAACAGGCTTCGTTCAAGCTTGAGGCTGCATATATCGAAAGCGCAGGAACTATTGGACATGTTCAAAGAGCATGAGGCTCTATTCATGGAAGTAGCGGAATCTGAAGACGATAGTGCTAGGATCACCGATTTTTTGAGCGGAAAGGAATCGAATATTGGGAAGCTCGGGGCGGTGGTGAAGCTGTCAATAAAAATTACACATATAGAAAAATGTATGGAGGAAATAACCGAATTGAAAACAGAAACCAAGGAAATGATTGAGCTTGTGAGTAACCCTTCTCTTTGGAATCTAATTTGTGGGGGATTTATTCATGAGATAATTGTTCTGTAGGAGTTCAATTTGGTCTCTATATACGAGGCTCGGAGATCCCTTGAGATGTCGGAGATCTCGAATCAAATGGCAAAGGACTCGAATCAAATGGCAAAGGACTCAAACGAAATGGCTCGGAGATCTATCAAAATGTCGGAGCTCTCAAATCAGATGGCAAAGGACTCGAACGAAATGGCTCGGAAATCTGTTGAAATGTCGGAGCTTTCAATCAAAATGTCAAAACACTCCAACAGCCTGAGCCTAAGTATGAAAAGACTCAGTTGGATTACAGTAAGCTCTACCTAATCTATTAAAGAATAAACTGATATCTTTTAGTTTATATTCCTCCCTTTGACCTTTGTTTCTGTAAGTAATATTACCGATTCTCCGGAAGCCCTATGTATGATATCCTTCTGACAGTAGTAGGGTCTGTTCGGAATGAACCTGGACATTTTAGCAGACAATCCAAGCTGGACTTGGTATTTTGTTATTGCCGGTTCAGTTTTGGCACTAGTCTTCATGGTCTGGATTATATTCAAATATCTTCCGGTTGGTTAAGACTCTTTCATGGCAAGGCTGTACGAGAGGGCTACTGATATTGGATTGTAGATTTCCGACTGGATTGAGAAGAACATTGGAGACCGATTGGAATCATCTTTCACCACTGGTAAGGTGGAGTCTACCCCGGAGAGCGCGGGACCTATAAGTCCCCCGGGAGTTAGTTCCTCGGGCGAAATTACTCCTAGCAGATCGCTCTTAAGCTTAAGGAGGAGATTGATTCCGGTGCGCGAAAAGAATAGAGCACATGATACAGAGAAAGGAACGATACCGATGGGGGCTAGCGAACAGGTTAGTCAGGGAGTCCTATCATATCAATCCTGAGATGCTAATTTGAGAGAAGGTAACAAGCCTGGATTCGGACTCGAGCTTGGTTTAACAAATGGTTTTGCGACAAGGAATAGAGGGGTGGGGATGGGGCAGTGATGAAAGGGTTTAAGGGCACTGTGCTTCATTTTTTTATTATTTGTACTGTTTTGTCTGATACTATCATTTCATTTGTCTCGAATCAGAAGTTGTGTGTGAATGGATAAATTGTCGTTCTGAATTCACCTAACGGCATCACTTGTGGTCGGCCGATTTATTAAACCACGCTAAGGCGGGTTGAGTTTGATTGGATACAAGCGAATCCATACCCTTTTTGGTATTTACAGTGTTGTAGGAATTTAATACTTATTACCTTGCTAGATATCAGGCGCAAATAACCCGGCCAGAACTGGAGAGTAGATTCCGGTTATCTATCGTCAGGTTGCTGAATGCAAAGGAACATTTTAGAGATGGAAATTGAAACTCGTGATCAGGAAATATATGTATGATTTCAACTTCTTGATAGCACAATATTATCTCTCTAACAGTCACAGGGACTGTTCGGAATGAACCTTGATTTCCTCGAAAATAATCCAAAATGGACCTGGTATTTCGCTATAGCCATTGCAATTTTAACATTTATCTTGGTGTTCTGGATCGTTTTTAAATATGCTGGGGTTGGTTGAACTTTTTCCTTCACAGTGTGGGTTGTACGGGATTCCTGACCGATATCGACTCTGTAGATTCCGACTGAATTGAGGAGGACAAAGGGTAACAATTGAAAGCATTACTCGGGGGTGGCAGGATAAAGCCAACCACAGAGAACCTAAAACCTGTGGACCCCTCAGGGTCTAGTTTCAAAGAGGATTTCGAGTTTTTGAATCTCTCGGGATTTAGTTCCTCGGAAGACGTTTCCCCTAAAAGATCATCCTTAAGAAGGAGATTAACTTCGGTGCGTAAAAAGAAAAGACTATATGATTTAGAGCAAGGCGCGATGCCGGACCAGCCAAAGGTAGAGGCTAGTGGACAAGTGAGTTAAAGAATCCTGTCCTGACATGTCGACTATGAGAGGCTAAATAGAAGGTAGCGATCTTGGACTCAGACTAGAGTTCGGTTTGACAAATAATTTCGATAAAGCACAGAAATAACGGGATGTGGTAGTTGTGAAAGGATTTTAACATCATGTCTTTTCCTTGTGCCGTTTTATTTTGGATATAAATGGTGTGTATATCACTTCATATGCTTTTCGCAGTTTTGGAAAACCCTCTCGTATGTGTCAAAATGGGACTGGGACTGGGATTACCAAACAGAGAAGGCGCGAAATATTTCGAGGGGGATGTGTATGTGTATGTGTATGTGTGATGCCATATTCGCCTATAAATAGACCCTGATGATCTATGTAATTTTTCAAGTGCGGTCTCTCACTATATCGATGCCAACCAATCCCTTCAATAGCCAACAGCCAGAAAGACCCCATCGTCTCTACACGCAAACTCCCAGCTTTACCCAGCCTTTACCTAACCCACCGGCGCAATCAAGGTAAAACCGTCAAGGGAATAAATAGCCCACCAATCAATTTCTATTTTCACATACTACTACCACGTAGTCCAATCCATGGCAGTTTCAGAGCACATGCCTCGCGGCCAAGAGGATCCCGACTGGCCGTGATCGCGGAGGAAATGTAGAGCCGCCCGTTGTTGTATCGAGGGTGAGATAGATGTCCAGACACTGTCATTTAGAGTTATCGCTCTAGTCTATTGTAGCAGAGGGGTGTGTCATGCGGTATCACTCGGGCGCTGGGACGGATCAATGGGATGCGCAAGTGAAACAAATTAAGCGAGTTGTGTAGGTGTGAGAAGTAAAAGTACATGTATCCTATGCATTGCATTATACATTTGAAATAGATATGTAAAGAAAACAGAAAGTGGCTGTAGATCGTGGGTAATTACATGTATGATCGGTGGGAATAGTCTGGGAAGTTGAACGGCGGAGGCGCGGCGATTATATAATGGAGAAGTATGGCCGCTCCATGTGTGGTCAAACAAAGGCTAACCATATATAGATAGAGATTAGATTGATAGATGATAAGATAACTCAGAGCCGCAGAGCCGCAGAGCCGCAGATTCCACTTGATAAGAATCAACTCAAGGTTGGGTCACAGGATTTTTTCTCAAGAGAACGACCTTAACGCCCCACCTACTCACGAAAGTCCTCGAAATGTTGTTCTGCCAGCTATGCCGTTACAGCTACATAAAATCGCTTTTCTCAGTCCACGTCCCCTTGCGCCGTTCGTATGCAATCGCTGCATACTCCCGCCCGTCATCAGATTCGTTCCGAGCGTCTCCACCTACACATGTACAGCGCCCACCGCCGCGGGCTAAAGACCTCGGGGCGTCAAGCTTCAGCAGAAAAAGTCGCCCAGCGCATCAACGAATAAACATGAAAGATCCACTAAAGGTTTCGGATTTGGTGCGCCGGCGCTTGGAAACTAAGGATGAGAACTCTGCTGTATCTCTGGCCAGAGAGGCAAGCAGGACTATGGATACAGTAGTTTCGTGGAATGTAATAATCCAGTATTACTTGCGTAATGGGAGGATTAAGCACGCATTCCAAGCCTACAATGAGGTTCATATTACCCTTCCAGAATCGTCTAATGACATACTGCTGAATAGAAGAAACAACTAGATGAAAAAGCGCAAAATCTCACCAGACTCTCACACCTTCACCCTAATCCTCAATGGTCTCTCTGAGAACACCCACTTCGGCCAAACCCTCTCCCGCGCCCTTCAAGTCTATAACTCTCTCTCAAACCCTAAATCACCTGTCAAACCCAACATATTCCACACCAACGCCATTCTCCGCGTATGTTCACGCGCCGAAGACCTTGATTCCATGTGGGCCATTGTCGGCGGCCTTCCCACAAAGGGTCCAGATGCTCCAAATACGCAAACGTACACGATCCTGCTGAACGGAATACAGTCGACTAAAGCAGCCACCACAGACGTTGAGGATGGCCGCAGGGTGTGGGCGGGTGTACTGTCAAAATGGATCAAGGGCCAGTTATGGATTGACGAAGCGCTGGCCTGCGCTATGGGGCGAGTACTGCTTAGAGGTGAGCGGGAAGCGGACTGGAAGGAGGTTTTTACCTTGTGTGAGCAAGTTTATGGAATTGAGTCGTTGGTTCCAAAAGATCCTATAAAACCACACACAAAGGACACCATCTTTTCTGGGCAAACAAACCAGAGGTTTCCGTTGGTCCCTGTTGGGGGGGGCAGTCCACTGATGGAGCCAAAGGTCCCGGCACCGTTCAATCCCAATACCGAGACTACCTTCTCCCCCATCGCCAAACCATACCCCACTTCTACACGTCCAATACCTGGTAACGAGACACTGTCGCTCATTCTCCAGGCGTGCACGAACCTCGGCGACCCAATTACTGCATACAAGTACTGGTCAATCCTCACCGCAGCCCCTTACAAGGTCAAACCTGACCTGGTCAACTACCATGACTATCTCCGCATCCTCCGCCGCGAACGTCTTGGCCCCGAGGCTCTCAAGCTTGTGAAATCGATGGAGGTCACCCCTACTGCAAAAACCTTCTATATTGCACTCTCGTCCTGTAAGCGTCATGGCCGCAGTACTGCCTTCAGCTCCGCGCAGGCACTTCTCGATCTCATGATCAACAAGTGGCAGATCCCTGTCGATGTGAAAGTGTGGAATATGTTTCTGCAGGTTTCGATTAAGACGGGAGATCCCGCAAATGTAAAACAGGCACTACGTAGGGTTGATGACGAGGTTGACCTGGAGCTTGAGCTGGTGAGGAGGCGGAAGTCGCCGATGCTTGTGGAGAGATGCCTGGAGATGGCTAGGACTTTGATCGGTGTAATGGATGTGCTGATGAACAGCGATGGGAAGCTGGCGAAGGAGACGACGTGGGGCCATGGAGAGCGGGCGAGCTTTGAGAAGAGGAGAAAAGAGCTGAGCGCGTTGGTGACGAGGTTTGGAGCGGGAGCAAAGAGGAGAGCTTATAGAATTGAGATGGAGGGCGAGGATTATGCATAGTGAGTATGAGTACATGTGGGTTGTGTGGGTTGTGTGTAATTTTATGTTGAAAAGTGGCGTTTATGTTTTTTTTAAATCTTGAGTAGAGAAAACGGACTCCCAGTGCGGGGGATTGTCAAATAACTAGACTACATGAATACCGAACAGTAGAGAGCTAGGTGCTGGGTAAATTTAGGTGCGGTGATCTTATGTCGCGATCGATCGATGCAAGTAAAAGTCCTCTGGTCGCGGTTCCTGGATTGCACAGTGTGCTGTCGGTGTTGCTGCGGGCCAGCTACTACATGTAGTACTGAAGCAAGTACGGCCCTTAGCTCTTAATTAATTCTCATATGATTGGACGTCTCAAACCTACTAATGATAAGATTAGTAGATGCCAAGCCTGATCTGTATGTATCTAGTTTGTGTAGTTAGGCACAGTCATTCTATTATTGCTGACACCTTATTAGAAATCTGTACCTAATATTCCGGTCCTATGAGGGGATCCTGATACTAGCCAGGTACATACACGTCGTAGTTATCTGCTTTATTGGGTAGATAAAGCTTCACCACGAGAACTTCGATATCGATTAGTAGACGCCAAGAAGCCTGTGTCTAACCGATAACATACTAGGCTAATATCCTCAGATCACGCGGTTTTCGTTATCCCTTATCTCATCCGTGTCTGGCCACAAGCTATTCACCTGCTCGAGCACTCATACCTCTGAAACCTCTTCTACTCTCCAATAGCACACTTCAATCTTCAATATGCGCTTCACACTCAACAGTTTTTTACTTCTCGCATCTCTTGCCATCGCACTCCCACTCGACGAGACCCCTACAACCACTGATCACATCCCAACTGTCAAAGAGGCCGCCGTACAAGCTCGCAAGCTCCTTAAATCCGAGTCCATAGCTACTCTCTCCACTACCTTTCCGGAGGATGAACCCCATGGTCTCGCCGGGCAGCCTATTGGCCTAATGGACTACTATGCCGACTGCTCCACAACGGGGAACCCAACTCTCCTTGCTATGGGCATTGCCACCTCGTAATGAACCCCCCCACCCCCTTGTTTATTGTATATAAAGCTCTCATTTTGTTGGTATGAGCTAACTGAGGACAGCTTTAAAAACGCAAAGGACGGAGCACCGATCAGTTTGTCTATCCGCTCACATGCCAGTAGCTGGTCACAGGCAAGCCAGCCTCGGCTGTCGCTCATAGGAAGATTGAGTGGGAAGGTCCCGAGAGGGAGCGAAGAGGCAGATAGACTGAAAGCATGCTTTACAAGCGTCCACAAGGATGCTAGGATCTGGGCTCCCGGGAACAGAATTCATGAGAGTGATTGGGTGACGTTCGAGGTCGAGACGGTGTACTGGATTGGCGGGTTTGGGTATGTATCATTCCGGCATTATGCAAAAGGGGATAGTAGGCTGATTGGGGATCGGGTGACAGAAATGTGGCGTACATTGGGTATATCCCCGTTGAAATGTGGGAGAGTGTTACACTGGAGGAAATTGAGGAGCTGGAGAAGAAGGAGGATCCGTTGAGGGCTGTTGGGTTGAAGGTGCAGAGTGGTTTGAGCAGCTTGAGGGACCTCTTCAAGAACGACTGAGTATGATATACGTATGCACAATAGGTGATACCGGATCGAGAGAATTAATGAGTATATGAGGGGCTGGATACATTTATGTAAGCACGGATGATTGTTGTTATATATCCGGGAATTTGTTGCCTTTCCTGTTCTGTACTAGTTATTTGTTGTTTTTAACATTAGAGAGCTGTATATACCTCGGATTAATGCGGTTGATTGAATGTTGCTCCGAATCTAGGAATATGTCAATATATACACTCTGTACTCGATAAGGATCGTGTTCCTGTTCAGATCTGGACCTGCACAATAAAGTCCGAGATAGTCGAAATCCAATTGAATTAAAGCCTTCAATAATATTATTGACTTTCGCTCTTCTGACACATGTCTTCCCCCCAGAGAGAGGTACAGTGCGAGAGAAAGGTTAATTTACTAAACACCAAAGTCTTGAATCCCGGATTCCTCCATTAATTTAGGTATTCCTTATATGTGTTTAACCGAAGCCCGGCCTTGTATTTTCTAATCTACTATTCACCAACCATAATTAAATACAGTGATCATGGTGGGTTGTGGATCCTAGTAATTACCTCATGATTGAGAAAGACACCTATTGGCCTCTCTAATCTATTTGAAGTTACGGCACGTATACGGTGCTGGAAACAGCGGGCAGTGCGGCGATGTAGTTGGCCTTAAGTTTTTATCCGCATGGGTTGGAGGGTAGGGGTATACTAAGCTGCAGTTGTGGGGCATCCATCGTACGATGCCTCGGGCAGCTGTTACACAGGTACGGTACATGTACATGCTCGTAGTGCTATGGCAGACGAACGACCTCACGGGGTGCTCGTAGTTTTCTGGCGTGTACGGACGCAACTGCTATTGCATGCCATACAAAAGATAGCCTTGGCGGGTCTTTTTCTGTGTATGCAATAATAGCAGTTGGCCCTTTTGCCCGATAATCTCACAAGAAATGGGTGTATACTACATATCGCTACATCTAATAAAGCCCATCGAGTCTGTATACATTTCTATGACATGGTTCATTATATCGATCGCGAGAATATTCAATACGCAAGGTACCCGGAGCCCATGCCCCGTACAGTGTTGAATCTGATGCCAATGATATGGCAAACCTCAATATCACCACCATGCCTAGATAGACCATGTCTGCAGATGTAACCTCGCCACGAAAGCCCCCACAAGGCAATATCATGCTACAATCATTCAGATCAATAGATTTAATATTAGAAATATACCTGTAAGCAGCGCCGTACAGTGCAAATCAAGGGTTAAAATAACGCTCTAATCTGGAGAATTGTCGGCGTTGGGTCAGGGATAGGGCTAGAATCTATCGATGCTTTGCCTCGCTACTTGCAGAGCTTACACGGTGAGCAAGCAGCGAAGTAACAGCAACCCCAGAACTGCTTTCACTTGGACCGTTCGGCCGACCTCTACGGCCGCCATTTTGTGTATATATAAGGCAGCACAAGACCCAACACTGATTACATTCTGGCCCATTCACAACCACAAAGCAAAGCAAATTGTAAACCAAAGCGGCAAGCCCCTCCAAATATCTAAACACCCAAAGTCTTCGAGCCGGTCTAAAGACACCACGTTCCCCCGATCCTCCACACCTTCTAAAGCCATAAAACGCACCTACCAAACAGATACACCCTAAAAAGCAAATCCCGTCTCAATCCATCATGCAGACCTCCGCTCTCCTCGTAGGCCTCGTTGCCCTCCTTTCGACTGCCGCCGTTGCGGCACCAACTCCTGTTGCAGCCCCGGCCCCGGTTCCGGCCGCTGAGCCCAATCCAATCTTTGATTTTAAAGTTCTATGCCGTGCAGGGTTGAAAAGACTCTGCTGAAGCGGTTGGGGCGCGTTCTACTGATTTTGGTACGTGTGCGGCCACAGCGTGTGGTTGGGGGGAGGGGGCTGGGAATGGGTTGGCCGGGCGGTGTCTGTGTATGAGGTGTTTTCGTGTTTCATTATCGTATACATATTTTCCTTTTTTGGCCTGTGCGAATTGATTTTTTATTGGGCGGATGGGTTTGGCTGTTTGGTTCTCTGTTCCTCCTCTTGGCCACACTTGGTACAGTGGGATCGATTTAGATGTAGACAGTGGTTGGAAGTAAAAGACTTGTTTGTGAGCCTAGTTGATAACATAAATGCATATACATTCGGGCCCTATGGGCAACTTGACTACCTGATATACGTTACACATCGGTACGGGCGCATCAATTCCACGAGTCTTGAAAAACACAAAACAGGCGGGTTTATCACAGCGTTGTAATATATATCCACTAGAACAGAATCCAACGGATCCTGCTTTTCCTGGTAAAAACCCAACTATTCTTTACGGACATCCTCGTGAGGGCTAGAACTCGGCGTATCGTCAACAGACAGCTGCAGTAGTGCTAGTCCGGCTTCTAATTCGAGCTGGCCTGAATATGCACAGTGGGCGGGGCGGAGGAGAGCACATCAAACCACTCAATCCCATAAAACTCACCTGTAAGCATGAAGTGGACCATATGGTGCTATACACTCCCAATCAAGAGGAGCAGCGAGAACTTGGTAGAATCATGATGTATCACTCGAGTGGGCGTTGGCTGGTTTTGGTTGCCGCGCGCCTGAAGGGTGCCCCTGGAGCGCCAGAAAAGGCTTTTATCAACTGGAGAGCAAAGTTTGTTCCCTGGTACGGTGGTCCTGGCGTAGCTACCCGCACCGGGCTCAAACCGGAGCATGGGCAGGGATTCAATACATGTATGTATGCGTGCGCTTCCTTGTGTTTTGTAGACATGAGCAATAGACACTGTCGTTGTTCAAGAAATAGACCGGACCCTCTGCCTGACCGAACATCGAGCGTGAAGAATTGGGCGCGACCCAGTAATTGTTCGGAATCATGCGCTATCACTCGCTCCATCGAGGCTTTGCCGGGGCGCTCAGAGGTTCAGGGAGTATAAAGGCCTTGAGAAGCGATCTAGGAAGAGAGAGGGAATGTCCCTGTGGGTTCCTAATCTAATGTGAGAAGCTGCAGATGTAAGCCATGGATCCAATTGAAGGCGTTATGGGAATTTCTGTCTTGGAGAGCCCCATAAGTAAGGCTTCGGCCCGGGGGCTGCAGATATGCGAAATCTACCGCTTCACCCCCACTTGCACATAGCGGGGGCGGGGCTTCTGTTCGATGTGATACATATCCGTAAGCGGACCTGGACTGTACTCCCTTGGCCTGCCAATGCCCGTCTGTGGCACTTGGCAAGGCGGTAAATGTATGTTCCATCTATTAGGTTGAAACGCGACCTGATCTGACCGAGGCCCTTTGTTGCCTTATCCATGACGAGGACGAGCCTGTAGGATGTTATTTTTGTGGGGTATACAGTGTTTCCCCGAATGGATAGCAGGAGGATGTTCTGAGCTGCGCATGTGTGGTGCGGACCAGAGTGCTCGTAGGTATTTCGGTACGGTATCGGATCATGGCCCAATGGAAGGAGGAGCCAGAATGGAATGCCTGTGCATGTATAGTTTCCGCTGTTTAGGAAACGTGCGGCATGGTTTGGGTTTCCAGTACCTGGATGCGCCGCGGCTGTTTGGGTCCTTCGTATCCAAGTGGTGTATATCCTGCCGTGTTGAATGAGATGGGTTCCCGACGTTATCTTAGTGTAAGAATGGCCTGAGGAGTGGGTCAAATCCTGGGTATAGCTTGCCGGTAGCTCGTGCGAGAAGGCTTGAAGGAAGAAAAAAGTGCCGGTCATGGGCTCAGCTTTGAAGGGTGCATTTTCGGTTTGTTGAAACTGTTTGACTAGGGGTCTGGTGTTTTCTTCAATTCAGAGACTCGCTCGAGTCGGTGGTAGCTCGTCCCAATATTATGTCCAGATGCCTGCGAGATGTTGGCCGGCCTTACACCCAAGGATGCATGCTGAAAACACTTTGTGACATTGATTTACACATTATGGACGTTATGTAACACTGATCGAAAGACCATGAGAGCGGAAAGCCGCCACCCGCTCTTCAGCTCACGCCCTAGCCCCGCGCGTCCAAGTGCACCCGCTCCCCTTCTGCGCTCACCATCTGATCACTGTTCTGCCCCCGCCCTCCCGAGAAGCACAAGTAGCCATACCGCACAGCTGCCATGCCGTCCCCGCCCCTCGGCTCTTCCAAACACCCCACGTTCTACCAGCGGCGGCCATACCGCCCAAGCCGCGGAACACACCTGCCTCATTGCCGCCAGCCTCCACCCTCCGCCCGCGCGGCTATGCATCTCACGGCGGGGGGGCTGGAGCACGCTTTTCCCGCCGTGGCAGCAGCAGCGATGCGTCGCCGACAGTGGGAGAGGGCGGATCGGGGAGGCTGGTTGTGGTCGCCCCCGGCCGTAGGACAGCCAACATTATCTCCGCGCAGACGCCCTCCGGCGCTGCCCGATATGCGCAGTCGCCCGCCCCCGCTGCGGGTTCCCTGGCACGCCTGACCATACCGCGCGCCGTCTGCCTGCCCCTCCGCCGTAGTGTCTGACCGACCATGCTGGGCCGCGGGCGCATTGAGTAGCTGCCCGGAGCCCAGGTGTGCCCCGGCGCGCCGCCCGACCTGCTCAAAAGCCTTCCTTGGGATACCTGTGGAGGGGCGCCGACGGACTCGCGCCGCCGCCGCCGCCCAGACGCAATGGGTGAGCTCCGCGCGTGTGGCGGGCGTGGTTGTTCGCGGCCTGCCCGACTGGAGCGTCACGGTCGACTGATAGCACCTGAGCCGGGTGTGCTGCGAGTGCCTGCGCAGCTGTGTGGAACGTGGGGCGCAACCCGCGGGGCCCGGAGTGGCCTGCCGTGCTGCGACCCGAGGAGGTAGAGCTGGCGCTGGACCCGCCCGGGCTGCATGGCGTGGGTGCTGGATGGGGGAGCAGCTAAGGGCGTGGAGGGGTGGCGGTGGTGCGGTGCCGGGTGCGAGGATGGACGGCTGTTTGCGGGTGGGCTGCTGTGTGAATGAGGGCAGGTTGCACGAGGCGTGAGGGTGGAGGAGGAGGAGGCGGGCGCGCGTGCGTGCTGGACGGGTTCCCGGGGGACTGCGGGGGCTGTCTTTGTCGAGAGCACCGGCTGTCACCCGCAGAACAAGACACTGCTGGCCATGCGACAGGCTTCTCTGCCACCACATGCAGCTGCATGTAGAGTATCCAGAGTAGAGTGCTCTACTTGCTCTACTCCGCTCTACTTGCTCACCTGCAGCACCGGCTTCTTGACGCTGACCGGCGCTTGACCCGCACACCCGCGCCTGGCGAGCAAGCAGCCAATCACGGGCTCTGACCTCTGCCCAACCGCGAGACGACAGCCAGCGCTGTGTGGCGGTGCACACACACACACACACACACACACACACACGATAACTACATCATAACAAGCCCCCCCCGCCGCCGCCTCCCCCCACCTCCTCCGCGCCACCGTGTCCTTATCGTTGCAGCTCTGTCCAGCAACAACAACGATAGCAACACCACCACCACCACCACCACCACCACCACCACCACCACCACCACCACCACCAACAACAACAGCAACAACAACAACAACCACAGCGATGAAGAAACCCACGAATACGGTGCTGCTGGCCGCGCTGCTGTCACTGGCCGCCTGCGCGGAGGCGGCGCTCAGCCAGCAGAAGGTGCTGCTGAGCCGGATCGACACCTTGACGCTGCGCAGCGACATGATGACCAAGGGCAGGAGGGTGTCCCCGATCCCCCAGGTGGGTGCTCTACCTTTGGGGCGGAGATTGGTGCTGACGGCGGGTGTAGCTCAAGTGTGTGGGCGGCGACGGCAGGGGGAGGTACGAGGTTGATGTGATGCGGTGCAAGAACCGGGGCAGGTGAGTTGTGCTTTGCTGATTGTGGGGGGAGAGCTGACGGGCGGGCGGCAGCGACTATGGCGATGAGAACATCAGCTGGTCGTGCACGGCGGACCTGCCGAGGGAGTTTAAGCTTGGTGCTACGGATGTCATCTGTGAAGGGTAAGGCCCGGCCGCGAGCGTGGTGGTGACGGTGCTGATGGAGGAGACAGCTACGACAGCCCGGACGACAACTACGTTCTCAAAGGTGGGCTCTCTGCACAACATCTACCCACCGGGCACAGCGCACAGCGCACTGGGGACACTCTCACTGACGCTCTGACAGGCTCCTGCGGCGTCGAGTATCGTCTGGCACTCACCGACTATGGCTACGAAAGGTACGGGTCCTCGGCCTGGACCAACCGCTTCACCAACGACAACAGCACGAGTAGTACGCTCCCCACCCACCCCCACCTCTGAACGTTGTACTGATGACGGCTCCACAGCAAACATAACCCTCTTCATCTTCTGGATCGTCTTCTTTGGCATCCTCGGCTGGATCATATACTCTGCGCTCACATCGAGCTCCACCGCCCGTCGCGCGCCGCGCACAGCCGGGGGCGCCCGTCCCATATTCTGGGGGGGTGGTGGCGGCGGTGGTGGTGGGGACGACCCGCCACCGCCATACGACTCGAGCCCGAAGCCGCGGTACTCGCAGCCACAGCAGAGGCAGGGGCCGGGCTTCTGGACGGGTGCCGCGACTGGCGCGGCGGCGGGGGCGGCCGCGAGCAGGCTGTTTGGTGGCAGCGGAGGCGGAAGGACGAGGACGAGTGCGCCGCCGCCGACGCAGTCGTACTCGGGGGCTAGCTGGGGTGGCAGTGGCAGTGGCAGTGGCGGTGGGGAGAGTAGTAGTTCTGGGGAGAGACACTCGAGTACTGGGTTTGGGCAGACGAGGAGGAGATGATGGGGGAGGCATGGGATGGAAGGGTAGCGGGCAGTTGTCGAAACGGGAGCTTCACCGGCATATCCGCGTTGCTTGTTGGCCAGCCATTAGCAGTGTATGAGTGTAAAGGACGAGTATTGCGCCTTGAAAGACCGCTTTATTATGCCCTGAGTTGTAGTCCATGAGTAGCAGTGCTAAATAAATACATGTCCCCCCACATCTCCCTGGCCATATATCTCGACCCCGAAATGCCACTCGAGCGTAGTCCGAGGCCGTGGGATCAGCGCCGGCCCGAGTTGAGGCTGCTAGACCCAATCAGGCGGCGGCCGCCCACCACATGTAGCTACATGTAGTGGGGGGGGGGCCTAGGGCACATCTCTGGAATAGCAGCACTGCAGCCACACGCACTCCAGTATGGCCACCACTCAGCGCCACTCCCTGGTGGGCGTGTGTAACCGGGCTGTCTGCAAGCGCTCTTATTCTCCGGCCGGGCTCTTTGGCCTGCGCTTCTGCACACTGCACACTGCACCCTGCCCCTGCACCCGGGCTGTCTCTGCGTGTCTGTAGGCCAGTGGCGGTAAAGTCAGTACTCTACTCCACTCTACTTACCCACATGTAGATACGTTCCCTAGAGTCGTGGCGGCACTGTGCTGTCTTGTACCTGCATTCAGCGCACGGTTGCCAGGGGTAGGCAGATCGCCGAGTTGGGCCGTTTCAACGTCAGCTCCCCTTCAGTGCCCCTCCGCCAATGGTCCAGAGGGAGAGGAAGGCCTCTTGTTTCACCCGGTGGGAGGCGTCTGTTTGCATCTGCACTGCCGTTGGCTGCACGGTCATGACGGTGCTGCCCCTTGCCTCAGCTGCTGCTCCTGTCGATCCGGTGGGTCGTCGATGTATATAATGGTGCCCTCGCTGCTGCTACCGGTGGGGAGGCTCCCTCATAGTATATCTACACCATTCCGCTCGCTCTCTTCTTGCTCTTTATAGCCACTCTCGCTCTCTCTCTCGCTACAGACATTGCATCGCTCGCTCACTCGCTCGCTCTACTCTACTCTACTCTACGCAAGTAATACCTAATACCGACCTGCACAAACAGCGTTGAACGCACACACACACACAGACACACACACACACTCACTCACTCACACACTCACACGTGCACACAATGAAGCTCATCCTCGTCTCCTCGCTCCTCGCCCTCGCCGCCGCTACCCCCATCGAGCACGCAAAGCGTGCCGGCGGCGCCTTCGACAGCACCTACCAGATCGGCTCCGTCACCAGCTCGCAGGTCGCCGCCGCCGCCGCCGCCCCCGCCTCCTCGTCCTGCGCGACCGCCTCGTTCGCCAGCGAGTGCCACGACGCAGCAAAGGCAACGCCGCTGCTCAACAGCGCGTTCAAGCAGTACCAGCAGACGACGCTGGGCGAGGTGGCGGCGCTCATCGGCCTCATGACCCTGGAGAGCGCGGACTTTCAGTACAATGTGAACCACTTTCCGGGAAGGCCCGGCCAGGGCAGTGCGTACTCCTCCTTGTATAGCCGTGGTGATGATGATGGTGGTGATGGTGGCTAACACGACGGGTGGTGCAGCCAAGGCGATGCTGATGTTTAACTTCATCTACGACTATGCGGTGGACGCTGGCATGAAGGCGCAGGTGGCCGAGATTGCCGGGTCCGACCAGGCCTCCGCCATCGCGGACGACAAGAAGAACAAGATTAGGGATCTGGTCACCACCGACAAGTAAGCCCCCCCCCTGCCCTGATTTCTCCATCCTCCGAGTGTGTGTGCTGACACAGCAGCGTTGATAGGTACACGTTTGGCGCCGCGCCCTGGTTCCTTAGCAAGAAGTGCACGGCGGAGGTGCAGAAGGGCGTCAAGGAGGGCGGGTTCAAGGGCTTCCAGACGTACATGCAGGACTGCGTCGGCACCGGCGCGCTCAGTGCTTCTGACGACAGGGGGAAGAAGTGGTGCGCGGCGGTCAAGGCGCTGAAGCCGGCCAGCATGTCGATGCCGTCGGAGTGCGCATAGACGCATCGTCGCCTTATTGTTTTTATAGCGGTGGGTGCCGGGATGGGGGGGTTATATATAGGCAATGAGGGTGCTCTTTTTCGTGCTTCTTTTTTTTTACTACTCTCTTTTGTCTGTGTTCTTTGGGGGGGTATTTTTGTTGTATCTACTCTACATTCTTCTTAGCTAGGCCGCGGGAAATACTAGACTTCTCTTCACGCGTCGCATCGCTCTGAACAGAGATCCTCATCTCCCTAATTTGCAATCCATAGAAATGCCTCCATTCCAAGCATCGCCGGTGAACCCCCACCCCCCGCGCCACACACCGACAACCGCTCACCGGCGGCAACAACCACACCGGATACCCGCCCACCGGCCAAGCTTGGAGATAGAGAAAAGGGCACCTGGCGTACCGAGAGCGTGGGAAAAATGTTTGCAGTTGGCGTCTGGGGATTTATGTACCTACATAGTATCGATGCATATGAGGCTGATCCAAGCCGCGGGGCGCCCCTGCCCCACCACCGCCCGCGAGCTAGTGCCAAGTGCTGTGCCGCGCGCGGATCGTGCCGCCGCATGCATGCTTGGCGCTCATGCATGCATACGTAGGTACAGCAGGGGACCCTGAAACTTAAACCTAATCCTAAACCTGACCCCCCCCCCCGCCGCCGCCGAGTGCGTTTTCGTGATGGTGGAGGTCACGGCTGGGACGGGTGGAGGTGGGGGAGGCTAGCTAGGTGCCATGATGTAGGTACTCGCGACAGGCAACAAGAACCCGAATATGCAGCTGCAGGTCTTTGGTGTATTTTTGACCGATTAGGACGTGCATTTTCGGGTTCTTGTTGCCGGTCGCGGGTATGTACGGTGTCGGGGGTGGGGCGTGGAGGCGAGAAAAACTTGGGCTTGCTCTAGGGGTTTCGTTTTGCTCGAGTGGGGTTTCGCTTGGTGGCCCTTGAGTGGGTGCAGGGCGGGCAGGGGAGGGGTGGGGGTGGTGGTAGGCGGGGATCGAATGTGGGCTGGGGTTGGGGGTAAGTACATGTATGTACCTACTGGGAACACACCGTTTTGGGGGGGAAAGGGCTGATGTGGCTCAGAGTGGCGCTTGGCAGCCAAGCAAGTACTTTCCATCACCGCAAATAATAACCCTCAACGGAGTCTGGCGGCCTGGAGGTTACATGTGCCTATCGTTGCACCGCTGAGGCTTGGGTGGAGTGCATTGGGCTTGGGTCCTGGGTCGATGGGCGTTTGGTGGTGGTGGGTCATAAGGTGTCACTCGGTGGTGGGTGTGTGGCGGTTTGTGGGATCTGTATTGGGTGTGTGCTTGGGGTGTGTTAATGCCTACAGGTACTTGTGTACATGCACAAAGCGTAGGCTTTGGTACGCAGGTAGAAGGGTGTGTGTATGCACATGTACAGAATGTATACAAGTATTTCTCCCCCCGCTGTATAGCGGTACATGTAGGTAATAAGTGATGGAATATCCTGAGATTGTACAGTTGTGCCTGCAAACACTGACTGTGTGTTGATGGCGTTTCAATCAAAACAGGCACCACTCTGTCTCGGCCCGTTCCATCACTTGCTACCTGCCGCTGTACGTGGAGAAGCCCGCGGCACATACCCGGGAACAAGGCCGGATTGAGAGGCGGTCGCGCCGGCCGTAAGCTAAAGGTACATGATGTATACGTACATGTATAGAGGAGTCGGCTAGTCCTTTGGACAGATCAGCAAGAGATGGGATGCGTGGCAGAGCTCGAGGCCAAGGCTTTTATGGGCCGTGCGAATAAATTCCCCGCCTAGGTAGCTTGGGGAAGCACTAAAGCGTCGAGGAGTATAAAAGGATTGGCCTATTGCCCAGCTTCACCCTCCATCCATTATCATTATTCACCAAGACATGAGCGAATCAACAGCATCGAACGAAGGGCATAAGGAAAAAGCATTGCCCTTCATCCTCGCCATCCATCGCTCCAGCATCCAATCCTGCACTTGGCGGTAGGTACGTGCTTGCAATCTTAGGAATTCCTTGTTTCGAAGCTCATTGGAAGTGCTAACAGACTAGTAGAAAAAACCAAAAATGGAAGAAAACAGAAACGATTACCAATCTTCTGTCGGCGGTGTTGATTGGGAGTGCCGTAGGAGGCTGCTTTTACTGGAAAATGTAAGAATTCACTTCCAAGCTATCATTTATTTGCATGTCTAACACAACGGGAAAACAGGAGATGGTATATATCCAGGACTCATTTCAGCAATTAAATGCAACATTCTTCCGGCGCAGGGTCCATCCGGCCTTCCCCGGATGGACCTTGCAGGAGTATATCCTCCTTTGGGGTTTAGCCCTTACGTTTATTGTTCGTTTCTCTCCAGTACCGGATTGTCTTATATAGATACTAACAAGTTTTTAGATCATACTCCAACTAGTTGGAGACGGAAAGATCATCAAACTAAGAGTTGTCCAACTCTTTACCTCGGCAGATGTTGCCGCCGCCGGGGGTGGAGAGGCCCCCCCGCAGCGGCGGCAGCTATTATCGATGAAAATTAGCCATAGCAGATGCTGAGTTCTTTCTTTTTCTTTTCTTTTTTTGTCTTATTTGCTTCTATTCTCTTTTTTCTATTTCCTTCTCCTTTTTTCATTTTTCATTTTTCATTTTTTTTCTTTTCCTACTTTTTTCTTGCTATATAGCTAGTAATAAATATATATTATCTCGCTATATACATACATAGCCTTTTCCTTCTAGCAGTTAAAAGTATTCTGAAATAAAGAGCGAGTAAGTACAGCGGAAAGTACAGCGGAAAGTAATAAGCGACGAAACGCTCTGATATATTGTTATGGCAGCAAACACATATATTGGTGGGGTTTAATCAAAATATGTCAATGTCTCAGCTAGTTTGTACTGACTGTCGATATAGATCGTGGATAGAATACACATTATAATACCTGCTCAGAGTTCGTATTTACATATAAGATTGGGATTGGGCAGTATTATTTCTCTTAGACTTAAACTTTAGGGCGCGTTTGGAGGGAATAAAGCTTAGGAGCTGGGTTAAGCAACAATCGCGCTAGCAACTGATTTTGACTGCGAAATATGGATATCGCGCGTCACTCTTGTCCTAACGGTATTTCCCGTTTTAACGGAGTTTTACTTTACTTTGCCGCACGACCCGAGCCTATAATTCGGCAGATATCAGAATGTGAGTTTGACTGGCGCTCATAGAACTGCAACTCACGCCCACAGTGCTCCGGAAGATCCGGAATATCATATAAAACCACAGCAGCGTAATCACAAGCATCTTTAGAATTTCAATCCCACTCAGTCCTAAATCCTTGGGGTGCGGCACCGGTGGTAGCTTCTCGGTGGGCCAGTCCGCGGGGTCAACGTCAGACCTATCTGTGTTCTGAATGTATTAGGTGAAGCTAGGCCAATACATGCGCTGAGAAGGGCACCTTTAGGTCCTCCGTTGGCGGTACCTGGACATTCCTGCGCACATTCTTCGCCCATTCTATTCCAAGGCTTAGATCTGGATATTCCAAGTCTGATAGTAAAGAGGGAAGGAGAATGTATCTACCAAATAAGTCTGGTTCGGACAGACTGGGGGTACCCTCGGGTGGAAATAACCCTTTGTTATAGTAGTCGGGCCATGGTGGTGGACTATACATAGATCTGTCTCCAGAGATATACCTCTCGTAGTCTCTAGAGATATACCCATCGTAGAAATAAACTGTGTTCATCAAACATTCGAAATCACCCAAGCACATATCACTCGTAGGCTTGTTTATGTCGTATTTCGGCTTATCGATATGGGACCTTAGCCTGTCGAAGATGCAACTCATACCAGTGCTGAAATAAGGCGAAAGTAGTCCGTTAACGCCTAATTCACGCATGACAAACGGCCCGCCGAGTCCGCCGAAAGGCGCCCCTTCTATGAGGCAATCTGGGTCAGGGTCTGTGTAGTAGGGTACCGGCCTGGGGAACAGAGGTTCCGGCACGCCGATTCTGAGTTTAAGCTCATCAGAGAGAAAGTCGCCGAATGCGCATGCAGGTTCGCCAAATATGCATGTCGGTTCACCAAACAGGCACTTCGCCTCGCCCTGTTCGCATTGTGCCTTCTCCGATACGCACTTGGCCGCGCCATAGCATCTCTGATAAGCTTTTACTTAGTACTCGTTACCAATTAAAAGGTAAGGAAATTTAACATATTGTGGGAAGCGGAAGACTACTGTACCAATGGATAGAAGTACACCTAACAGTGATATAATGTATATATGAGATGAAGATTTCGGTTTGTGTAAATATAGGGTTTGCACGTCCTAGTGGGGCGAAGATGCAGAGGTGCGTTCTTTTATATACAGCACCGTACAAAAATAGCCGGCCGCGGTACCAAAATGATCTGGTTTGTTTGTATACGGAGAAGCTATAGACTGTTATTTTTAGAATCGGTGAAGCTACATGTAGTCAACTCTCCGTACAACTACTTCCTCAAAACCCCTCGGGAGTCACGTCAGATTAATGTCATATATGCATACATGTATATGTATAAGACGTTCCTATATATATCTCTACATGAAGCTGCTCCAAAAAAAGCGAGGGCACATCACCCTCGTCAGTTGGGCAGCGTGCTGAAGTGTTCCAATCCACACCAACTAGCCAAAAGTCTCTAGGATTCGTGACTGGGGAATAGTTCACTATTTATCACCGTTTCAAGTAAATCTCAAGAGCCAATTCGGACCGACATTGTGGTTCATGCTGGTGATAACTGCCGTGCGCACAAAGGGAGACAACCATAAAGGATGCTTCCGTGATTAGTAATACTACGCTGTTGTGGCGTACATCGCCTTGCGCGCTTACGACTATTTGTCATAAGCGCGGAAGAACCACGTATGTGACCTAGTCATGCATAAATAGTCTGTACGATAGACAGTGAATAAAGCATCTTAATCTTCATACACTTATGATTCACGTAAATGAACATAACAATTGGTAGCAACACTCAAAAATAAGAAAGATCGACCGACTTCCGTCGGGAAAGGGTCATACATACGAGCTTCCTCGTAAAGAAGTTACCCTACAACGCAACTAAAGGAACTCGAGGAACGAAGAGAAAGAAAAAGTTTTTTCCTCCTACATCACATTCCTCGCTAAAACTCGTCCCTTTTGCATCACAATAACGCAATCCACCTCTCTCCAATTCATCGTATTCATGGACAATTCCATCTCTTGGAATCATAAGAATCCTGGGAAACGCAATAGAGAAGCTAGGAGAGCAGCACTAAACAACACCTTCACCAGAAACCAAGCAATCGTAGCCATTACTACAGCAGGCCTAGCAGCCCTGTCAGAAGACCGCGAAGCTCAACCAAGAGCCTCCGATATTCAACGTATCCTACGCTACGTCGACGAAGGCCCTAGGCCAGCCAAAAAACATAGAACAACATTGGGGGATAACCAAGAGCAATTCTTCAACCACAATCCCCAGCAGGAACATCCCTTCGACGATTCCTCCCGCTTTCAGGAACTGCACGAACAACCAGTTCCTCTCCCTCCAGCGCAGTTTGGTGAATTCCTCCACCCAAACACGTACCCCCCCTCATCTCAGGACCCACAAGACACGTGTTTCGCACCTGCCAATACACCTACTGGGCTCAGAAGCAACTTCTCCCAAACGCTGAGCCTCGCTACTCTTCCCGATCTCGACCTCAACGCCGCGGCAGAAAGGGTCATTCGCACTAGGGAACAGGAAGCGCAATCCGCGGAGCTTCACCGAGCCTACGACTCCCGTCGGAGAACCGCCAACAGAGCTCGTGCATCCAGACGTAGTGTCACCCCACCTCCCACCACCACCGGGAGAAGCCTTTTTGAACGAATCCGCACTAGTCCTCCTAGAAGAAATATCTTCGACCGCATCACCGCACCCTCCGAATCAAGTCGCGGAAGCCTCGCCGACCGCATCACCTTGCCTTCCGGAAGGAGATATCGTCGCAGACGTTAGGGAAGGACCAATTACGGCTGCAAGCTGGCTCCACCCAGAGCCAAGCCACCTGCAGGGGTCAAAAGGGAGCTCACGCAGATTGAGAACTACTACTTAGACAACCCTAGTTTAATCACCTCAAATAAACTTACCGCTTACATATCCTACGTTCATAACTTCCTGACCCCATCTGAAATCTACTCTCTGTCCTCCAGAGCTGGTAAGACACTTCGGTCAGATTCTCACAACACTTACCCCCCCATTGAAACCCTTGAACAAGCATTCTATACATCCGTCGAGGCTTGGATTCTTAAATCAGGCCTAGAACCCGTCAAGCTGGCGTTTCTTAATAACGACCCAGCAGAACAATACGCTCCCTCAGAATCGCCATTCGAGGACTCCCCACGATCACTCCCTGTTTCGCAGAGAGAAGAAGGTGTCTCACATCTTCGGCTTGACAGAGGTGTTTCTCACCCTGATAGGCCCGATCACAACAACTCATCCATAGCCCCCAGCGAAGAAGGAGACGCTACCTTCCTAGCTCCCCAAGAAAATATCTCATATCCCGATATCCCTTCCTCCCCCTACCCCCGAGTCCCCGCAGAATCAATGGATACTCCTCCTTGGGTAGACGCACTCCTAAAGTCAATGGCGGAGGATCGCAGGACTACACTCCAAGTCCTTAGAACCACGTCGGAGCTCACCACACAGCTTACACAAGCACTCGCATCCAAGGGCTCCGACGGCCCTTCACAGAATCGCACCATCACCCTCAAACCCGATACGTTCGGCTACTTTAACCCTTCCACCATACCCGACGCAGAAGCTGCGTACAGATTCATCGATGCAATCAACGATGGGGTCAAGGTCTACGGGGAAACTAGCACTAGAGGGGTCCTCCGTCGCTGCATCAAGGGCAAAATAGCAAAGGATTGGTACTACGGCCTGTGCCAAGAGGAGAAAGACCTTATGACCAGTGATACCACGTACTGGGCAAGATACGTGAAAAGGGATTTTATGCCCCGCACAGCCACCCTTGAAGAAGCCGCAGAAAGTGAAACCTTCTCCTACAGCCAAGGTAGAAGTGCTTCCGAATACGTAACAAAGAAGATCCTCCTCTGCAGAATAGCTGGCTACACCAGCGAAAACAAACAAGTCGAGCTCATACATAAAGGCCTCTCTAAGGCGACCGAGCTCTACTCCATGATGCAGATGTGCATAAAGGACGATGGAAACAACAACCTACAAGATTATAGAGCTAAAGTCCGGAAATTCCAGGACGCAGCTCTAGCAAACTACCTAAGTCGCACTCATACTCCTAAGAGCACTTGGCAGAACTACTCCTACAAGGGTAAAACCACCCCCGAGCAATCCGCCGGCAGTGGTTCACAGCAGGTTCCCAGCAGTGGTTCCCAGCAGACCACCACCTCCAAGAAGGACAAAGGAAAAGACACAGCGAAGAAGGACCCAAAGAAGTTCCCAAGAAGCAGGAAATGCAGGAACTATCCCACTTGCGGAGACGGAGAACACTGGGACGCCGAGTGCAAGCTCAGAAACAGCAACATACCTTCAAGAGGTACTAGGGCTTACTACGCCCAGGAGCACAACGGCGACCTCGATGAGCGTGACGAGGACAGTGACCTCGAGGAGCACTACGGACACGTTATGCAAGCCCACTTCGCCCACCAATACCAGCTCAACCTGGACGAACAGGAAGGGTTCATTGGAACAATCTCCGAAACCTTGCCCAAGATAGCTCCAGACACCAGTAGCAAGGCCCTCGCTCCCGAGCCAGGAACATGGAAGCCCATCCCAAGTTCCACCACGGACAACGCCTACGTCTGCGGTAAGTGCAACGAGAATTTTAAGCAGAAGAAGTTTCTTCATAAACACCTCAAAGAAAAGAATCATTATACACGGGATCCCAAGGAAACCCATCAACCCCCTACCATCATTACCTCAAAGGCAGTGCATACACACGACCCCGAAGACAGAATAATGGATTTCCAATATATGACCCTCAACGTAGTCTTCGACGTCGATAAGGGCGAAACCTACGAAGTGGTAGCAGATACAGGCATAGGGAACTCGGCGATCGACGCCAATTTTCTCCAGGCCACCATCCCCGACGCCACCATCACCACCCTGAGTAACCCCAGGACGGTGCGCGGTATCGGTGGAGGCACAGTCTTGGTGACTACACTCGCAACCATACCCACTTACCTGATAGCCGAGAATAATCACCTAGCTAAACTCAATATCACCTACCACGTTTTTACAGACCTTGGCTGCAATCTCCTCATAGGAAACGACGTCTTCCTATCCGAGAAGGCAGAAGTGAGGTTCGCCCAGAGCCACATGACCTTAGGGTCTTGCGATAACGTTAAAGTACCCATTCGAGTTACGATTCGAGAGCGTGCCTCCAAGGTCATCGCGAGGATAGCCGCCAAAGCGGTAGTACCGGCGCGTAGCATTTACGTACTACCAGTTAAGCTAAGCAAACCCCTCGAAGCTGGGCAAGACTACCTCTTCATTAGCAAGCAGAAGGCCATATCAGGTCAATCATGCGGCACGGGAGTGTTCCTCCACGATCAAAACAGCGTCATGTTCACCAACCTAAGCCATCACCCCATTACCGTTTTCAAGGGTACCGCAGTGGGCAGTGTCAGCAGCATCAAACCCTCTGACGTAAGGAAGGTATGGCCCGAAGCCTCTGAAGAATTCAGGGCCTTCTTGGGACTCAACACAGAGATATCCTACGACGCAGGTGGCATTGGAGGCTTCCTCCCTAAAGAAGCAATATTGGAGCAAACCCGCCCCAGGATCACCCCAGTTGAGACATTAAAGGGAAGAAAACCCACAGAAGATACCCCATACGCCCGTCCGGCCTGGCTCGACGAACCATACCTCCCATCCTACAAACACCCACTACCAAAAGGCATTACCCAGCCCGACCCGGAGTCTTCCACGTGGGACGAAGTGCACATAAGCACCACCCACCTCACTGAGGATCAAGGGAAAGCAATGAGAGACCTCTGTCGCAGGTACAAGTTAATCTTCAACGAGAAGATGGGCTGCGTAAGGGAATCGCAGGACGATTGGCTTAGAGTACCAGTCTCAGCGGACTTGGAGCGCATGGTTAAGTCTAGACCACCATACCCCGTTTCCAAAACATCCAAGGCAGCAATTGACGCTCAGTTCGATGACAATACCGCACAAGGCAGAATGACTAAAGTCGACAGACCCTCTCCATACAGCATGCAGGTATTCGTGGTACGCCACGGCACTAAAGAGCGCCCTGTCATCGACATGCGTATGCTCAACGAGCTTGTCCCCGGCGACGCTTACCCTCTGCCCCGCCAGGAGGACATATTGGCCAACATAAACGGTATGAACTTCATCAGCGCGCTGGATATCACCTCTGCCTTCTACCAGAGAATGATCCACCCAGACGATAGATACCGTACAGGGATAGTAACACATCGCGGACACGAGATGTTCACCGTCTCCCCAATGGGTTACAAAAGATCAGTCCAACACCAGCAGAAGCTGATGGACAAAGCTTTCACCGGGCTTACATGGCGCTTCGTATCCTGCTTTGTGGACGATATATGCGTGTACTCTCGAACCTTCTCCGAGCATATGGACCACCTAAATGAAGTCTTCACCATACTAGCAAATTTAGGCATAACATTAAGTGCGAGTAAATGTTTCCTCGGATTTTACTCCTTGGAGCTCCTAGGCTACCTGGTGGATAGAATGGGCTTGACCACCACCGAAGCCAAGACCGCAGCCCTCCTGAACTTGCCTTACCCCGAAACCCTAAGTAAATTAGAATATTTTATTGGGTTAACGAATTGGAACAGGCACTTAGTTCCCTATTACGCCCAGCGGATCAAACCACTGGCACAGCTCAAAACCTCAATGCTTAAGCTAGCCCCAAATGGCGGTCGCTCAAGGAAGGCTTACACTTCCAGAACCAAAGTCCCTAAAGACGAAGTGCTTCTAGCAGCTTTTATGGACGTCAGAGACGCCATAGGCTCCCGCCCAAAAATTTTCCACTTCCAGCATGATAGACCATTATACGTCTTTCTAGACGCTTCCCCAGAATACGGCATAGGCATAGGGGCCTATCAGCAGAAGGATCCAGACAAGCCACCCAACAAAACCAACCTCCTTCCAATCTTATTCGTCTCACGGGAGCTCACACCAGCAGAGAAAAATTACTGGCCCACCGACATGGAAATGTCAGGCTTAGTATGGGCAGTAAAGAAGATGCGCCCCTACATCGAGCAAACACAGGCGGTGTTCTACACAGACCACGAGCCCAGCGCCAGCATTTTTAAAATGACTAGCCTGGCCACCTCATCCCTAGGGAAGTCCAACTTGAGATTACAGAATTGGGGTATTTACCTCAGCCAATTCAGGGACAACATCACAGTGGTCTACCGCAAAGGCACAGAAATGGAAGTTCCAGACGCCCTGTCTAGGTCCCGTTACGACATCTCACAGCGCGAGCAAGCGCTTAGACAGGAAGCAGCAAACCTGGGGAAAGTGCCCGACACCGACGAATTTGAGGTCGCCGAAGCCTTCCATGGCGCGCAATCCACGGGCGACTCCGTGGTAGCGTCCCTCGTTGCTGACCCCACGTGGCACGAAACACTTAAAACCGCAGTCCAAGGCGACTATCACCTCAAGAAGACATACGACATGCTTATCAACTCCACCGTTGAAATAGATGGGTACAAAATCCTACCCATGGAATGCCAGTACGCCCTTAATACCCAAAGCAACCACCTCTTTTTCGTGGACCCCAAAGACGACAGGCTCAGGGCCATTCTCCCCACATTGGAATTGCAGACGCAAGCTCTTGCCATGGCATACGAAGGTCACCAAGGATACGCTAGAACCTTCGAGAGACTAACCAAGGGCTTCTATTGGAAGAGGATGGCTAAAGACACCAAGGTATACGTCGATAGATGCCCCCAATGTCTGGTTAACAAACCTAGGAATCATAAGCCCTACGGGTACATGCAACCCATCATCTCGCCATCCCAGCCCTTCAATACACTGACCTTGGACCTGGTCACGGACCTGCCCCCATGCCCCCATAGGAATATGAGCAACCCAGCAGGACCGACAGGAGAAGCGTTTGACGCGGTAATGACAGTTACCGATAAATTCTCCAAAGCAGTGCATTTCTTAGAGGGTAGGAAAGACTGGTCAGCACAGGCATGGGCGACTCGCTTTCACGACAGGGTCGTGACTAGCTGGGGTTACCCAGCTACCTTAATAACAGACCAAGACAAGCGCTTCATAGGTAAGTTTTGGAAAGAGATTTTCCGCATTGCAGGCACGAAATGCCTTACTACCACACCCTGGCATCCGGCTGGAGATGGGCAGTCAGAACGCACCAATCAATCACTGGAAATCACTCTCCGCTTCTACATAGATGGTAGGCAAGAGGATTGGGTTCACCACCTCCCAGCTATACAGGGTGTATTCAACAATAGCGCATCAGCCACTACGGGTAGATCCCCGAACGAGATCCTCTATGGCATCAACCTTAGGACCGCCGTCGACATCCTAAATCCCGCCGGCGCGCTGAGCCATGTAAACTCCGGAGGCCTCACCTCCGCCGTAGCCTCAGCCACGGAGCTCGCGGAGTATCGCGAGACGATCAGAAAAGAGGCCGAGGATGCCATAGCGGTCGCGCAGAAACAGATGACCAGGTATCACAATTCCAGCCACCAGGAACCTGACTTCTCATCAGGGTACGCCTACATATCACTCAAAACCGGGTACACATTACCATCAATTAGGAAGAAGAAATTGGCAGCCCAGAGGATGGGCCCGTACAGAATACTGGAATCCGTAGGAAAGGGACGTGCCCTAAAGCTCCAGCTACCCCCTAATACCAAGATAAGTAATGTGATCTCCATAACTAATCTGGAGCCCGGACCTAGGCCCATGGATGACCCCTATGCAAGAGACCTCGTAAATCTCCGCGAACCCCTCGAAGGAGCGGCACAAGAGCCAGCAGCGGGATGGGAAATCGAGGCCCTTCTGGACCATCGAGTATTCGGACGATGGAAGAAGAGCCAATACCTGGTGCGGTGGAAGGGATGGACGATGGAATACGACCAGTGGATGGACGAGTCTGAAATACCCGCGGAGCACGTTGCAAATTACGAGGAGAAGGCAAGGAATAGGGCAACCCATGGAGAAGGGCGGCGTGGAAAGAAAGCGCACTAGTACATTAAATATGACGAATGATTCACATCACTGGGAGGAGATGTAAAGGTGAACGGGACGTCCAAGAAACTTATATAAAGGGCAATTGCCGTGCGCACAAAGGGAGACAACCATAAAGGATGCTTCCGTGATTAGTAATACTACGCTGTTGTGGCGTACATCGCCTTGCGCGCTTACGACTATTTGTCATAAGCGCGGAAGAACCACGTATGTGACCTAGTCATGCATAAATAGTCTGTACGATAGACAGTGAATAAAGCATCTTAATCTTCATACACTTATGATTCACGTAAATGAACATAACAATAACCGTTTAGTGATAAGGTACTCGCGTAGCAGGCGGGAAAACGATAGACAGGCGCGTGTCCGAATGGGACTAGCGCCTATAGCTTAGCTTTTGTCTTGTTTCTTTTTCATGAACAGTAGTACATATCTTTGTTGCGCTGCTGCCAGGGAGAACCACGACCTTTTATTTCATAGAGATGAAATAGAGAGGTAAAAGCAACAGACATTCACAACGTGATATTGGATGCTATGGTAAATTTCGCTAGTGCATCATTTCTCTAGAAGGAAACTGGGTTCTACTTGAAGAGGACGGTGTTCGAATGGCCCAGAGCTAGCTACTAGTACTCTGATGATTACGTCAATGCAGACCGTACATGCATTTAGGTACAAGACTCTCAGGTAAATAGTGAATAATACCTCCCGAGTGTTTTGACGTCGAATACTTGAATATCAAAATAGTATTAACGTCCGTCCGGACAAACAGGACTACTAAAATCATAGTAATTACAGTTCTCACTAACTAAACGCTGGTGTTCGATGGGTTGACTAATTCTAGGGCTGATACATACGCTGATTTATATCTTTGACTACGAGGCAATTTCATAGAAAATTGTACAGCTGTGTATGGGACTTCGTTTAGCACTTTTAAGATTGACACCTTATTCATATTTGTAATCCTAGTTCGGGCTCACGGTGGTCAGCAGCGTGTAGTATACCGCCATTGACCTCAGGGGATTGGTTAGATTCGGGTCACTTTCGTGGGGGACTCCTCCTTTGGATCCGGGAAGATCAATTTAATGTTTTCAACCAATCTAGGAGAGATACTATAAACTTAGGCCCACAAATATCCGCGTACTGATCTTTACTACCGCTTTTAGAGTAACTCCAGGCCTCTGCCGACTGATTGAGTAAAATCCAGACGCACAAGAGGCATTTACTCACGCACCAATTCTTCTTACTGTAGCTAATATATGACAGATCGGCTCTGATGAAAAGTCAAATTATTCCCTCAATTACATGTATTCATCTGTTCCTTGGTTTTTCGGTTGCCTAGTGTGACTTGGGGGCCTGGACATGTTTGTGCAAAGTAAGGTCTTAAAGATCCATACAAACGCACCTCGATCTTGTTACTCTTGAAGTCATAATAGGATGATGGGATAGCCAAAGTTAGTGGATATGTACCCTTATCGTTGTTTTACTTCACAAAAGAAACTATTCGTGGATAGTCTACGCGGATACGGCACTCTACTGCTTTGTATAGGTCTGGGGTTTCATTACCAGAGGATCGAACAAGATTATAACTCATAATAATCACGGATAAGAACAGAGAGGGTATTTTTTTCAGATATGGCGCGAGAAGGCATAGGGGGTGGGTGTGTCAACTTCAGAAGAACATTTTTGTATGGAAATTGGAGAGAATTCCACCGTCAGTCTGGACGCTAGGACTATTATGGGGGTAGATCTCAAAATTTCTGTAGATTGATTGGATGCAAACGCCGAAGTTTACACATCTACCCACCATAGCTTCTCGAGCTATATGCACTCGATAGATATCTATGTAAAAAAGCACAAGTTTATTCTCATCTAGAGTCCAGTTATTTAAGAAACTGACATGATTATAGAATTGTTGTCAAAAGTCAATCAAAATCTTGCCATCCTCGTAAGTTGGGTTCTCCCCAAAATATCTCCCAGTATAATTGCTGCTCATGATCAAGATTAATACATTTTTTACTCAAAAGGGAACTTTAAGGTAAACACGGCTTACCTCCATTTCATAAGGCCGGCACAGATATCCTTGCATCCCAATACAAACTTGCTGACCTCTTCGTCCGATGTACCATTCTCAGATGGCGGAGGTAGATCTCGCTCAGCTCTCTCGAATTCTGATTGTGCTTGTCGAAGCAGCACCGCTGCATGATCCATTGCTTCCTGTGGGCTCATACCCTCATGATACGCCAGGACACTTACGATGTTATCAACGTGTCCGGCGCGCTTGTGAGGAACGACAGATAATTAGACTACTAAATTAGTAGGTTAATCCTAGATAAGAAACCTACAAGCTCACGCGCAAGTGAAACCATGTCATTTGAGCTACAGTGGAGGAACCTTAGCGCATCGTCACGCATGCAGGCATGATAGAAGGGTAACTCACATCATAACTATGTCCCTTGTTCTTCCAAGAATCTGCTGAAAGGCGCCGTGGCCTACGATTGTCTGTGGGATATCTAGGCCATAGCAGTATCTGCAGCACTCAAGTCAAGGACTAACCTAGACAGAAAGGTGTAGGCGGAATTTACTCTATAAGGTCGATGGTTGGTGGTACACCTACGCATTCTCGCCTCATAGTGTAGTACTCCGATAGTGTAGGCACATTATCGTCCTGTCTTCCGTACCAGCTGGTAACGTTGTGGACATATTCCTTCAGATCACGCAGCAGGCGTTCACGAGGTTCTATGTTGGGGCTATATCAGCGATATGGTTGGTAAACGGCTTGGGTATACAGCAGTACCTTTACACATCTTGTTCCGGATACGACCTGCAACCCAGGAGAAGGAAGCGTTAAGGGGAGAGACAACGGACGGTTTAGACCCTGGTGGGTCGGCAAGTAGATATTCAAAATTGCCCATTGTCTCTTCCCGGATTTGAATGCTATCAACACCTTCAAATTGGGTATCAAATACGTCATCCCATGCCCATACCTACTAACTATTAGCCTCGGAAATTCCGAAGCGTTTCTTGCGGACGATCAAGGGGGAACGACATGCCCAGGCGTAATAGCAGGCAATAGTAGCCAGGGCTTCCTCATCGCCGTCTGGATACAAGAACTGAGCGACAAGTCCGAATTTTGCTGCGGCGGTCTTTCTAAGAAAAGCCTCATCTTGGCTTATGCTATAAGGGCTGTTACTCATCAAGGGACAGGAGATAGACTAATCTATCAAATAATGGTAGAGCGCGACGAACCTTCTTGCCCACGAATTGATCGCCTCCTTTACATAGGGGCTACAGTCCTCTGCCTCAGTCACTCGCCAGCCTTTCAAGGTGCTGGGGATGTCTGGGAGTAGGATCCTGGTCCCTTTGAACATTGCTTGAACCTCTGACTTTGGCGTGACGGCAGACATATTTGCGGTGGTTTCGGGTAATATCGTCGACTTGCTTTAACGAGTCCGAGCCTTCTTTATTCACTATAGACTAGCTAGCAGCCTACACTGTTATGGATGGTCAGTTATCTATTCGCAATCAGATAGAGAAGGCATAGGGGGAGATATATATCCCATAATACCAACATATACATGTATACTAGCTACAGTACTGTACCTACATGTAGCTGGCCACTCGGCGACTATATATATGGGGGGTGGGGTATGTGTATAGAGGCTATGCTGAATTGCGGGGTAACTACAGGTCGTGTCACCCGGGGCGATCATGTCAGCAACCGGGGTGTAATATTTTATGCGTAAGTGGAATAGGTAGAAAGTAATTGCATTGTTTATATGGATGATAGAAGAGAGCTAGAGGGAAAGACCTCCGCTCCTATATCTACATGGGAAATCCAACGTCGGCATAGACATGAAGAAGAGCCTTTGGACGGATTGACATGATGGCATCCTTGTACAGCTTTATACAAACGTTACATGTATACATTACTTTGCATGTGTCCTGAATCAAGACAATCTTCTTACATGAACCAATACACGGGCCAAGTTTGTTCTTCTGTAGAATGGACCTATATACTTGCAATTATAGCTGTCGCACCATCATCACGCATCTATGTACAAGACATTCATATTCCGCGCGTTTAGCTAGGGCTCTCAAACTTCAAATTTGACAGCCCATATACTTATACATGACTTACATCGTAGAATCGATATCACGGATCCGCCCCCTTTAACGTTCCTATCTTTTTCGAACTGCGGCTTGGCACCGAGTGATAGCCTGTACGTATACAATGGTAACGTACAAGATCTTTTTTATTTTGGGGTTCAACCCATTAATTACATGATTCTCGAGATCTCGTTGGCATGGAAATTTTTAAGTTTAGTCCATGTCCACAAAATTGCGCTTTTTTTGTGTCTAAGGTTGTTTAAGGTAACTTGTACGTCTCATCCGGTGGAGGGCCTATTTTCAAGTTGAGTTGGTGAATATTAATCGATGTGTATGGAAATCATTTTGCTTTATTATGATTCGGCCTCTGTTTAAATACAAGCACAATATCTTGCACTAGCTACACTACACCTTTAAGCACTAATACCTTCACAGATATAAGTATATTTCCCCTGTAAGACAGAAGTTTTGTTGGTAGTAAAAGCACCTTCTTGCGCCTGGTATCCACATGGGCGTGCAATTTCATTGCACCGAAAGCTTATCATCTGGACTTAAATCCCCATAATCCCTAGACTTCAAAATCTTTCCCCGTGGTAGACTCTATTCATTAAAGGTATCTCTAAGATACATATTATACTTTCATTAAGTACGTTTTCTTCACTCATAACCAACCCATCTGTCTTAGAGAACCCAACTAGCTATAACTGGCGCACGATCTCGGGATCCTCCAAATCTACAATCGGAATAGTGAGGGGTAGACATCTCGCACCTTTACCATCCGGATTCAAGCATTTCACGATCCTCGTCGACGCCGCAAAGCACTCACACCACTCCAACAGGTCATTCCACTGACTCAGCAACGGCGATAATACCCTATTGACCCTATTCGCCTTCCCATACCAATGACTGCCCTTCTCAGTTATCGGATGTCTCTTGAAAAGCTCTCCTCCCGGATGTCCTTCTCTCCAGAAAAGCGTCACCTTGACATAGACCTGCACTACTTCAACAGGAGCGGTGACTTTATACCACCTCACAAGCAGCGCCCAATACGCCTCTTGGTCACGCCGGGCATCGCTAATGCGTTTTGGATTATGGTTCAGGTCCGAATGGTCCTGCACTAGCTTTCTCACCGCACTAGCCAGATCGTCGAGCGCCTCACGGACATCCAGAATATCTGGATCGACTGTGGTGTCCCACACAGTGCTGCCGCCGTGGAGCCAATCCCAGGGCACAGCAATATCGCCGCCGGGGGCGTATCGGGTGGGTCTAGTGATGCGGAAAGGGCGGTATTCGCGTAATGGAGGCGCGTCGCTATTAACGGGGATGGGATAATTAGAGTAGGAGCGGACGGTGGCGCAGTCACCGGAGGGGGTTATTGAGTTGTGGGTGTGTGGCGACGTCTGATGGAAAGACATAATGAGCTATGGGGCGAGAGCGGAAATTTTGGGGTAGAGATGGTACTTTAGTAGGTGGTGACATGGGGAGTTATTAAATAGGTTCATGAAAAGCTGCTTTACGATATTGATGCAGTTAGTTGTCTTGTTTCATAGAATGCCCATACGTCCTCTTAACTTTCAATTCCATGTATTTGTCTAATATGTACATGTTTTAGTCGCTGACGCTTGAATCTATTAATGTGACTTTCCCAGTAAATAGAAAGCAATCATAGTTATGACCATTTATAAAGCAGGGAACTAACATTGACCGCTGAAATACCATAGACACGGCGGATACTTTATGTGGGGAACCCTAAGAACCGTATATGTAACGCTTTGTGGAACGAACATCTGCCCCATGAGATATCCGGGAGTCGGCTGACAGCGAGGCCGTATCTGATGAGACTGTTGCGGAATATCAGCTGCAAGTCAACTTCCATGGTTCCTGTGATGATTATAGGTAGATATCGAGATGATTATTAGGACAGGAACTAGTTAATTTAATCATCTATGAACGAGATCTAAGGCGCTCCCCAGTTGCCAAACTGCGCCGAATCTGGCTGAACTCTCCCCTGATACTTGTTTGGGGGTACAATGAAGCGACGAAGAGGCTTTTTCTATGGATATCTAAGTGTTGCGGTTCTGCTCGCTTTGAGGCACCACGGCTAATCTGATGACCCTGTTTCCGTATTCCTTTGATTAAGCTTGAGATGTGGGTGACCGCATAGCCGTTGAGTCGTATACGTACCACATGTGTGGTCCTATTTGTAGGGGAACATCGCTAGGTGTGGATTGTAACATAAACACATGTAGTCAGCGGGTAGTTGCTTAAGCTTCATTTAGGGTCATCCATGCATGGGATAAAGTGATAAGCACCAGGCACAGGAACATTCTTCTACCGTAGAGCCTGGGACTATGCTTATATTATGACTCCACGTACATTGACCCTATAGCTATTCCGACTATCCCATGATGTTAGCTTGTTTGAGGCCCGGAATATTTTACTTCTGCTCAGACACTCTACCACCGCAAGAAATGCATCACCGGATATTTTGCCCATAGTACAATAGTGCTTAAATGCACCGATCGATGCGTAAATGTGTCGAAGCCTCTGTAACGCCGTCTAGTTGACGACTTTATTGACGACTTTATTGATGACTTACTTTACTGATGATTTTCAGCTTCTTGATCTACTGGTATAGTTCTCAGTAATAGTATATCAACCAATACATGTAGCGTGGACGGTGGGGTGTGGGCTTGAGAAGCATAATAGTACAGGTTCAAGCCCGGAACTGCTTTCATTTTTATTTTCTTGATACATACATTGAACACTTGGCGAAATAAGACTGTGATGCATTATAGATGCATTTATCGATGCACTATCCATCCGTTGTGGGCGCTGTATAGACTTGATGCATCTCACTGATGCATTTTATACTGTGGCAGAGATATCCATCCCAACTTGTTATCGGTCACCGCAAACAGCAGTACAGCAGGTTTATAATTTATATGATGATTTGATAAAGAACGACTGTTCCGGCGGAACCAAAGGCTGCTGCTGGACACATGTAGTCAGTACATGTAGTTTCAAACATACATCCTAGAAACTGCGACCTTCTTTCTCATGGGGTGATGAACAAAGATCTTGCAATCATGAATGTGAGCTCGAGAAAAAGATTCGATATAGTACTACAATACAGTGTCTCAGAAATATGAAATGAGACATTTCGGGTGATTTGATTGATTGGAACAGGTTGTAATAGGGGTTCGGACAGGGATGTGACTTAGTCATCGCGACACATCAAAGTTGGTCGGTTGTGCTGGCGGTGCCCCCGAAACCCTAACCCTGACTCATTCCTGAATGGAAGCCAGCCCACCCGACGGAACTCTGTATAAGTGAAGAATAAGTATAAGGAATAAATATAATTATTAGATATTCGACATTTAGTAGTGGTAATGAGACAGAATGTGGAGAAGCGTCGGCGGTATGTGGAGGGAAGGTGGAGGGGCGGAGGGGATCCGGGATGCAATCATGTGCCACTGAGGCCATTAATTGGAGTGGCATTAGTAACTGGGGTTGGCATTAATTCGAACCGGCATTGAAGCTGCATAGATCGAAGATAGAATTGGGGCGATGATTGGACTAAGAGCTGGCATCGGAGCTGGAATATCTTGGAGCTGGCATATATGGGAGCTGGCATATATTAGAGCTGGCATCAGGGCAGGCATTAGACTCAGGGCTGGCATTGGCGTTAGCACCATATATTTGAGCTGACACCGGAGCCGGCATTTGAGCTGACACCGGAGCCAGCATTACAGCTGGCACTGGAGCTGACACAGTCGAGATACCTGATAATCAACATATCTATAGCAGGATTTGGGCATTTATGCGGCATGGCCGTGAGAACTAGCCATGAGAGGGCTAAGGCAGAACTAATTAACTACTGGAGGTGCCTAAACACTACACAAGGGTGGGAGAGAAGGAGACTTCGCGGTCGCGATGTGGCCACTGCTAGTATTTAAGTACGTATGTGCTTTCTTCAGCCCGTATTCTCCTGTATGCGTAGTATATATAGGTAGAAACAAATAAATTTTCAATACTTGTATATACGCAGTGTAGAGGAGTGATGACTGGAAGCAGATTTTGAAGGAGAAGTCAGCCTGTACTCTATAGATCTAGCTAGTTAATGAGCAAAGAGGATCATGATTATTGAGGGCGACTAGGGCGATGTTATCTCGATATAGCTGGGTATTCTCTTTACCATAGCCTCATATCGGCGCGTAGTATGTCTCTAAACCCCACTTGGTGATTTGTTCTGCCTAGGGTACCCACAGAGCGCGAGGAATTATCGCAGCTGAGAACGAGATGGCCAGGCATTCACTGTCAGGTCCTGTTGTAAGGAGCATCGAGGCAACACAAAGCATATATAGCTTCGGGGAGACGACTCCTACCCGATATACCTCATCTTGCTCGTTTGGATATTGCTTCTGATCCTAGATCACAATATCAAAGGACGGCTCGGAAAATCATATCGCGCGATCTAGAAGGCTCCGATCAGCAAACCAATTTTGAGAATGTCATACAAGGTAGATTAATCTTAGTCTTCTTATTCCACACTACTCACCTAAAGCACCAACAGGGATGAGCCATTCGTCCCACTTGATATAATCCGGATCACGGATAATCACTCGAATCACAAAGAATCACTCGCATCACAACGAGTCACTCGCATCACAAATAGTCACTCGGGTTAGTGCAATATTGCCTGAGGTTGTGTTTTTTCTTTTTCTTTTTTGTTCATTTAATTAATTGATTGTGCCTGAAGTGGATTAATGAGGAAGGATACAAAACAGCTGTCTCGTAAACTATTGTTATAGATCTAGAGTGAAATACCAACAGTGCGGGTGGAAGTGATATTTGGCAGAAATATGGGTGCTCTTTGCTACTCTTCTCTGCAAGAGACGAAGAGAACAAGCACTTTCCGTAATGTAAATATCAACAACGATTGTATTCAATGTTGGCTTTTCTGGAGTTCAGAATGATGTTTTTGTATTGCTATGATGTCGCCTTAGTATGTAACGAAGCGAGGTTTGGTTTGAATCGTCTGGGATTATGCTGACCTGATGCTACAGTGGCACTCGAGTAACAACAAGGGATTCTTGGGCAAGCCCAAGATCACCGCAGCCTTTGTGCTGATATGTATTATCTGGGACGAACACTCAAGGCATCTCCAATGTACCAGGAACTTCATCGGACTCATCGCTAGGTATAGGTATCGATATCAAGCCTGGGCTCATTAATACTCTGGTGTCTAAAACACCATTAAAGCTAGACTCAGTCAACTTTTTCTCGATTTTTCTTTTCACGTACATACTACAATATAGCCTATCAATTACATGTATCTCCAACCTTTAGGCATGGTGCAATAATAATGGAATTGTATACGTAGAATAAGGTGTTCGTGTGATGGTGATAAGGGAGAATCATCATCAATGCATGCACTATCATCAGTCATTCAAGATCGTATCACTTCACAAGGTGCCTAGTAACAGTCAGAAGGACAGATGTCTTGGGAGTATGATAGACCACCATATATTAAGACACGATAGTATAAATGTATGTACTAAGGGATAATCAGCCCCGCTATCCATAACCATGAGATATATGTACCTGCATGTAGCTTGTGGAGTATATCAGAACGTTGTGTTGTCACTAACATACATGTAGTACATAGTACAGTAGCAGTATACCACCTCGCGACCGCGAGGTATCATTCTCTCGACCTCCGTGTCGTATTTGGGCATGTCCAGTAGTTAGTTAGATTTGCCTTAGACCTCTCATGCATGGCCAGTTCTCACGATAATTCCCAAATGCTACTATAGCAATATAAATCTGTCCGTGAATTATCAGATATTTCAACTGCAAACTCCAATGCCAGGTCCAGTGCCAGCTGCAATGCCCGCCCAGATGCCAGCTCCAATCCAATGCCGGCTCCAATGCCCGCTTCAATGTCCGCTCCGGCATTGCCAGCTCCAATATATGCCAGCTCAAATGCCAGCTTCAATGCCGACTCCAATATCCACTGAAATTTATACATTCTCCCATCTCCAGTGCCAGCTCCAATGCCGGCTCTAATTACTGCCAGCCCAATTAATGCCACTCCAATAGTGTGTCCACTCACTGGCCTTCACACCCCCCGGGCCTCTACTGCTCCTCCACCTCCACCGCTCCTCCATCCCCCCCCCCCCCCAATCCGATTCTCCCTCCACTACCCGTGTCTCCCTTCCCTCGCCCCTCCTCCCCTTGTCCATCCCCTCCCCTCGTCCCCTCACCCATCTTCCCCTCCCCTCTTCCCCTCCCCCTCCACTGATAAATTCCTCCCCACCCTTCTTCAGCTCCAATATATATATATATCAGCTGCAATGCGAGCTCTGAGTCCAATGCTCGCCCCGATGGATGCTCCAATGCCAGCTTCGGTGCTAGGTTCAATACCGGTTCGAATGCCCGTTCCGGTGGCAGCTCCAATACCGGCTCATGTACCAGCTCTAAGGCCAGCTCTAGTACCAGCTCCAATATATGCCTGCTCCGGTGCCAGCTCTAATGCCGGATTTGGTAAGAGCCTCAATGCCGCTTCGAACGAGTGACAGCTCCAATATGTGACAGCTCTAATGCCCGGCCCAGTACTGTGTCCACCCACCGACCTCCACCGCTCCTTCACCTCACCCTCCAACACTCCTCCGCCTCCCTTCGCCGTTCCTCCACCTCCACCGCTCCTCCATCTCCCCCCTCCCCCCTCCCCCCTCCACTGCCCGTCCCCCTCCCTCCTCCACCTTCCCTCCCACACCGCCCCTCCACCTTCCACAGGCACTGCTCTTTTTGGCGAAGTGAAACTCAAATATATATATAGCACCGTAGATCTCAACTCGTGAACTACAAAGTACTCTGGGCCGTGTGATCTTTTCCTTGCACCTTCCATTGACCTTTTAGATTTAACGTTCACAAAGAATCAGCGTCTGGAGAAACCGAGTCTGGCAGTTATTCGATCTCTGTCAGTTACTGACTCATGAAACGCAGGTTCAATCGTATCAGATTTCCACTTTTTCAAACGAAACCGTTTGAGAGACATTTAAAAGAGATTTCTCATCAGGTAATGAACTATGATGAGACCGAGCAGCTCGGTTTTCGTTGTTTCTTCCCTAGCTACTCGGGTTATATTACAATACGAGCAAACGCTCCTTCTTGTTTCCTAGATTGCATAAGATTTATCGGGATTTCTATTATATTTACCGGAGAATATTGTGCCTGCCTTATACGTAGCTGTACAATCGTAGTGTGGCATCCAGGTCAGGCATCCGATAAATGTACTTATATAACTAAGGAGTACACACACCTTCCGGAGAGTCATTACAGATTTCTTTTTTTTTTCTCGTTTAATTCATGGTCGTTCCAATCTTACTTGTACTAGGTTTAGTATTTGTGGTTTTCACTCTCCCTGTGTTTCTATATCAATCTATACTTCCTTCATCTTTACAGCTCTCATACTCAGAACTCCTATAGAGCTCCTACCTCCCCCCAAGCACACAGCGTTCAGCTATAATGGACTCTTTACAGGCTCCGTCGAAGCCATGTAGTATCTGCCACCAACCAACATCACCAAAGCGCAAATCGTACAACAGCAGCGCCTACTGCCACCTCAACCCCAGAAAGCAGACTGGTCCCTCCACAAGCTCCTCTGTAGCTAGCTCGATAGCTTTTCCACCGCGCCCGGCACCGGTCTCCTGCTTGCCATCTACTTTCCCATTCGCGAGAAAGCACCCAAATCAATCTGAGCTTCTAGACCCTGTCAAGAGGCATAGAACATATAATTACGTATTAGAGTATGATAAAGATAACGCGGGTTTTACGGGGTAGTGGGGGGAAAGTGCTTCTGCTTTAGAATAATGAAAAGGAATAAAGTGCGCAATATTGGAGTATTAGATGATAAGATACAGTTGTCATCTAAAATCAAGGCTTACGGATGTTTGTTTACTTCGCCACAAGGGATTAATGAGTGCGCAGGGCATGTTGCAAAGGGAAAGAAAGGTTCACTTTGGGGACGAGTAGCCGATATAGGCTATAAAGAAAGCTGGGAACGGTTCTATGCTGTACGCGGACGTTGAAATGGAGGATTTGAGAAAATGTTGCGGATTTCTCGTTCCTTAATCAAAAGATCACAGCTTTGAGTGGAGATTTTACTGAAATGAGTTCCGACCTTTTAATTAACGAATGTGTACAGCGGTGGGTAATAAGTCATCGGACGACCTAGCCACAATTTTGCCTTCAAACGCGTATTTTGGTGGCGTTCCGTCCGATGACTTATTACCCACCGCTGTACTTTACGGCTATAAATGTTTCCATGGATATATGGTACCTCAGGCCAGGACGTTGAGATGATAGTGGGCATCAAGTTGTAATAGATGCTATTATAGGATATTTGTTATATGCTAGTCTCGACAATATCTATTCAATTTGCACCTTTTAAGATATTTCTAGTTTTCTAGGTGGAAACGGTATTGATTTCCGAACATTGAGATAATTTGGAATCTGCGTACTTTAGTTAGGGTTAGTTAGTCTTTTACAAACGAGACACAGTATGTAGACAAGACCTTCTTCTGGGGTGTGGGTAATCTTGGGGTGATATTCACGGCGCCTTTGTTATAATCTTTTGTTACCTCTGTTTCTACAGTAATAACTCGGTGGTAGGCTGTTCGTGTTGACTGAGTCTGATTGTTTGTGTGAATAGAGAAGAACTAGAGCGTTTTATTGTTCTGTTAAACATATATATTGTGTATGCAAAAGACAAGAAAAACACACCCCAACGCCAAATCCCGATCGATGTCCCAAACCATTCTTTGCACCTCCACTCCCCGTCCCTGCGCAAACACGAGTATCCAACAACTCCTTCCGTGCCGGTATGATTCCTGAAATTCTGCCATCGACCGGTTAGTACCTACGCGACTATAAGATGAGTAGAATAATTTGCCTCTAATAAATTGGTCCAAAATGTAACCATTATCGAGCGTGAAAAACGAACGAATATCGCCGTAAACGGGCCTAAACATGTCAGCAATTCGCGCACCCCGACCAGGTTGGCCAGCAGCCTTAAGCCTCTACTACAGCCCAGGGCGAGGAGCCCAGCTTTACGCGGAGGCCACTGGCCAGGGTGGCTTCTCGAGATGTTGCCCATTGACCTTGCTCTAGGCTGACAACACAAGCCCACACCCTTACACACCCAATCCCCCAGTGACCGGGTTGGCCAGCTGCCTTAAGCCTCGGCGCGCGGCCCAGGGCGAACTGCCCAGCCTTGCGCGTTGGCCACCGGTCGGGGGAGAGGGGAGCGATGAGGGTGAGGACGAGGTGTATGCATGGCTGGTGCTGTCGTCACGGGCGTTGAGGGCGTATTGGTGGTGATAGGGGCGGTGGTGGGGACGGTGATGGAGGTGATGGTGACGGTGGGGAGTGTTCAGTTCAGGAGATGAAATTGGCGAGCGGAGTGTGGCGTGTGGGATGTGGCGTGTGGATGAGTGATACATACATACATGTATGTAGCACCAGTGTCTTGGCTGCTGCTATCGAGTTGAGCCGCACATCCGAGCTGAGCCGCATTTGCCTTGGCGCATGGCGCCTTTGCAATTCGTTGATCATGAGGAATGAGCAGGAGTTAGTACATACATCTGCTTAGGCTTCCGAGCTCGTCAAATCAATTAATTGTGATAAAGTACATATAATCAGTCAATTGCTTTAGGTGTAGTACTTGTATGTACATCGACTCGTCTTGGGCGGGGGTGTCTTCTCACTTTAATTTTCCCTGTTTAGATATGTATGTATATAGAATATAGACGCTTTCACGGGGGTACGGTCAGCACGGGGGTCAATCTCAAATATACACCGGAGTGAGGTATGATACGCAGGGAGTTGATCGACTATGTACCCCTTGGGATTGACCATACCCCCGTGTTGACCGCACCCCCGCATTCATATCCCTTCGTCTGTTCCCACGAATCAGCACGATTGTTCAAAGCACTACTCGATTAACGATTTTTGGTTACAGACGAGAGGATATTCCCCATATTTATACCAGTTCACGATATCAGTGGCTATATATACCGTAATGCCCTTCTTCATCCCCACAACCTACTTCAACTCGCACCCCGACACCTGGTCCCTAAGAGGCTTCTTTGCCGCATCAGCCGCATGTACACCCCCCGCAGAGGGTCTCCAGCTCCAGCACGTGATAGACGTCTATGTCCGCACGCTCTCCGAACTCGCCTCTGGATCTCTCGATGGCCAGACGAGTGGTGGTCCCGGTGTCGCGGAATTCGAAGGGCAAGTCGCGGAGGCTGCCGAAAGGAAGAGGGAGTGTGCGTCTTTGCTGCTCACAGCTTATAAACAGGTGTGCTCTTGAACAACAATACCTCGACCCCCCCCTCCCCCCGGCTTGTACTAATTCATGATGAGGGGGTGGTGTCTAGGGGACCGACCATGCGCTTGCACGGGCTCTATGGGCAGACTACACCGCTACCACCACATGCACTGCAGCCGCAAGTGGGACAGCGGGGGAGAAACAGAAGAAGAAGCCTAAAAAGACAGCCAAGAAGCGTCCTGCGCGCGACCTACCAGAACTACCCCCGCCGCTACCGCCCTCATATGCGGAAGCCGCCGAGTCGTCCACCGATGACCTCGAGGTAGTGGTGCCTGAGGTCTCTTCGAAGCGGCAAAGGGTAGCCGGCTCCAAGGCGTGGTAGGCACCGCGATCCCGTCTAGCTTCTCGCTGTGCAATGCTAATGTTGCTGTTGTGATCCTAGCCTCAGCGAGTTCGAGGTTTTTTACGCTGCCATGGATCCGTTGCACAAATGGACATTGAGAACGGGTAAAGTGGTCGAAGACGCCCTCTACGATGCCATTACTACCGCTGCGGTGGAGAGTGAGCGGCTCAAGATGTGGATCATTGATGCCTCTGACCCGGCGGTTCCGGTGGTATTCTCGAAGGAGGAGATTGCTGAGCTGCTGGAAGGGCGGACGGACGGTGTGCACGGCGTAGAGGATGTATGGGATCGCTACAGCGCTGTATGCTATCCTTTACCGCCCCCTGACCCAAGCATACGCTGACGCCAGGGTATCTAGATCACCACAAGCAAAGAATTGCGGAGTACTCTGTTTGGCGAGATTCCAAAGCAGGGTATAAAAGAGGAGTGGGTTTACGGTGTGATGCGGCAGCTGTACGTATGTGCTCTTGGGTAGAGGCAGATACTAACACAGGCGTTTCTCGCGGGTGTAGGTTAGCTCTCTACGAAAATGCATCCGCGCCGCTCAAGAGCGCGCAGCTCGAGAGCTGGTACGAAGTGAATCTTTGGGGGCCGCTAATCGACGCTTTGTTGCTGCGGGCAGTGCCAGACGTTGTCGTGCTGCGGAAAGAGTCGGCCTCCCACGCAGTAGCAGTGTCCCTGAATGCCGCGCGCACTACTACCGGTCCAGGGAGCTATGTAAGAACAGGGGCCCGCAGCGATTTGGTGATCCGTGGGGTGGGTGTGGATTGGCCGCTGGAGTATGGTGCGGGCGAGACAGGAGGGAGATTTGCGGGTATAAGGGCGACCAAGTATATCGTCGATGGAATGAAGTTGAGGGCTACTATGAGAGGGATGCTGAGTAGGTTGGTGGGTGAGGGCAAGGCGGGGAAGGAGGTGGCGGTGGTCGGGGTCTTGTGTTCAGGTGAGTGAATAGATGCGGTATCTGAGGTTAAAACTAATCAAGGGGGTGACAGGGCTGCGGCTCACGCTACTGGAGATGTGGGCACCTGTGGGTAGATATATGGGGGTAATGAAGACGGTGGGCCCGGTGGGGGTACCGGATGATGTGAGGAAGCTACCCAGAATTGGAGCGCTGCTGGCGGCGCTATGGGTTATGAAGGTAAGTTCTTGGGACGTGGAAAACTGGGAGAAAGACAGGGCACTGAGAAGTATTGTTCTGGGCAGGAAACCGTCGAAGGCTGTGTTAGGATTATGGACGAGTGTTAAGAATAGTGGTGTTAGGCACGAGCTTTAAGTTCGAACACCTAGAGCTCTCGTTCTCACAAGCTCTCGTTCTCACAAGCTCTCGTTCTCACGAGCCTAAGCTAGCCTGAGTCAATATTGGAAGGACTCGATCTCTAGCTCGAGATTTTTAGCATAGTGGAACTAGATAATATAATAAAGATAAATCTACTGAGTTCGGCCTCTAAATTAAAGAGCATATCGAGGTGGCTATATTCGAGAGCTCGAGCCTAAGATCGGGCCATCGCCGCAAACTCGAACATCGCGAGCCCCCGCTGCCACAATCCGAGCGAGTCCGAGCTCTATGTCAGGCTCGTACCCAACACTAGTTAGGAATCCGGGGGAGGGGACGGTTAGTTATTATGACTTTCCTGGATCATTTGAAATGTAATAAGTAATAGGAAGGATTATGAGTGTTAGATCTTGTACATTGTGTTGGTGCATATATAAACATTATTCGTGGCATGCCGTTGTCATATACAGGTAATATGGATATATAATCTGCTCTAGGCTAGACCGAGTCTCAACAAGGAAGACTCTCCAACGTAAGTAAATCAATCAGGGAATGAATCATTTCGCCTGGGTACGAATTTTGTGGGAATTGAATCGTCTAGGTTGGGTGGTTAATGAAATTTGGAAATGTCACATTTTTAGTATGTGTTAACAAATCAGTAAATGAATGCCTAGGTTCAATATAATATCATACATTAAGTAAGGATTATTCATATTTCCAAAATGAGGTGAAAACGCTGCGGGCGGTGGAGGTCGAACTCTAGGAGTAAGTAAAACTTGCTATATTCTACTACTTATATTAAATAATGCAGAGATATAAATGGATTGATGCATATATCACCAAAATATTGTGTAATCATGTGTAGAAAACAATATAGACTTTTACAGACTACGTCCCGGTGAATAAATCAATGGATTCTCGGTTCCTAATTCTTTTGCCCTAATATGCAAGTTCTGTCCCAGCGAGATAGCGGTAGTATCGTGGAACTATCTGACCTGTATGCCTTATCCCAATAGTATAGTACCTGGATAGGGTGTACCAGCCACGAATAGGGTGGGTTTCTCAACAGTTCCTCCACCCAGATATCTATATCAACCAGATATTTCTTATTAAAGAGGACAAGCTCGGGGAGGCTCCAGCGTGTGATCAGACTATAAGTCAACGGCATAGCCTGTGCCATTCTTTCACGTATATAGTCTAAATCCCTGAATTGCGAAGTTAGAACCATTAGTATGAAAACTATCTGGAACGAGATGAAGGACAGTATAAACGTCAGACTTGGTTAGAATTTCATTGCATAAGAGATCAGTGCTGTAGTTGAAGATAAGTAGAAACTATATACGGTTGGGGATACCAGTTGGCCCATCATATCTATGTACAGCAGAACAGAAACCTGTATTGCGGATGGGGGTGGAAACAATTTTTTGAAGCGGAAATATCTATTTTTATACTCTACTACTAATGAGTAGTAGGTCGAAATTGTGCATATGCGCCTACATGCAAGCTTATGCGGACCCAGTTCAGTATGGAAACGCAGAGAAATTATGAGTAGACAGGTTGCAGTGATACACGAGCAAATATTCCAAAATCTTCTGCCACATGTCTACAGACTTTCCCTGGCACCTGAAGTACCTCACGATCAAGGGTAAATGAGTAGAACGTGATGGTTCACATCCCCGAGTAAAACAGGAAAACCATAGCTTTAGCCACGCTGTCATGTTCTACTATATAAATGATACCGAAGTAATTCGCGGGTGGGGTAAGTAAGAAGACACCTGGCTGTGAAGGCGGTGTGAGGGGCTTGCCAATGGTACTGAAACTCGGTTGGTATCTGACTTTTCCTGCTGTTGGTAAAGTGATAATCCACGACTAAGACAGAGGCGAGTGACTCTTCACGATTCATATATTAGTAATACTGGTACTCGAGACACCATGCGACGCCGAATCCGACACCTAATTGTATTAAATTAGGAGCGCCTCTACCTCCATCAGCACTAATGCCAGCACCAAATTGAGCCTCGGATTGATGGTAAAATCAATACCTGATTCGACAACTAGTAAGTACCAAATCAGTCAGATCGTAGTCACTAAAGCGTTAAAATTCTGGTCCGAGCATATGAGCAAAGTCATAATACTCATATGAATGTCAATATATAGTCGTATATAGGCCGATCTAGTTCATTGATTTCTCATATAAATAAGAGCTTTATATATCTCTAAATTATAATGAATCAATTCAGTTAAGAAAGTCAATAGTCTTCCGTATATATTATTATTTATTGTTTATTCTAAGACAATGTAGTTGGCGAGTGTGAGTGATATTACATGATCTTGTTCCTCTCTTGGTAGCGCTACCACCCATGTAGTCACGTACCACGCCTAATGTGACGATGCTGGTTCTTGATTTATGTATTGTAGGTTACAAAAATAACCGATCACTGGCCCTCGTGAGACTCATAGCAACTAAAACTGTCCAGTGAAGAAACCTTACATGGAGACCTTCGGGGCCAGAAGGACAAGTCAATCCTTTTGAAGAATCTAAGAAACTTAAAATTATTTAATTGATCCCCGGTTGTTGAGTTATTCTGATATGAGGTACCATTAGGTACGTGATCGGTTACTTTTGTAACCCTACAATATATGGATATCGTCATGAATGTCATCTGGCAAATTGTAGGGAAAGTCATTAGCGGTTAAGATCTGCCCGTCCGCCATAATTGGGTGGCAAAGTTTTTTATTTTTATTTTATTTTATTTTATTTTTTTGTTTAACTCATTAATTGCATGCAGACTGTAGTCTATGGTAATACATTGGGTGGCAGAGTAATACTAGGTAAGGCCGTCAGTTAAATATAGTGTATTAATGAATGTGTTATTAATTAATTTGCTCTATAGGGTAAGTTCATCTACTAATGTGTTTCCAGACTATTTTAGTACAACTGATATATGTCACTGACGATTTTGTGAAACAATTCCTCAATGACTTTCCTCGATAACCTCGGGATAAAACTAGATGTAAGTAATGTAATCCATAGTGCGTCGATAATGCATCGACAATGCCGTTTTCAACAACTCACGACAGCTTGATGCATTTACCTCTCCTGCTTAAGCGGGCAATACACTGACACATAAACCGCCGTGGTAGAGGGGGTTATGCCCAGACTCCGCATTGAACGTCTGCTGGAGCATTCCACTCCTCCTATCACCCCCCTCCCCCGGATACGGATGTTACGCTGCTATCTCCCTACAAGTTTCCTTATGATTAGTATATTGGGCCTGGTCTAGAGCCAAAACGATACTAGCTACACCATCATATCCTACATAATCAAATATATAGAATACGGACTACCAATCAGGGACCCAGAACGAGATCGTTTCAACCCAACCTGCATCCTCCGGTCTAATACCCACATGGCGTCCCAGCTCCAACCTCCACCGATACGGGTCTCTGGCATAGGCAGCTGAGACCATGACTCTGCCCGGTCCCGCCTTGTCCCAGACAAAGAAGCTCAGACGCTGCGTCCAGCCGCCTCCGTTCGTCTCAGTCTCGTCCCAGGAGATATGTATCCTGTGAGGCTCGAACGCCTCGCCGATATTTATCCGGCGTAGGTGCTGGCCGGCCGGGTTGAGCGTGGGGACATGGATGACAAACCGATTCACCCAGCCACAGGATTCTAAACAGCTCCAGCCTGCCATGTCGCGGCGCGGACTGAGGGCCCCTCCGACGTAGAGCATGCTGGTTGAAAGAGTTTCCTTCCCCACATTGTCAGTAGCCTTCCCCATGAGAAGCTGCGTGGTGGGTGCCTAGGGGGGCTTACGCGAAGAATCATACTCCTAGGGACTCCGTGCTCTGTCTCCGCCATATTCCGGCAGCCATTTTCATCACAAGTGGCAGGGAAGTGCGGCCGCAGTACGCGGACACCGTTTATCTGCTAACCGACAAATCAATCATTTCCCTTGCATATATCTGGGGGGGACGAAGGAGGGAACATTTGGTGCTACACACCACGTTGTCCAATAATGTTACCGGCCCATTGTCAAGCAAAGATCTGGCTGGATAGCAGAGGTGCGGGGAGTCGCTGGTAATGGCATCGCGAAAGCGCAATGATTGAAGCCGCTGGCTGTTTTTTTAATTTCACTGTTAGCCATGATAACAGGAAGGGCGGGATAGGTGGGGGCTGGGGAGGCGGTGTTCGTGATATACGATAGAGGCGAGCAGGGCCTTTGTGAAATAGGCGTAGAATGTTCAATGTAACGTATCTTACCCCTCACGAAGCTCTGCGCGTAGCTCGCCAATCTCCGCCAGTATTCTGCCGAGTATAATATTCTGTTCTTCGCTTTGCAACGTGGTGACATTGGACGGGGCTCGGTTGGGGATAGATGTAGCTTGACCCATTTTTGATATTGCCTTCGGGGTGCTGGCCGATGAAAGCTGGGCTGCGAGAGCGTATGGTGAGTATTTTGCGTGACACATATATACAGCTCCTACCAAGAAGTGTTTGTGATGTCTAGTATAAGTAAGTATACGCGCCCCAATAAATTGATGCTCCACGCCGTAGCAGTAGCCGTAGCCAGCTCAGTGCCCCAGACTTGAACGCTGCTATGCCCCCTCGAGCTTGCCCATTGTTTGACCCTGCCGATGTCACTCCCATGAAATCCCTGGACACCAGTAAACAGCCTAGAACAACTAGAAGACAACTAGGTTGCTACGATGTAACGGCTTGCCAAGTCCTGAGGAGAAGTTCGGGAAGGAGAAGGATTAGTAATCGGGTTTTCGTTGGTTAAGTTTCTTTGGAGATTTCGTTCATGTTTGAGTTTCTTTCTATGGGTTTCCATCACACGAATTAGTCATCGGGGTCTGATGGATATATATATGGCTGTAATTTCCCTTTATTCTTTCCTACTTTTCTCCTTATCCGAACTTCCTGTTATATACATCTGCAAAAAAAAAATATCCTCCAAGACGAACTGTACGTCCAGACGTACCGATTCGTCTTTTGCGACCAAAACCTCGTCTTTTGCTACCAAATACTCGCATTTTGGTCGTCCCGCGTGTACCGGAGATCCGAAATGTGACATGTAGTCTTTTGGCGCCTAGTATGCGTCCCAAATGTGACATCTCGTCTTTTGACGCCTAATTTGTCTACCAAATGCGATATCTCATCTCTTGACGTCGCGCCGATATGAGATTCCACCTACCTGTGCAACGGAGGCACTATTATACCCGTTCTGGGTGGTGTGCGGTTCGGGTTAAGGCTAGATTTTAGGCGTAAAATGGTCAAATTCTGCAAATTTGTAAAAGCTACCCCGTACGGGGGGTATTTGATGTCGCTTTTTGTGCCAAAAGTGCCCGTACGGGAGGAATCTGAATGCATTGATTGCACCAAAAGGTCCCGTACGGGGAGATTCCATAGCTTTTTCTGTGCTAATAGATCCCGTACGGGGAGATCCCAGAGCGCTGTCTGTGCTGAAAGATCCCGTACGGGGAGATCCCAGAGCGCTGTCTGTGCTGAAAGATCCCGTACGGGAAGATTCCCAAATAGTGTCTGTGCCAAAAGGCCCGTACGGCGAGCTTTCAAAATAATATCTGTGCCAAACAGGCCCGTCCGGCAGATATCTGATGGCGCTATCTGTGCCAAATTGGCCGTACGGGGAGATTCCAAGGGACTGTGTGTGCCAAAAGGACCCGTACGTGGGGATTCCAAGGGACTGTCTGTACTAGGAGTTCTTGTACGTGGAGATTCTAATGCTCTCCATCTCCTGACAGGCCCCGTATGCCAGTGTCACGGCGTGCCAAGAGTCGGGTTGGAAAGGGATGGAATCGGAAGGAAGGGACAGGGAAGAGTTTTCATATGCGGATTAGTCATGTTGCCTTGTATATATATCGCCCGTCGTCTCCTTTGTCTTTCTTTCCTTCTCTCCTTGTTCAACCTTACTAGTAAATAGGTGAGCATTATACTTTGTCTTTCAATCGCTGTTTCTTTCCTCTTGAACGCTGTTACTATCAATAAAACGCTGTTACCTCTCTATATATTGTACTGCATCGTACCCGCTGTTTCGCCTCGTAGTCCTAACCGACGTACGACCATCCCTCGCTTAGAACTCGTATCCGAAGTTCTAGCGACCGCTGTTGTGTGCTTAGGCCACCCGCCGTACCACTTTTACCTACCTCTAACCGAGGTCCCTCGTCCACCGCCTTACAGCCAGATACTGTTAGAGCTTTACTGTGGTAATGACCCGTACGGTAAAGACTGTCAGAGCCTTACTGTTACGAACCACATCGCGACACGAACGAACCAGACCACTACACGAAGGCATGAGTCATCGGAGGATCTGGAAGGTTCTGTTGGATTAGGAATCGCGGGGTTATTTCTTACTATATATGTCGTCGTTCTCGTCTCCTATTGTCTTTCTTCTTTCCTTACGCAACATCTTGTCTATTACTTTGGGTATTTACTTTGGGGGATTTACTTCGCTTCAATACACTTCTTTACTTCTACAAAGTCCACGTTCCGTCTATTGTTCATCATGCTCTGTGCATCCGCTGTCGTCTTCCTCGCCGTGACTCTCGTAGTCGCTTACTTCCCCCTCGCTGCCCTCACCTCGGTTAACATGCCGACCACCGTTATCTCCGTCCTGGTACGGACCAATACCTCTGCCTCCGTGCAGACCATCGTCGCTGTCCTCTCCTCTGCCCTCGTGCAGACCTACGTCCCTGCCTTCGGGTATACTGCTGCCGCTTCCCTGGTCCTCGCGCAAGGCCTACACCTTCCTTCGGGAACTCTATCCATGTCCCTCGACCCAACAAGCTCTACCTCGCCCATGGTTCTTTACACTTACTCTGGCAATGGCCCCGTATGGTACACAGTGTCAGAGCATTACTGTGGTGATGGCCCGTATGGTAGAGACTGTCAGAGCTTTACTCTGGCAATGGCCCCATACGACAGTCAGGTGCAGGTAGTAGGTTCTGCAGAATGCTCCCGTACGGGAGGTATTTGACAACTCTGCGTCTGCAAAGTTCTCCCGTACGGGGAGTAATTGACCTCGTTGTGTATGCCAAATGCTACCGTACGACAACCAGGTGCAGGCAGCAGGCTCTGCAAAATCCTCCCGTACGGAGGTATTTGACAACACTACCTTGGTAAAACGCGCCCGTACGTGAGTTTTTTTAAATCTCTGGCTGTGCAAAATGCTCCCGTACGGGGAGTAATTGACCTCGTTGAGTATGCAAAATGCTCCCATACGACAGCCATTTGCAAGTAGTAGGCTCTGCAAAATGCTCCCGTACGGGGAGTAATTGACAACTCTGCCTCTGTAAAATATTCCCGTACGGGGAGTACATCAGCAAGCTTTGGTCTGTCTCCTGACTCTCAGGAGACTCAAATTTCGTTTTTGTGTCTCAGGAGAATCTCAGGAGACCCGGGAGAGTGTTGGGAGATTACAGGGGTATAGACAAGTTTGCTGATGTAATTGAGCTGATTGACTATGCAAAATGCTCCCGTACGGAGAGTAATTGAGCTTGTTGACTAATCAAAATGCTCCCGTACGGGAGGTCATTGAAACTCTGCTTCTGCAAAATGCTCCCATACGACAGCTAGATGCAACCAGTTGACTCTGCAAAATCCTCCCGTACGGGGGTATTTGAAAACACTGCCTTTGTAAAATGCGCCCGTACGTGGAGTAATTGACCTCGTTGAGTATGCAAAATGCTCCCGTACAACAGCCAGGTGCAGGTAGTAGGGTCTGCAAAATCATCCCGTACGGGAGGTATTTGGCAACTCTGCCTCTGTAAAATACTCCCGTACGGGGAGTACTTGACCTCGTTGAGTAAGCAGAATGCTCCTGTACGACAGCCTGGTGCAGGCAGTAGACCCTGCAAAATGCCACCGTACGGGGAGTGTTCGACCTCGTTGAGTATACAAAATGCTCCCGTACGACAGCCAGGTGCAGGCAGCAGGCGATGCAAAATCATCCCGTACGGGAGTTATTTGACAACTCTGCCTCTGCAAAATGCACCCGTATGTGGACTACTTGTCCTTGTTGAGTACGCAGAATGCTCCCGTACGACAGCCAGGCGCAGGCAGTAGTCTCTGCAACATGCTCCCGTATGACAGTCAGGTACAGGTAGTACGCTCTCTGAATCCTCACGTACGGGAGCTATTTGACAACTATTTCTCTGTAAAATGCTTCCGTACAGGGAGTAATTGACTTTGTTGACTCTCCAAATGCTCCCATACGATAGCCAGGTACAGGCCATTGACTCTGCGATTACTCTCGTACGGGAGGTACTTAACCTCGCTTACTCTGTAAAAATGCTCCCATACAACAGCAAGGCGCAAGACGCAGGCACTTCACTCTGCGAATCTTCATACATCAGCAAAAAAAAAAATCCTACATGACGAATTGTACGTCCAGACGTACGGATTCGGCTTTTGTGACCAAAATCTCGTCTTTTGCTACCAAATACTCGTGTTATGGTCGTCCCGCGCTTCCCGGGACTCCCAAAAATGACATGTCGTCTTTTGGCGCCTACTATTCGTCCCAAACGTGACACCTCGTCTTTTGACGCCTAGTATGCATCTCAAATATGACATCTCGTCTTTTAACGCCTTTTGACGTCATGCGGATGTGATATTTTACCTATGTACAGGCGCTAATGCTAATACCGCTAGCTAATGACGTCAGATTTGACGCTTCTCCACCGTGAGGATCCACCCATACCTCCACCTCCACCTCCACCTCCACCTCCACCTCCACCTCCACCTCCACCCCCACCTCCACCTCACCTACCTACCTCGCCTCCTACCTCACCTCCTACCTCACCTCCTAACTCACCTCCTACCCCACCTCCTACCTCACCTCCTACCTCACCCCCTACCCCACCTCCTCCCCCCCCCCCCCCCTCACCCCCCACCTCACCTCCTCCCCCACCTCCTACCTCACCTCACCTCTCCTCACCTCCTACCTCACCTCCTACCTATATCGACAGCTAGCTCCTGCCTGCATCAGCGCCTGGGTATTATTTACCTTCCTCTGCATTTTGACGCCTTTACTGACACCGCTGCAGGAAGCAAATCGACACCTACCAGTCAACGAATACTGGAGGATTTCGACACGTACCAGGCTCCAAATACTGGGACGATTTGGACACCTCCTGGCGCCGAATACTGCGCGATTTGGACACCTACCAGTCACCGAATACTGCACGATTTGGACACATCCAGGCAGCGAATCGGCGCTCTACCAGTCACCGAATACTGCGATTTGGACACCTACCAGTCACCAAATACTGCACCAAATGGACACCCCCAGGCAGCGAATCGACACCTACCTGTCACCAAATACTGCACCAAATGGACACCTACCAGGCAGCGAATACTGCACGATTTGGATACCTCCTAGGCACCGAATCCTGCACCTACCAGTCACAGAATACTGCACCATTGAATGGACACCTCCTAGGCAGCGAATACTGCACCAAATGGACACCCCCAGGCAGCGAATCGACACCTACCAGTCGCTGAATACTACACGATTTGGACACCCCCAGGCAGCGAATCGACACCCACCGGTCACCAATACTGCACCAAATGGACACCCCCAGGCAGCGAATCGACACCAATACTGCACGATTTGGACACCTCCAGGCAGCGAATCGACACCTACCAGTCACCGAATAATGCACGATTTGGACACCTCCTAGGCAGCGAATCGACACCTACCAGTCACCGAATACTGCACCAAATGGACACCTCCAGGCAGCGAATCGACACATACCAGTCACCGAATACTGCACCATTTGGACACATACCAGTCACCAAATACTGCACCAAATGGACACCTACCAGACAGGCAGGACAGCGGGCAGGAAGGCAGGCAGGGGGGAGGTCAGCGGGCAGGAGGGCAGGCAGCTCAGCGGGCAGGCAGCTCAGCGGGCAGGCAGCTCAGCGGGCAGGCAGGCAGCTCAGCGGGCAGGCAGCTCAGCGGGCAGGCAGGCAGCTCAGCAGGCAGGCAGCTCAGCGGGTAGGCAGGCAGCTCAGCGGGCAGGTAGGCAGTTCAGCGGGCAGGCAGCTCAGTGGGCAGGTAGGTAGTTCAGCGGGTAGGTAGCTCAGCGGGTAGGCAGGCAACTCAGTGGGCTGGAGCGCTGGCAGGCAGGCAGGTCAGCGGCGAGCTCAGCGCACAGCTCAACGGGCAGGAGGTCGGTGGGGGGCAGGAGTAAGCGGAGGAGGTAAGTGGGGCGCCGGCGGAGGCAGGTGGGTCGCTAGGAAATATGTTCATAGAATTACGTGACATGTGGATCAATAAGCGTGACGTTTGCGCTGGTGTCTAGTCTATGTATGGGTGCGAGATTCTGCCAGCCAAATTCGCTAGCAAAAGCCGTTAACCGGGCAAAAGCTACCCAGGTGTGGACCCGGTGTTCGTTTTGGGGTCAAAAGACGACGTAATTCGGTCAAAAGACGACTCCGCGACGGGAACGGGAGAGATCTCTCCCGTTCCCGTCGCGACGAAGTCGTTTTGCGCCGGGGCGTATGGATGCAGGTAAGAAAACTTCTCATGCGCCTGGTGCGCCCAATGGCGCCGGGTGCGCCTCGGTACGCCCAGGTGCGTCGGGTCGAACCCAATTTTTTGCTGATGTACAGGAGGTGTTTGACAACACTGTCTCTGTAAAATGCTTCCATACGGCACTTATTTGATAACTGTTTCTTTGCAATACTGCCGGTACCGGCGATATTTAACAACTCTGCTTCTGAAAATTGCTGGAAATCGAGTGAGTGACTATGATTCTAGGAAGGACGTGTAACCAGAGACCGAGCATAGGACGGGTAACCAGAGACTCGGCATAGGACGGGTAACCCGAGACTCGTCATGTGATGTGTAACCAGAGACTCGCCATAGGACGGGTAACTGGAGACTCGGAATAGGAAGATATCAAGATGGGTGTAAAGAACCATGGGCGAGGTAGAGGCTGTGGGGTCGAGGGACATGGTTAGGGTTCCCGAAGGAAGGTGTAGGCCTTGCGTGGGTACAAGGGAAGCGACAGCGGTAAACCCGAAGGCAGGGACATTGGTCTGCACAAGGGCAGAGGAGAGGACGGCGACGAAGGTCTGCACAAGGCGAGATAGTGGTCGTCTGAGGCCGGAGTAACAGCGGTCGGCGTGGTAAGAGGTGATGGCAGAGGGAAATGGCGACTACGGTCGCGGCAAGGAGGCGACAGCGGATGCACGAGCATGATGGACGAGTAGACGTAACGTGGACTTTGTAGAAGTAAAGAAGTGTATTGAAGCGAAGTGAATCCCCCAAAGTAAATACTCAAAGTAATAGACAAGATGTTGCGTAAGGAAAGAAAGAGAAAGACAATAGGAGACATGGACGACGATATATATAGTAAGAAAGACCCCCGCGATTACTAATCCAACAGAACCTTCCAGATCCTCCGATGACTCATGCCTTCGTGTCGCGGTGTGGTTCGTTCGTATGGCGATGTGGTTCGTAACAGTTTAGCTCCTCCTCTCGAAGGGCGAACTCCTGTGAGCGAGTAAGGGGGAGAATATGAAAGAAAGGAAAGTTAGCAAGCGTACGAGGGTGCAAGCACCGGGGAACGTAAGGTAGGGCGGTTTCATTTGCTAAAGAAACCGTAAGAAACTTATACTTTACCACGGGAGGTCTTTTTAGGGACCTTAGTGGGTTTGGCGGGATATAGAGCGCGGAAACGCTGTAACGATCCTAATTCTGCGTCGAGGTTCGGGCGGTTCAGGTGGGTTGCTTCATGCTTGATCCATTTGACCAAGTATTGTAGTTGCCGGTGGCGTATCCGCGAATCCAACACATCTTGGACCTCAAACTCCTCTTCCCCTTCGACGATGATCGGCCGCGGTGGTGGTTGGACGTGACCGGGCAGGGGCTGCGTCTGAGCGGGTTCAAGAAGCGATCGTGGAATCTGCGGTGCGACCGTGGCGGGTAGTTCTAAGCGATAGCGTGGGGCCGATGCGTTCGAGATTTTGAATTTCCGAGGCGTTTGTGGTCGGGTTGTCGGAGCGCCGTAGTTCGGATGTGTTTGCGAGACAGCCATACTAGATCCCTACTTCTAGTCAGCGGCTCGGGAAGTCGGCGGTGTTAGCTATCGGCGGCATACAGGATCTCGGATCGTAGCATGGCCTGCAGGGTGGAGATCGAGTTGGCGAATTCTACCACTTCCTTGGGCTGGGCTTCGTGTCGTTCTTCGGCGGGGAGTACTTCCAGTTGCGGATTATACCCGTAGTTAGCAAAGAACGGACTCACTCTCAATGGCTCTGTGCTGGCATTGTTGTGTGCAAACTCCGCTAGTGGGAGAAACTCTGCCCAGTTGTCCTGTTGGTAGTTGATGTATCCCCGCAAGTATTGCTCCATGATGGCGTTGACCCTTTCCGTTTGTCCATCGGTCTGGGGGTGGAAGGCCGTGCTGAACCTTGGTTTGATGTCCAGTTGGTTGCATAGTGCCTTCCAGAATTGCGACGTGAAGGTGGTACCTCGATCCGACACTATGTCCTTGGGGAGTCCGTGGGTTTTCCAGACGTATTGGAGGAACAAACGGGCGAGCTCGGGGGCGTCTGCGGTATCTCTTGTGGGGATGTAGTGGGCCATTTTGGTGAGCCTATCGACGACCACGAGGATAGCGTTGGATCCTTGAGACTCTGGTAGGCCGGTGACGTGGTCCATTGAGAAGGAGGACCATGGTTTATTTGGGGGGGCCAGGGGTTTGAGGAGTCCGTAAGGTGCATGTCGGACCGGCTTAATCCGGGAGTAGGTATCACAGTGATCCACATAGCGGGCAACGTACTTCCGTATTTGAGGCTAGTAGTAGTTCCGGGATAGGAGTTCCAATGTGCGAGCGCGACCTGGGTGCCCCGCCGAAGGGGCATCGTGGTGGGACCAGAGGATTTCCAGTTTGATGGCAGCGTCGTCGGGGATGTACAGTAGGTCCTAGTAGTATAGGAGGCCTTCCTTGATGGTGCAATCCCCGATGGGTAGGAGGCGGGAGTGTTTCTTCCTTGCCACTATATCCTTCATCAGTTGTTTGGAAAGGGGGTCTTTAGCGAGGGCGGACTTCAGTTCCTCTTGGCGGGCGGCGGATACTTGGGAGTGAGTGGGGACCTGTAGGGCGGCGGCTAGGCGGAGATTCTTCGGTTTGAGTATTACCTGATGCTGCTGAGTAAGTCTTTCATCCCCCTCTTTTGGGAGATCTCCAGATCGACGTGTGAGGGCATCAGGTTTACCGTTCTTGGCGCCCGGGCGGTAGGTGACTACGAAGTTGAACGATGACAGGGTTAGGGACCAGCGAGCTTGACGGCGGTTCAGGATCTTAGTGGTCATGAAGTGCTCCAGGTTTTTGTGGTCGCAGTATACCATAATTTCCTCATTGCTGGGCTCCAGGTATCTTCTCCATTCCTCGAAGGCTCGTACGATCGCTAACAACTCCTTGTCGTAAATGTCGTAGTTGCACTCGGCCGGTGTCATCTTATGGGAGTAGAACGCCACCGGGTGTAGGATCCCTTCTTTGTCCTTCTGGGAGAATACCGCTGCTGCGACAAAATCGGAGGCATCCGTTTCTAGGATGCAGGCTTGCGTTGGGTCGAAGTGCTTCAGAATCGGTGCCGTGGAAAAGACTTCCTTTAGCGCGTTGAAGGCTTGGTCGGCGGCCGGGGTCCATGTGAACTGGGTATCCTTCTTTAGCAGGCACGTCATCGGGGATACCACCTTAGAGTAGTTGCGGATGAACCTCCGGTAGAAGTTGGCGAACCCTAGAAATACCTGTACGTTGTGAACCGAGGAGGGTGTCTTCCACTCTTGTATCGCCTTGGTTTTATCCGTGGCCATGTTGACACCTTCGCCCGATATGATGTATCCGAGGTACTCCGTGTGGTCTACGTGGAACTTGCATTTCTCCGGTTTGCAATGGAGGCCGGCTGCTTGTAGCTTGTCCAGGACGGTGGCGACATGTTGCTGGTGTTCTGCCTCTGTTATGGCGTCACGGGACGTAATGGAATAAGCGATGGTGGAGTGAAGAGAAGTGTGGTCGCACTCATCAACGGATGAGTCATGGGTTATTCTATTGGTTTCTACTCGGTTCCATTGTATTCTATCTGTTTCCTTAAGCGATCGTATTTGTCATGTTCGGACAGGGGTTATTCGGATATATAAAGAGCCCTGTGTTCGCTCTCTGTCTCGTTTCTCTTCTTTTCTTCTTCTCTTCACGCAACCTCTTGTATCTTAAGGAATACGAAGTCTTTATTCCTCTATAGTCCAAAGTCTACGATCTTTTGGTCTCATCGGCCAAAAGGGTTTTACGGTTTCTTGTTCGCTTAGAGTCTACCTCTAAGTCCTTCGCTTCGGCTGTGTTCCTTGGACCTCCACTGTTTCTGCCTCGCCTACGGGCCCCACGTAACACTAGGTTGCGTCTCCAACGCCAACCAACACAGCCTTTAGACCAACGCCCACCATGTCGAACCCCATTGACTACGTGGAATTATCGCAACAACTACAGACCTACTTCGAACAGTATCCTGTCTACAATCCTGACCATGCCAACGCCCAAACCTTCGCCCTCCTGGAACGGTGTCGGACGGCGTTATCCCAATACGCTCAGGACCTCGAGGCTGCTTACTCACAAGGGGAGGAGGCAAGGCAGCCCTTCCAGAGGGACCTAGCTGCAGCCCAACAAGCTGCAGCCCAACAGCAACAAGCAGCCCCCCCGAACCCAGCAGCACCCCCAGTCAGGGAACCCCCTTCCACGACTACCCACCGCTCGGAAAAGCTATCCGACCCTGCTGTCTTTCGCGGCGACCAGGACCGGGCTCGACTACACCTCTTCAAACAACAGATGAGGATCAAGCTACTGGGGAATGCCGATCGCTTCCCAACCCTACAGTCCAAGCTATCGTATGCCTTTGGTCGCCTCGAGGATATTGCAGCCAGCCAGTTCCTCGCATACACCACCGATGAAGGCATTAACCTGCCCTCCATGGAGCGTTTCTACGAGATTCTGGACACTGCTTTCGGAGACCCAGACAGAGTCTACACGGCCCGCCGCAACCTGAGGGACATGCGCCAACGAAACCGTACCTTCTCCGATTACTTCGCCGAGTTCCAACGACACGCCTCCGAGTCAGGTTTCGACCAGATCACTAGGGTTGAGTGCTTGCTGGAAGGGATTTCAGCGGAACTTATGGAGGCGATGGTACACCACGAGACCCCCACTACGGTTGATGGTTGCGCAACCCTTCTACAACGGTTGGACAACAGGCAACGCGCGATCAAGGCTAGACTGGGTAAGCGACACCCATTTACCACCAGCAACAGTAACCCTGTCGCCCAACGCACAGTACCTGCTCCTGCCCAACCTTCGCGTCCTTATGTTCCTGCTCCTGCTCCTGCTCCTGCGAACCAAACATCACCTGCGCCTACTCATCCATCGTTCGCGCCCGGAGGTGACACACCTATGGAACTATCGGGGGGCCGGCGTCGCCCCACTCCTACGGAAAGAAATGCTCGACTAACAGAAGGAAGATGTTTTTATTGTGGAGGGGTTGGACACCTGGTGAGGAACTGCCCCCAGGCTAAGGGACAGGGTGGAGGACAAAAGAGATATACCATGCGGGGGGCGGCAATCAGGGTGGAGGAGGAACAGGACTCGGACAATGAGTCGGCAAAAGATTTGTCCCTGGCTTAAGTGGCATAAACCAGGGACCCTTTGAGGATTTTTCTAGAATGCGTATCTCTACTTGTTCGGTATCGGAGGAGGAAATGGATGGGAATCAATTTGTAGTAACCTGCTCGGTTTCTTCGAATAAAAATACTTTTGTACCCACCTTTGCTCTCATTGATACCGGAGCCTCCGGATACACATTTGTAGAAGAATCTTTTGTACGCCACCATAAACTCACTATGACTCCTCTAAAAATACCCAGATGAGTCGATGTGATCGATGGACGACCCATTCGATCGGGAAAAATCACCCACTTTGTTACTCTTGACGCCGATATCTGCGGACACGCGAAGAAGCACCATGTTTTGTCACGCAGTTGGGATCCTACCCAATTGTAATGGGGATACCATGGATGCGACGACATGATGTTAAATTACGGCCAAAGAAGAATAAACTGATTTTCGATTCACCAACATGCTGCGAACATTGCTGTATCAAAAGAAAACCAATCGTCGCAAGGGGGATATCCATACCAGCCCCGGAGTGGAACCTAATAGACCTCGCGGAACTCAGCAAAGCACCGGCCTCGATTCAACGGATTGTTCAGCAGCTACACAAGGGCGCACACCTGATTCATCTCTCAGCTCTGACCAAACAACCGCTGACATTCGCCAAATCGCACTTCGGAAAATCACGACCTACTACCCCTATTTCAAGAAGCTGACGCGTCGGTACTACCCCCACACCGAACCAACTACGACCACCACATAGTACTACAGGGAGATAACCAACCACCGTTCAAACCAATGTACAGCATGACCCAAACGGAACTCAAGGCACTGTGGGAATACATCAAGGAAAACCTACCTCGAGGGGTAATCCGGAATAGTACTTCCCCGGCGGGAGCTCCCGTCATCTTTGTCAAAAAGAGTGATGGAACCTTACGGTTATGTGTCGACTATCGAGGGTTAAATGAAATTACGGTGAAAGACCGATACCCTCTACCATTAATGGAAGAAACCTGGGCGAGGTTGTCAAAAGCCAGATACTATACTAAACTTGACCTACGTTGGGGATATAATCAAATACGGATAGCGGAAGGAGACGAATGGAAAACAGCATTTCGGACGCGTTACGGACACTACGAGTATCAAGTAATGCCTTTTGGGTTAACCAATGCGCCGGCGACGTTCCAAAGATGGATCAACGATATTCTCCGTCCTCACCTAGACCAGTTTGTGACGGCTTATTTGGACGACATTTTAATCTACTCGGAAACCCTGGAGGAACATAAAGTACACGTACGGAAGATACTCGATCTACTCTACGCTAATAAAGCCCACCTCCGACCGGAAAAATGTGAATTTTACACGCAAAGGACAAAATACCTTGGGATTATCTTAACCCCGGAAGGAATCGAAATGGACCCGGAGAAAATATCGGCAGTTATGAATTGGGAAACACCGGAAAGCGTTAAGGAAGTACAAGGTTTCCTCGGATTCGCCAACTTCTATCGACGTTTCATTGATGGATATTCTAGAATAGCAATGCCTCTGACGAAATTGACAAATAATGACACAAAGAAAGAGTGGATACAAAAGGGTGTCAAGTTTGAATGGTCAGAAGAGGCAGATCAGGCTTTCCGAAACCTCAAAATCGCATTCACAACAGCACCAATACTCCGACACTACGACGGAGCGAGATGCGGTGGAAACAGACGCTTCGACATGCGTGTCAGGAGGGTCTTCTCCAACGATGTGAAGGAATCCTACACCCGGTAGCGTTCTTTCAAAAAAGACACTCTCCGGCCGAATGCAACTATGAAATATACGACAAAGAGCTTTTAGCGATCATCCGATGTTTCGAGCACTGGCGATACAACCTGGAAGGATCTAAGTTCCCTATCAAAGTTCTAACAGACCACCGGAATTTGGAATATTTCATGACGACTAAGTTGCTAAATCGTCGCCAAGCGAGATGGTCGGAATTTCTGTCACGTTTCGATTTTATTATTCAATACCGACCAGGAAAACAAGGAGGAAAACCGGATGCATTGACTAGGAGGCCAGGAGACCTCCCTAAGGCGGGGGATGAAAGATTGGCCCACCAAAGCCAAGTGGTTATAAAGAGAGAAAACTTGGATATAAAGCTAAGTTTGTTTGCGGGCTCTTTATCAAATGAACCCGCTGAAGGAACGTCTACTGTGGAGGAGTTGTTTTCAAATGCTTACCAGATTGATAGTTTCCCAAATAAAGTCTTATCGCTACTTCGGAACGGAGTCAAACACTCGAAGACGATATCACTAAATTAACGCTCGAAGACGGAAATGGCCGACTCTATACCGGCGCGCACTATATGTACCGGAAGAGAGTGACCTCCGCTTACGATTAATGCGGGAACATCACGACAAACCATCAGCCGGACACCCGGGGAGAGCAAAGACCTTGGAGTTATTGAGCCGAGAATACTATTGGCCACAGATGCGAAAATACGTCGATCAATACGTTCGAAACTGCGAGTCTGTACCCGAAGCAAGACATCCCGGAATGCACCATATGGGGTATTACGACCAATGCCCATACCGGATGGACCATGGACGGATGTGTCAATGGATTTTGTTACGGACCTACCGGAGAGTGGGGGATACAATGCAATCCTGATGGTAGTCGATCGGTTGACCAAGATGAGACACCTTATACCAACAACCAAGGAGGTCGATGCCCGGGAGACAGCCAAACTCTACCTGGAACATGTTTGGAAGTTACATGGTCTACCCGAGACAATAGTATCAGACAGGGGAACCCAATTCACCGCTGAGTTCTGGCAGTCCTTGTGCGATCGCTTAGAGATATCACCGCGATACTCAACAGCCTTCCACCCCCAGACTGACGGTCAAACAGAACGGTTCAACGCGGTCATGGAACAATACCTTCGGAGCTATGTGTCATACCAACAGGACGACTGGTTATCCATGTTGCCAATGGCAGAATTCGCAGCCAACAATCATTCCTCGGAAACCACCCAGGTTTCACCTTTCTTCGCCAACACCGGGAGACACCCGCGCATGACCTTTGGCCCCCTGGAACATGGAAAGACCACGGCGGAGGATCAAGCCAACGGGATCGCAAGGGACATGAAGGCCGTCTACGAATTCTTAAAGAACGAGATGTTTCGAGCACAGAAGATAGCGGAGGACACCGCTAACATCAATCGCTTACCCGCACCTCGATACTCGTTAACAGATAAGGTGTTCCTCTCGACTCGGCACATCAATACGAAACGACCTTCGAAGAAACTCGATTGGAAGCGAGTGGGACCCTACCGGATCAAGAGGATTGTTAGTCCATACGCGTACGAATTGGACCTACCACGTACCATGAAGGTTCACCCCGTCTTTCACGTCTCGTTACTCTCACCGGCCGCAAACGACCCAGTCCCAGGGCAACAGCAACTACCTCCACCCCCAGTGGAGATTGAAGGACAAGAGGAATGGGAGGTTGAAGCGATATTGGACTCGAGGAGGCGACGGGGAAAATTGGAATACTTGGTAAGGTACCAAGGTTATCCCGAACCATCCTGGCAACCTCCGGACGACCTTGAACATTCCCCCGACCTGGTTAAAGGCTTCCACCAACGATATCGTAACAAGCCAAAGCCTACCAGGAGTTAGGCCTCGGAGGGGGACCTGATCTGTTATGGCGTCACGGGACGTAATGGAATAAGCGATGGTGGAGTGAAGAGAAGTGTGGTCGCACTCATCAACGGATGAGTCATGGGTTATTCTATCGGTTTCTACTCGGTTCCATTGTATTCTATCTGTTTCCTTAAGCGATCGTATTTGTCATGTTCGGACAGGGGTTATTCGGATATATAAAGAGCCCTGTGTTCGCTCTCTGTCTCGTTTCTCTTCTTTTCTTCTTCTCTTCACGCAACCTCTTGTATCTTAAGGAATACGAAGTCTTTATTCCTCTATAGTCCAAAGTCTACGATCTTTTGGTCTCATCGGCCAAAAGGGTTTTACGGTTTCTTGTTCGCTTAGAGTCTACCTCTAAGTCCTTCGCTTCGGCTGTGTTCCTTGGACCTCCACTGTTTCTGCCTCGCCTACGGGCCCCACGTAACAGCCTCGGTGTTGGAGTAGATGAGGATGTCGTCGAGGTATACCGTGCAGAAGTCGTCGAGGTGAGACCGGAGGGTGTCGTTCATGAACATCTGGAAGGTGGCCGGCGCATTGGTCAGGCCGAAGGGCATTACCAAGTATTCGAATAGTCCGTATCGCGTACGGAAAGCGGTCTTCCATTCTTCCCCTTCCTTGATCCGGATCTGGTTGTAACCGTTGCGAAGATCCAGTTTGGTGTAGATCTTTGCATCCTTCAGTCGGTCCAATGTATCGTTGATCAGAGGCAAGGGGTACCGGTTCTTCACTGTGATGGCGTTGAGGGCGCGGTAGTCCACGCATAGTCGTAGGGAACCGTCCTTTTTCTTGATAAATAGGACCGGTGCGCCAGCAGGGGAGGAAGAAGAACGGATGTATCCTCGAGCTAACTGGTCGTCAAGGTATTCTCTGAGAGTTTTCAACTCCTCCGAGGACATGCCATATAGGGGGCCAAATGTCGGGTGCCTGCCTTCTTGCAACGGGATCTCGTGGTCGATGTAGCGATGGGCCGGGAGTGCTTGGGCTTCGGATTCTTGGAACAGGTGGAGGTATCGGTGGTAGGTGGTTGGGACCAGTCCTTCGTTGGAGGCGGACGGCGTGCGAGTGGGACCGGCGGGACGGGCGGCCAGGAGGAAGAGTTTGTTCTCGGTTTGTTGGGCCTCCCTGCGGAAGCGAGCGGCGGACAGCGTGAGGGTGCGGCGGGGGGCGATGGGTCTTGGTGGAATTGGCGGCGGTTGTAGCGGGAAGGTGGGTCGGGGAGGAATCGGCGGCGGTGTTTCATGGATCGGTTGTAGGGGTTCTGATTAGTAATGGTTGTTCCATCGCGTTCTGTCGTGTTCGGTGAAAACTCTGTCGCTTGCGTAACCATGGGTCATTGGGAGGATTAGTCATCGTAAGGTTTCCTTGGATATATCATAGGGCTCTCCCTCGCTTCGTCGCTGTTTCTCTTCTTCTTTCCTTAAGCAACGTCTTCTACTTCTATTGTAATTAGTACGCATATCGGGTCTACCCTGGAATACTATACCAGGCTAAGCCATTACTATATCACGCTGGTTATAAATATATACGCTGTCACTTCTCTTCTAACGAAGACCGCTGTCCATCACATACGCCGATAATTCTCTTCTAACGAAGACCGTTGCACCTCGCTTGATTAACTCGACAACCACTGCGTCGCACTCGCACCGCGAACGCTCGCACAACACCGAGACACGTTGCTTCATCATCCGCACCGTACGCTATCGCCGAACTCACACAACAACAAACATAACCACGCCGTAATGGCGTCCGAAGACACCTGGGAATATGTTCCCCAACCTGAGTGGCCAACACTCGCCGAATCGCTGCCCCTCGTCCGAAACGGACCATACCCGGTACCAACGCCGGCCAAAGCTTACTTCACCACCCGCTCCTGGCGCACCATCCGCGCTCTCCACCGCAAACGAGATTATTGCTATCTCGTCCTCTTCAAACGCTCCTCCAGAGTAGAGGTAGCCAACCTTCTGGGGCCCCGACCCTACGGCGCAGACATCGACCTCGCCCGCCACTCCGGCAAGTATGACCTCAATTACGAGTGTCGCTTCGCCACGACCACCACCGGGTATGAACTCGGTCACATCGCCGCCGCCTTCTCAGGCCCGACCCAAGACGAGACAATCGTCGACCGGTGCACGCGCTACGGCGCCAACACCAACTCCACCCTCGTCGCTCGCCTCCAGGTATTTCTGGAAATCTATGGCCCACTCCCGGAAGACGGAGACTGTGGGCATGAACTCACTGAGGCTCACGACCTCCTCACCGCATGCCTATCCGCACTCACCGCCGCCCCCCAACCCACGCCAGAACCTACCGCCCCCGCTGAGGTCGAGGACCTCCAACAAGCACTCGAGGACGCCCGACTCGAAATGTTCGACGCCCAGGACTACGCGGAGGAACTGCAAGTCGCCCTCAAGGCCATCAGGGAAGAACTCGAGGACGCACAAGTCGAAACCCAGATGGCCCGAGACCAAATCAGCGAACTGCAAGCCGCCCGCTTCCGACCCCCAGCACCGCCCAAACCCAAACGCCGTCCCACCAAGGCCTACTCCGCAGAAAACTGGAGATCTTCCGCGGTAACCCCCGCCCCGCTCGCCGCTCCCACACCCGCTGGCCGCCCACCTGTTGCCGTCGTCCCCAACTCACAACCGGCTTTAAAAGCCAAGCCCCTTTGGTAAACATTGGCAAACCAAAGGGGCAGAAGCCACCACCCACCATCCCTTCCTCGTCTGCGTTCGCTATCTCTGGTTTCTCGTTATCGTCTGCGGAGGATAAATTGGATGGGGATCATTTTGTTGCCGCGTGTAAAATCGTAAGCAACAACAAACCCATCCAAACCTACGCACTGGTCGATAGCGGTTGCTCGGGGTTCGCGTTCATTGACGAGACCTTCGCACACCGTAACAACCTCCCGCTGCTTCCCCTCAAATCACCCCGCGCGCTCGAAGTCATAGATGGCCGACCCATATCCTCTGGCCAAATAACCCATCTGTGCTACCTGCCAATGACTATCGACACCCACCACGAAACGGTCCCCTTCTTTGTCACCAAGTTCGGCTCTTATCCCCTCGTACTCGGAATTCCTTGGCTGCAACTCCACGATGCCACACTACGGTTCAAGGACAACAGCATATGGTTCAACTCCGACTACTGCAAGGACAAGTGCCATTTATCGAAGGAAATTGCCCCTGTCAAAGGAATCACCCCACCACGCCGCTTCCACCTCGTCAGCTCCGCCGCCCTTTGCCGTTTCGCCCGAAGGGACAAACTCCAGATATTCAGCACCACCATCGAAGAACTGGATCAAGCCATCGAAAACACCGCAAAAACTGACTGGAAGACCAAGGTACCCACAAGATACAAAAGGTACTACCACATGATGGACGAGGAGTTTGCCAACGAAATGCCCCCACGGCGACCGTACGACCATAAGATACCGCTCAAAGAAGGCACAGAGCCACCATTTGGGCCACTATATGGTATGTCCCGCGAAGAACTAATCGTCCTCCGGAAGTATATCCAGGACAACCTAGAAAAAGGGACCATACGTGCTAGCTCATCCCCTGCCGGTGCCCCTGTCCTCTTCGTTAAGAAAGCCGATGGAACCCTCCGTCTCTGTGTGGACTATCGTGGACTGAACGAGCTAACAGTCAAGAACCGATACCCCCTACCACTAATCCGGGAAACACTCGACCGCCTCTCCAAAGCCCAATGGTACACCAAACTGGACCTACGCCAAGGATACAATCAGATTCGGATGGCTGAGGGGGAGGAATGGAAGACAGCCTTCCGCACAAGATATGGCCACTTCGAATACACAGTGATGCCTTTCGGTCTCACCAACGCACCAGCCACCTTCCAACACTTCATCAACGACTGCGTCCGCGAGTACCTCGATATCTTCTGCACGGCCTACCTTGACGACATTCTAATCTACAGCGACAGCCTCGAAGAGCACCAAGTCCACGTAGAAAAGATCCTCGAAGCTCTAAAAGCGAATGGGATACTGTTGAAACCGGAGAAATGCGAGTTTCACACACAAAGCACCACCTACCTCGGCCTTATCATCGAACCTAACGGCATCAGAATGGACCCCAAGAAGGTGGAAACAGTGCAGAACTGGACAACCCCCAAAACGGTCAAGGATGTACAGGCATTCCTCGGATTTGCCAACTTCTACCGACGGTTCATATATGGGTTTTCCAAACTTGCCGCACCATTGAGCGCACTAACGAAGAAGGATAAAACATGGTCATGGACCAGCGAAGCTCAGGTCGCGTTTAACGCCTCGGAAGCCTTCACCACCGCTCCCATTCTTGCCCACTTTGACCCCGAGAAGGAAATCATTGTGGAAACCGACGCATCAGACTACGTCTCCGCTGGCATACTCTCCCAATACGATGACACCCATACCCTCCGACCCGTCGCTTACTTCTCAAAGAAGCACTCCCCCGCCGAATGCAACTACGAGATTTACGATAAGGAACTATTAGCAATCATCCGATGCTTCGAAGAATGGCGCCCGGAACTGGAAGGTGCTGCACACCCAATCGCTGTCATATCGGACCACAAAAACCTCGAATACTTCATGAGCACTAAACAGCTCAACCGAAGACAAGCACGCTGGGCCGGGTACCTTTCACGGTTTAACTTCATCATCAAATACAGGCCAGGGAAACAAGGGGGAAAACCAGACGCACTTACAAGAAGATCAGGAGATCTCCCTGGAGAGGGGGATGAAAGACGGTTGCACCAGAGTCAAGTGGTCCTGAAGAAGGAAAATGTTGAAACCAAGCTAAGTTTGTTGGCGGGTTCTTTATCAAACGAACCCGCTGAAAAGAATGCCTCACTGGACAAACTCTTTGATGAAGGATACGAAGCTGACCCATTCCCGCAAAAGATAATTGAGATGCGAAACAAGGGCAAACAACAGTCGAAGGAGATATCACTCGCCGAATGCACAGAGGACAAAGGACGATTACTCTACCGCGGAAACCTTTATGTTCCCGACTACGACCCCCTGAAACTTCAAATCCTCAAACTCTACCACGATGCCCCCTCTGCAGGACACCCAGGACGCGAAAAAACCTTCGAACTCATCAGCAGGGACTATTACTGGCCCCGCATGAGAGATTACATCGGCCGCTATGTTCGGAACTGCCACACCTGCCGACGAAGTAAACCAAACACCCACGGGAAACTCGGCGTACTCCGACCACTACCAATACCCGAACAGCCATGGCAGGAAGTATCAATGGACTTCGTGACCGGCTTACCGGAAAGTGAGGGATACGACGCTATCATGGTAATCGTGGATCGGCTAACCAAGATGCGACACCTCCTACCTTGCAACACCACCGTCAACGCCGAAGATGTCGCCCAACTCTACCTACGCAACATCTGGAAACTCCATGGGCTCCCAACACACGTCACCTCCGATCGCGGTACACAGTTCACTGCAAGGTTCTGGAAGGAATTATGCAAACACTTCGGAATTGAAGCAAGGATGTCCACGGCCTTTCACCCGGAAACCGACGGCCAAACCGAAAGGCTAAACGCTGTAATAGAACAATACCTACGCGGTTATGTGTCCTATCAACAGAACGATTGGGTCAAGTGGCTCCCTATGGCTGAATTCTCCGCTAACAACCAAGTCTCCGCCTCTACCAAAGCCACACCCTTCTTCGCAAACTTCGGCTTCCACCCCCGATTCACAGTGACGATCAAGCCTACCGACAAGACGCCGCCCAGCCTCGATGCAAAGGACTTCGCCGGAAAGATGTTGGAGCTTCATGAATATCTACGCACCAATATCCGAACAGCACAAGACCAACAAGAGCAGGCCACCAACGCAAAGCGAACCCCCGCCCCCGTCTACAACATTGGCGATATGGTTTTTGTCTCGGCAAAGAACATTCGCACCACGCGCAATTCGAGGAAGCTCGACTGGAAGAAACTCGGACCTTTCCCCATCAAGGCCATCGTATCTCCATACGCCTATCGAGTCGACCTCCCGCGAAGTATGAAGATGCACCCTGTCTTCCATGTATCGCTGTTGGACCCCGCTGCACAAGACCCCGTACCAGGCCAGATACAACCACCGCCACCACCCATCATCGTTGAGCAGGAGGAGGAGTACGAGATCGAGGAGATCCTGGACTCGCGGGAGACAAGGAACAATGGTCTACAATACTTCGTCAAGTGGACTGGATACACCGACCCCACTTGGGAACCCGCCACATATCATGACGATACCGCCGCCGTCGACATTTTCCACGCACAATACCCTGGGAAACCGGGGCCGCTCAAAACGAAGGTTAAGGTTCAGGCTCGCAGGAGCTCGCGCTTGAAGGGGGGGGCTACTTTCATGGATCGGTTGTAGGGGTTCTGATTAGTAATGGTTGTTCCATCGCGTTCTGTCGTGTTCGGTGAAAACTCTGTCGCTTGCGTAACCATGGGTCATTGGGAGGATTAGTCATCGTAAGGTTTCCTTGGATATATCATAGGGCTCTCCCTCGCTTCGTCGCTGTTTCTCTTCTTCTTTCCTTAAGCAACGTCTTCTACTTCTATTGTAATTAGTACGCATATCGGGTCTACCCTGGAATACTATACCAGGCTAAGCCATTACTATATCACGCTGGTTATAAATATATACGCTGTCACTTCTCTTCTAACGAAGACCGCTGTCCATCACATACGCCGATAATTCTCTTCTAACGAAGACCGTTGCACCTCGCTTGATTAACTCGACAACCACTAACTGTCGCACCTCGTACCCTGCGGAACGTTCGCACAACACCGCCCCTTGAGACGGTGGTAATGAGGCGGCGGCGGCGGTTAGCGGTGGTGGGGTCAAGGTCTTCGTCCATGACTCGGCGGAGTGTAGTCGGCATCGATTGGCGTGGAAGGAAATGGTCCTATCGGCGAATCGGAGGTGTGCGGCGTGGTGTTGGAGCCATGGGAGGCCTAGGACTACCTTGGCATCACCTAGCTGGGTGACGTATAGGGAGATCCCTTCCACGTGGTCGTTGACTTCGAGGCGGAGCTTGCAAGCGTGCGTGATGGCTCCGGAAGCGATGGGTCGGCCGTCGATTACTTGTAACTGCCGAGGGTTGGGGAGCGGCTCGGTAGGGTAGCCGCGGGAGTGGGCAAACGAGGCGTCGATGAATCCGTACCCCGTGGCTCCAGTGTCGATCAGAGCCTTGGTGGGCTCCTTCTTGAGCGATAGCCGTATGGGGATTTCGAACGGTTCGCAATCGCCGGGGTGGTGGAGTTGTCCGATCTTGAGTCCGGCGCCTACTCGGCGAGAACGCAGCAGGTGGGTGACGGTATGGGGCGCGGGGGTGTCTTCGACATGGACCGTGCCTCGGTGAGTGGTGACGAGGACCGGGAGTAGTGGGGCTCCTAATTGGCGCAGGGTGTTTAGGACCTTACCCGGAGGGGGGTGGGGTCCTAAGCCTGTGAGGTAGGGCCGACAGGAAGCGGGGGCTAGTGTTAAGAAACACCAGCCTGGGTCGTTTCCAGTCGGTCTTCCCCAGGGGTTGGCGCGTTGTAGGAGGCGGCGTTGGAGTCGGCGGATACGGCGGGGAGGAGTCGGCGATGGGGAAGTGTCAGCGGGTGGTTCCTTCATGGTCTGGGCGAGGAGTCTACCGATATGATAGGCTAGGGTCCAGGACACAAGGAAGAGTGCGATGTACGAAGACATCAGTACGGTGGCGGTGGTCTCCTTAGAGAGTGTAGGTTGGTGGATGTCAGTCGACCATAGACGACGCAACATAGTGTAAAGAACCATGGGCGAGGTAGAGGCTGTGGGGTCGAGGGACATGGTTAGGGTTCCCGAAGGGAGGTGTAGGCCTTGCGTGGGTACAAGGGAAGCGACAGCGGTATACCCGAAGGCAGGGACATTGGTCTGCACGAGGGCAGAGGAGAGGACGGCGACGAAGGTCTGCACGAGGGCAGAGATAGTGGTCCGTACGAGGACGGAGGTAACAGCGGTCGGCATGGTAACCGAGGTGATGGCAACGAGGGGGAAGTAAGCGACTACGAGGGTCACGGCAAGGAGGGCGACAGCGGATGCACAGAGCATGATGGACGAGTAGACGTAACGTGGACTTTGTAGAAGTAAAGAAGTGTATTGAAGCGAAGTGAATCCCCCAAAGTAAATACTCAAAGTAATGGACAAGATGTTGCGTAAGGAAAGAAAGAGAAAGACAATAGGAGACATGGACGACGATATATATAGTAAGAAAGACCCCCGCGATTACTAATCCAACAGAACCTTCCAGATCCTCCGATGACTCATGCCTTCGTGTCGCGGTGTGGTTCGTTCGTATGGCGATGTGGTTCGTAACAATGGGTAGCTGTGGACGGACGCTGGTAGCCTTATATACCCTTTATATCACCACACTCATTTCATACTAATTAGAGTAAATAAATCAAGTCACCTATCGATAAAGCGCTTCCAATTGGACGGAAGAGGGAAAGAGATGAAGAGGTAAAGGGATGAAGAGATGAAGGAATGAAGAAGAACATTAAGGAAGACCAGGATGGGAAGAATAAAACCAGGATAGGGGCAACCGAGAAGGGAGCCGGGAGCCGGATAGGGGCAGCGGAAAAGGGAGCCTGCTGACTAAAAGAATTATGCTTTGTCATAAATAGATCTCAGTTTTGATTGCGTCCGTTGAGTTAAATAAGAAAACATTAATAATTTATATCACAGTACACCAAATACATTACACCGAATACACCATACCAAATACACCACACCGAAATAGTGAAAATAATAATACAGTAAAGATAATACACCACTCACGGTATAGTAAATATAACACATGTTCATATATCCTAGAATCATAATGTCAATAAGAAACACCAGAAGAAAAACAGCCCCGTCAATCTGCCTCATCTGCCCAACTCAACCGTGCCGGGTAAGACTTAACACCTTCTCTCAACTCTCTATACAACTCCTGCGGCGTAAACCCGCCCTCCACAGCGCTAACAATCCATGACTTCGTTTCCTCAATTATTTCCTACCGAATATCACAGGTATTATCAGTACCAATTTGGAAATAATAGCAGTAAAGCTTACCCGTAGTTTCACCATATTCGTGATGATGTGCAGCAATTGCCCCAAACCCCCGTTAAGTCCAGCAGGAATAGTAAGTACATCCTCACGTTTGAGCAAGCAGATGTTACCCACAGGGTTGACCATACGAGAATATTGGAATGTAGATCCTGAATTCATGATTCCGATGGCCTGGAGGTGTGGCAAAAACCTTGGGTTATGATTAGCTTGCAGCTGCAGGACATTCATCATATCGCGTAGCCCCCTCCCAATCTTGAGCCAATCATCCAAGTATTTGGTCGATGTCTCACCACCCTTTTCCGACCTTGAAGCCTCAAGCACCACGTATTCAACACAACCTTCACTGATTGAATACATTATACCGTCGTAATGCCGACCACTCTTGCGATAATTCCCCTTGTCAGTTTGTGTTCGGGAACGGTTCTTCCGGATGCTAGTTGCTCGGAGGTGGGTCTCTTTTCGGTCCAGAGTTACACCCGAGATTGATATTATGTAATTATCGATCATTGAGGCCCACAGGGAGGACGTAAACCAATCCTCGAGGTGATCACTGGTCAGCGGCCGATTCGGTGATGCATGTACGTTTAGCCTACAAAGAATGTTCGAGGATTGGGAAAAAGAGTAGGTATATTCGGCATGCCTACAAAGGATGTTAGAGGATTGTGAAACAGGGTGGGTATATCCATCATACCTACATGGTGTTCAAGGCCAAGTAGGCGTAGCATTTATTGCCATCTCGCTCATTGTCAGAAGTACAGACCTCTGGGATGTAATGATTGTTGTGAAGCCTGGCTCTCAGTTCTTCGACAAATCTGACACTGGCAAACTCTCTAAGAGAACCCAAGAGAACATCGTCCGGTGGAGGCAATCCTGGCAAGACTGCGTTGATTTCATCTAATTCGGGAGGGAGAAAGAGGCGCATGACATCCTCATCACCCAAATCGATAACGAAGGATCACAACAGTGATGATTTAGTCATGAAATTCGAGTCAGTAGCAATGCAGGCCTCATATATGATATCCTCCACCAAACATCCGGTGGACTTTAGTTTCCATTTCTCCGGGATGTCACGGTAAACGGCCCAGAGGTTCTGCTGCTGCGCTGAAGTTGATTCTGGGCTTGGAGTGCGCGGGCTCGGTGTGTCCTCTAACAAAGATTGAGAATCTTCATCAGGTTCAGGTTCATGTGCTCGTCGTTGAACAGCATGGCCCTATTGTCAAGCAGTGATGATAAGCATTGATGATAAGCATGGGAACAAAAGCGGCAGACAAAAGCGGCAGACATCAGCGGCAGACAAAAGCGGCAGGCAGGAAGCAAAAGCATACTTCATTATTTGATGGGTTTGCGCAGTGAGTAGAGTGTGCGATGTTGGTGCTAACAACACTTTGGTTCAATGTAATATCACCCGTTACAATAACGGCAGGTCCCGTGCTACCACCTGACCGCTACCTCCTTAGTGCAAAGCTACCACCCTTACAACGCAACACTGCTACATGGGCTACCATAGCTATCATAGTGACCATTGCTACTATAGCTACCATAGCTACCACCACTACCATCTCTATTCTTCCACGCTGCTACCATATCTACACTTCTGCCACCGCTGCCACCGCTGCAGGGAGCAAATGCACACCGACAGGTAGCGAATGATCCTACTGCTACCAGGCAGTGAATACTGCAGCATATGGACACCTCCCGGGCGGCGAATACTGCATCCCGCAGGCAGCGAATGATGCACCATATGGACACCCCTCAGGCAGCAGGAAGCTCCACGGCTAGGCAGCTCACAGGCGAGCTCAGCAGGCAAGCAGCTCTGTGGCGAAGCCAGTGGACAGGAGGACAGGCAGCTCAGTTGGTAGTCCAGCGGAGAGGCAGCTCAGGGGCGAGCTCAGCGGGCAGGCCGCTCTGTGGCAAGGTCAGCGGACAGGATGACAGGCCGCTCAGTGGCGAGCTCAGCGGACGGGAGGATAGGCTACTCCGTGGGTAGCCCAGCGGACAGGCAGCTCAGCGGACAGAAGGACAGGCAGCTCAGCAGACAGCTCACTGGGCGGGTCAGTGAGTAGGAGGCCGGGCACAGCGACTTGAGGGCAGGCAGTAGGCAGGTCAGCGGGGAGCTCAGCGGGCAGACAGCTGGTGGCAAGCTCGTCTCAAAGCTTAGCGGGTACGCAGCACAGGGGGAAGCTCATCAGGCAGGTAGCTCCGCGTCTAGCTCAGCTCTGCTGGAAGTGAGGTCAACAGACAGCTCACCGGGCAATTCAGCAGGTCGGAGGGCAGCGGGGCAGGTCAGAGAGCAGGGGGGCAGGTCAGAGGACTGGAGGGCAGGCGGCAGGCAGGTCAGCAGGCAGCTTACTGGGCAGGTCAGCGGGTAGGAGGCCAGGCGCAGCGACTTGAGGGCAGCCAGTAGGCAGGTCAGCGGGGAGCTCAGCGGGCAGACAGCTGGTGGGGAGCTCGTCTCAAAGCTTAGCGGGTACGCAGCACAGGGGGAAGCTCATCAGGCAGGTAGCTCCACGTCTGGCTCAGCTCTGCTGGACGTCTGGTCAACAGACAGCTCACCGGGCAATTCAGCAGGTCGGAGGGCAGCGGAGCAGGTCAGTGAGCAGGGGGGCAGGTCAGAGGACTGGAGGGCAGGCGGCAGGCAGGTCAGCAGGCAGCTTAGCCGGTACGCAGCTCAGTGGGAGCTCAGCTGGCAGGAACCTCAGGAGGGTGCTCAGCAGGGCGCTCAGTGGGTACGTAGTTCAGCGGAGAACCCAGCGGGAACATAGCTCAGGGGGGAGCTCAGCGGGTACGTAGTTCACCGGAGAAAGAGCTCAGCGGGCAGGAAGCTCAGTGGTGAGCTCAACATGGGCAGGAGGGCAGAGAGCAGGTAGGTCAGCGGGCTGGAGGGCGGGCAGCAGGCAGTTCAGTGGGCAGGCAGATCAGCAGGTAGCTTATTCGGCAGGAAGATAGGAGGGCAAGGAGCAAGGAGCTCAGCAGCGAGCTCAGCGGGGGGCAGGCAGGCAGCAGGGAGATCAGGAGGCTGGAGGGATGGCAGCAGGTATCTCAGCGGGCAGGTAGATCAGCAGGGAGTGCAGCCGGCAAGAGGGCAGAAGGGCAAGCAGCAGGGAGCTCAGGAACGAGTTCAGCGGGGGGCAGGAGCTCAGAAAATATGCAGAAAGAGCAGACAAGAGACTAGAGAGCCACCAGCTGGCACCACAAAAAAGATGCAGCAAGAGTTATGAGGCCAATGGAGAGCCTGAATCAAGGGCCTTGCGCGAAAGACATGAAAGCAGGAGGCAGGTGACCCAGAAAGGAATGAAGCTCACCCAAGGCAAGCTCAGCAGAGAAGGCAGAGGCAAATGGCAGATAGGGCTCAACTAAGGAAATTTACCTGGACTCACAGCAAATGAGTGTTTAAGAGCAAACAGGAACACTCCCAGAGGCAGACGAACAGAAGAGGCATATGCCACTCTCAATGATCATCCTCTGGATGACAAGATGTATGACCAATGAAAGGTTAATTATATAAGTGCTGTGCTACACACTATGAAGCAATGGCGTGCACGTGTTGGTGAGGGTTAAAGTGAATAGGTCAGCCTGGCTGCCACAGTTAGGCCAATAGTTAGTTAATGTTAGTTAGGTTAGTTGGTTAGTTAGGCTAGTTAGGCCAGTTAGGAGTAGTTAGGTTAGTTAGGCTAGTTAGGTTAGTTAGGTTAGTTAGGGCTAGTTAGGCCAGTTAGGTTAGTTATTAGTTAGGCTTAGTTAGCTAGTTAGGTTAGTTAGGTTAGTTAGGCTAGTTAGGTTAGTTAGGTTAGTTAGGTTAGTTAGGTTAGCTAGGCTAGTTAGGTTAGTTAGGTTAGTTAGGTTAGTTAGGGCTAGTTAGGTTAGTTAGGTTAGTTAGGTTAGTTAGGTTAGTTAGGTTAGTTAGT